>CM042141.1:104765069-104775069 GCA_023376005.1 Doryteuthis pealeii | reverse complement strand
TACGCACCGAATTTTATTAAAAAAATTAACAGATAACTAAATATAAAGGGAGATTTAAAATTAACTCGTTATTTTTACTTGTATGCTGTACATTTTTCTAAATACGTTAATGTATGTTTCATAATATATGGCAATTAAATGTGTGTTGTTGTTTTTCTTTTCACAAATACGAGAATTAAGTTCTGCCATTCCACAATAATTTTTTGGAAAATCAGTTAATACAATTCTCGAGTAGTTGAGAGGCTGGAGGCGAATGCCGTTGCCCATATAGATGTTACATAATTTATGAGCTGTTATAAATTATGACCGTACCTGAAGTTAGAATCTTGAATTAGGATCTGTTAAACTTGAAACTGACGGGGTTCGTGGAAAGTTACTGGGGCCGATGAGTGACATTCCAACTGACTTTCTGTATAGAGGCCTGAGAAATTTTAGTTATTTAGGCAGATGAGACCCGGCACCCAACCAGAAAGGATGTCTCTTAGGGTTCGCAACTCACCTGCGGTGGAATCATGGGCTGGTTTGAAAATAAAAGCTTGATCAAGAAACAACCAAGTCTTGTGTTAATTAAATGTTAAAGACAATGAACAGTCAAACAGTCAAAGAATTAACAGAGGTAGAAGAGCCAACTCTTAATAGAAGCCTAACAGATCAACAAAAGAAAATGGCCGACGGGATAGTACCAGTAGACGAGTTAGCGGGAATCAGCAGTAATCAGAAGTTACTAAGTAAGACGATCAATATCAACTATCATCTCTAATCTATCTGTCTGTCTGTTTCTTTCTATTATATACCCGATGTCGTATAAGAGCTATATAACTTAAAATTTTAAATAAACCTCCATGTTATGTGTTTTCATATTCATGTTTTCTAAAAAATAATGATTTACAAATAAATTATAAGATTTTTAAATAAGGAAGGAAGTTACTTTACAATCAGCATGTACTATCGTTTATGTGAGGAATTTTTTTTCTCCTTGAACAGTTGGTGGCTTCGCCCCAGTGCCATTATGTCTACACACCACGAGGCAAAATAACCACTTGAGAGACAGGAAGGAACGTCGTAATAACAGCGGTAACCTTTTAGAACGATCGACAGCAGCGGTAACTGTTGCAGTAATATGATCAAGTCTTTCCTTGAGAATATTCGTACAAATCACAAGAAGAATTTAATATGGAAATCAGAGAGATGCACTTGTGCAGATGTCTTCTGCTGGCGTTATACAGAAATATTATCGTTCGTGGTCGATGTGATCAAGGATAAGGAGCCCGGCAAAAGAGACCGTTTGCCAAATAATGGCAGATTTAGTGTATGTATGTCCGTATTTATCTAGGGAGTACGTAAACGCACCAACGGAAACAAACAATACTGCCAAATATCAACAGACGTGGAATACAATTATATGCTTAGGACAAATTATACATCTATACAATAAACGAATTATCATTATATATATATATATATATATATATATATATATATATATATGGGCCGGCTTAGCTCAGTCGGTAGAGCGTTCTGCTAGAAACCGCGCCAACTCAGCGCATGAGTAGCACAGGATCTTTGACGTAAAGTAAGGAGCTGACGGTAGGTGTGGAGCTCCACCTCAGACGCTGAAATAATCTCCTTGGTCTAGTGCAAGTGAAAAGGGGATAGACTCCCTCGCTGATTGACTGATACCAACTTTATGCCGCCCGACTTATATATGTATATATATATATATATATATATATATATATAAAAAGGGTAATTAAGATAAAGGAAATGTTGCCTAACAAATTGGCAATAATAAGCAGTGTTTACAGGTTTATCTCAGTCAGTAGAGGATCTGTTAATGAACCACAAGGATGCAAGTTCGATACTGGCCCTTGCCAACTTAGTGCATGAATAACACAGCGTGGATCTGTTCAGTAAAGTAAGGTGAACTATTTATGGCTACACAACATACTATAGATTTAAGAGCTTATTCCCATAGGATATTATATATATATATATATAAATATATATATATATATATATATATATATATATATATATATATATATAGTTAGTGTGTTGCTTCATCTCAGACGCAAAAAATATCTCCCTGGTCTAACGCTAGTTTGTTGGTTGGTTTGTAAATTTTACGTATTGTCAACCCCTGTTGGGTTATTTTATGTCGAAGACATTTTGTTTTATTCATGCTTGATGGGTATTCAATTTTTTAAAACTCAATTTTTAAACATACTTTTAAATTCATTTCATTTTTTTCTATTTAACCCATAGATGGACTCTAACAGATACTATCACCTCGGGTCAGTGTGAAGCTGGGAGTAATGTTGATGAAGGGGTACTCCACACTCCTCAAATCTCCAGAAATTGGAACTTCTCCATTAGATGCAGTTTAACATCATATCCAGAACACTAAGGCCCGCAGCCACCGCCATCTAATACATATATAATAAAAAGGGTTGGGTGCTTTCCCTAAGAGCAATAGGGTTCGGACAATCATATAGGTGCTAGGGCTTGGCGTCAACAGTCGATTGATCGGAGAGGGCCTCCGACCTTTTGTCTAGCCTAAGTAAGGGCCTAATTGGAGTGTTGTATGTCATGGACTGCTCATCCATCAGGATCCCATCTTTAAGCATCACGGTTCGCCAACATCGGCCAACAGGTGGCCCTACTGGTGCAAAGGTGCAGTTGGCGTATGTTCTCTGCTCCAGCTGACAGGACGATCTAGCGCAAGTGAAAAAGGTATACACCACCTCGATGAATGACTGATACCGACAATAGGCCACTCAACTAACTTGACTTTATACCTGTAAATGCATCTTTTTCAAGAAAATCAATAAATATGTGTCCTCCCATGTCCCCCAAAAAACTATAAGCATGACCTTCTTTACTGACTGCTGCGCATGAATATTTTTCTTAGAGTGTCTTTGTTTTTCTGTTCCTACCTTTTTAATTCAGACTCGTAGTGGAAATTCTTTAGCCCACTTGTTAATATATTTGACTCAATCATGCCTCTGCGTACACACAGAACATTCGTGAGTAAATTACCAATGTTTTGCACTTCTTAATTAATAAATTGATGACATAACTTTGTTTAATTCGGAGCACTCCGTTCGATTAACCCCCAATTTTGAATATCCTCAAAATATTTTGATTAAGAAGAAACAAGCACAGACTATATGAACTGAGTGTCTATCGCGCGGGCGCGCGCACACACACACACACACACACATATATATATATATATTATATATATATATATATATATATATATATATATAAAAAAGAAGTTCCGCAAAATGTATTATGTTCTCAGAAAATTTTTAAAAATTCTTTTTATCTTACATATGCGAAACGTGTTTCTGATCTGTTTTATTCAGGCATTGAATTATTATTTTGGCAGAATATGTCCGATATTTGATAGGTTGTGTGTGTTTCTGCAACTTTTCTATTATAATGGCTGTGTAATAACGGTTGAACGCTACGTTATTTTTTTCAATCCTTGCGTGCGATTTGCGCGTGACTTGCATGCGACCTGCGCGCAAAAATTGAGAAAAAATGATGATGTAACGTTCAACCAGAGCAACATATATATATATATATATATATATATATATATATATATATATATATATATATATATCATGAAGTGGATATATCACCGTGAGGAAGGGGATACTGTTATATTTCCACATTAATTTTTTACACTGAATGTAACAACTATATGGGACTAAGTTGTATTAGGTCAAATACTTATAACGCTCTTAATTAAAGTAAAAAGTAATCTCCACTCCAATTTCCAATTGAAAAAGAAATATGCGGTCAGACCAGTTGAAATAAACTGAAATGCCATTAATCCTTTCCAGCCACTCACCAAAATAAAATCCTAATATTTTGTTGCGTTTTATTTTGTGTCTTCTAGTAGCAGTAACTTCACGCTCACACCTCTTTCTTCGTGGCTAGATTGCTGCCGCCCTGGCAAATAAATGAGCTCCTTTTATATCGTCGGCGTAATTTGCATGGGCGACGCCACGCTCACGCCACGAACGAGACAGAACGAGACCACACCTTACAAATCCGCTCGTCGACGGCGACCATGCTTCTTCAGCTTAATTCAGGCTGAACCTGACGAGCTAAGCAGATGCGTTTCGCCGGAGATAATTAAGCTTGTTCATTACATCTTTATTAAAAATAACACTGTATTGTATGAAAACGTAATAAAATATGAAAAGTAAAAAGTAAGTAAAGTCAACGGGGTGGCCTAAAGTCATATTAACCAATCACCGAGGGAGTCTATCCCCTTTTCACTAGCTCTAGGAGATTGGTTTTGCGTCTGAGGTGGAACACCATCTGCTCCTTACTTTACTGCACAGGTCTGTGTGCTACTCATACGCTGAGTTGGCGCGGGCCGGTATCAAACTAAGAACCTTACGGTTTCTAGCCGAACGCTCTACCGACTGAGCTAACCCGGTCCTAATAGAATATAATGTAATGAATTATATGCTTCAATATGTTTTGATATCTATTTTTTTATATAAATACCATTTTTCTTTGGCGTAATAAATTTGGAAACTTAAATGTTGTTCGTGAACTTATTGACTTAAGCGTATTTGAAGCTAACTGGTATCTCAAGTTTTATCTCGCAAAAAAAGCAAAATATTGACCGAGTATCAGCTCGTACCTTGGAAAACTCTTAAATTGGGGTACCTGTAAGTTAAGGTACAACTGTATTGCAAAACATTTGACTCGCTCTTCTGAAAATTGTAGAATATGAACACTGGGTCGAGGAAAAGAATATTGATAAAGGGGAGACAATTTAATTACGCATCATGTACTTTTGTGTATTCTTTCATTGAACATTAAAACTCGGTCCGACAGTCCCTGCATATTATGTGGCATACGTTTACCATTCTTTTATGTCTCTTTGAATATATGTAACAGCGCCCCCTGTCGTCAATTGCTTTTCATCGCTCTAGACAGCTACTTCCTTTTATTCAGGTTTCTGCTATTCCTTAATTCCACTTGATGTATTTGGACATTGACAGGCCAAATGTTTACAAAGGAGACAGTGCAGGCATCAGCAATGACATTGTGCATACGGGCGAGATATGACTAGAAACCAAATGAAGTCAAGGCTCTGTCACTTGGAACAGTATGAACTTGCATGGTGTAACAGATAAGATATTTTATTCTGCATTGTAGGGGGAATCCCCGTTGTGTAGTGGCTGACGTGTGGGACTGTGAAATCGCAGTAAGCAAGTTCGAACCAAAGTGGCACTATTTCGGTCACTTTTAGAAAAATATACCTTGGAAAAAGTATGTAACTCCTCATATATATATATATATATATATATATATACACACACACATAATTCCATTTCTTACGACGATAACCGTTACGCTAAGTATGCACCCTGAGTGAGTCTGTATGTGTTTTTCGTTTGTTTCGAAGTGTGTAATTCTTTAAATGTCAATTCTAGTTCATTACATTAATATCATCATAATGTTAACATTTCATTTTTAAACCCAATTTTTTCGTCGATGCTCATTAAATTATTTCAATGAAAATATAAAGGAAATCCAACCATGTTGTATTGTGATGACATTCGGTCTATTCCGGGCGATTCTATTGCCGCCATTAATTTTCAACCATGACCGATACATTTTTTTTCTTTCATAAACTATATTTGATTATACTAAGTTTATCATGACATTTTGAAGGAAATAATTGGATCGCAAGAGACACTCATACATACACACACACACACACACAAATATACACGCACACACACAATACCCCCATATATGTAATATCTACTGAGTCAGACGAATCTACTATTAGTTTCGCATAAAGCTTTTCAGGGCTAAAATCTGACTCAGATTTTAGCCCTGAAGAGCTTTATGCGAAACTAATAGTAGGTTCGTCTGACTCAGTAGATATCCTTATTACTTGGCTCTACTTAGGTATCGAGCACTTTTTACAAATTAGCTTCTCCTAGGGTTATATGAATATATATATATCTTATATACGAATATCTTGGTCTTTTCTTTTTCAAAAAAATTTTTCTTCCTGGTTGATGTTTGGTAGTATATTTTTTACAATCAAACTCTCTGCCGGGTTTTTTCTCTCCGCAAGGATCTATATATATATATATATATATATATTTGCAGAAATACATATCTTCTACTATTATACTAAAGCTGAGATTTTCACCTAAAGGCTTTTTCCTATTTAGGTTAATGTCACATCATCATCATGTCGTGCAGGCACCACGGATATCCAAGACAATCTCTCGCCAACCTTCCCTATCATCATCGCCACAGGGAGTTCTTCTTCGCTTCTTTACATAGCTGGTCGATATAGGTCCTTGCTACTGGCATGTCCATGTGTTGGCTTCCACAGGAGAACATCACTTATAAGTTCATCCTTGCTTCTCCAGCAGTGCCCTGCATGCCTAGTCCGTCTCACTCGGATAGTCTGTGAGATAGGGGCAGGTTAATGCTGTTTCCACGACTTGTTCACTGCTCGCAGCATTCTTGTGCACATCTAGCTTATTCTAGGTAGTATACCTTGCTTTGAGGATAGCGTTATGTTTGAAAGAAATTTTATTTTAATTGGTTCTAATTAGTCGTAATTAGCAATTAAGTCAAAAACTTACCCATCACTCACTGTTATTCTGCATATTACTTTCACCCTCTCGATGTATATTTGATTAGCTCCTCCTTATATAATATTAGTTCTCAATGTGAGTATTAGTGAGAACGGAGAGTTATTGTGTTAGAGACATTTAACTCGTTATTCTATGTAAAAATAATTTTAACATAGGGGTGAGCAGGTAGAGTCATAGCTACCGTGGGCCAGCAGTGGACTCGTCCTTCCTATAACCCACCTCTCCAGTAAGCATAAAAAGGAGATTTTTTGCTGGGACGTCGGGAAAGGGGGATGCAGCTTGTAACTCGTTATTCTAGAGTAGTGGGGTCTGTCTTGTTCGAGCTAACATTTCTTCTGGGGAAAAAGAGTTTGTAACTCGTTACTACTGTGTACTTAATTTTATCTTGCTCGGGCTCAAATTTAGCGGAAAAGAGTTTGTAACCCATAACTACAGTGTAGTAAAATGTTGTGTTTAGCTCTATTGTTTTGCGAGCCAACGTTTTTTTTTCTTCTAAGTTTCTGTTGTAGGTCGCGCCAGTGGAGTCTGTTGCAATCTGCTGCTACCTTTCTGTAGTCGGTCGACCGCGCATAAACCCTGTTAATAGTTTGTATGTTAAGATTCAATGACAAAATCGTTGCTAATAAAACTCCATGATCCATTTCAATTTAAATTAGGTCAAACGTTTCCTTTTCTTTAGTTTCTTATCAAATAATTTTAATGTTTTGTTTTTAATTCACTGGCCGGATTTTTAAAAAAAAATGTATTTATCGATTTTTAAAAGATGTAATTCATTTTGCTAACTCTCTTTTTCTAATCCCCGGGACTACCAAAATGTTGTCTCATTTTCATTTTAAAAATGAATTGGTAGTACTTGTTATATACTATTACTTTCGGTCAATTTTGCTCAAATATATTGCAAACCTGTCCGCTTTTTATGTATTTATGGAATTAAAAACCTTATTTAGGATTTTAAGACTTATAACAATTTCTTCTTAGAAATAAATAACACAAAATAATGAATCCCCTCATTACAAAAGAATTAATAACTTTTAAATAAAATGTCTTTATCTTTTTGGTCTAAACACGCAGAAAAATAAGATCATCTAAAAAATGTTGTTTTCTCCTATTCACACCGTCAGTCTTTTGTCTATTTATACTGTAATTAGTTTCCCCTTTATATGATCCCACTGATATTTTGCACCCCTAAAATAATATTAATTTTAAGATAGGTGTTTTCTTTTAAAATGTGACCTGAAAAAATTAAAGTTTTGAAATAAAATAAATGATGCATTATAAAATTCATTCATTGATAAATCAACACTGAAAATTTCATTAAAATCGGATAATTCTCTTATTTTTGATATATTTTTCAATCGTGGTGGGGGTAATTTTTTTTTTTTTGTAAAATACAGATTTGATGTCTTTGTCAAGACCTACCTAATCCCAATCACCTACCAAGAGCTGAATAGGTGACCCGACGGGTCCCGTTTTGTCTAGTATATATTATATATATATATATATATATATATACCGGGTCCATGACCGAACTAAAAATATTTTAGGAACAGCAGAGAAAGTTGATAATAGAAAAAATGCTAATTACAATGTTCGTTTATTTTAGGACATGTTTTTGAAATAACATTTTTAATGTAAACTTGTACTTTTGAGTGTTTTTAAAATAATTTTATTTTGCTAAAAATATTTTGTTCATATGGCAAAAGTTTACATTCAATTCTTAATTGCCTGAGTTACAGTGATAAGAATTCGTTTAATTATTTTTTTCACCCCTAAAAATATAACAATAAAAAGAAGCCCGGAATTAAATGTGTCCTTATTGGTGGAAAAATTTCGTTTATCAATTTAAATTCAAATTATTTATTTATTCTTTTTTCTTTTATTCTTTTACGTTTTTCATGTTGACCTTTCTTTCTTTCTTTCTTCTTCTTTTCTTTCTTACTTGTTTGTTATTTCGTCTTTCTGTTTCATTCTTTCATTCCTTCCTTCTTTTTTTCTTTCATTCTTTTTTCCCATTTCTCTTTCTTTCTTAGTCGTTCTTTCGTCTTTTATTTCTCTCTTCATTTTCTTTTTCTTTTCTTTTTCCCTTTTCTGTTTATCTTGGCATTTCTTTCTTTCTTTCTTTCTTTTTCGTTCTTTCTCTTTCATTCTATTCTTTCTTTCTGTTATTTCATTCGTTTTCACGTTTATTTTATTCCCTTATGAAAATGTTATTCAAAACAAATTTCAGATTGAAAATCGCATAGACGAGAAACAGACAGCTTCCAAATACTTTAACTCTTATCTATCACAACATTTGTATATTCTTTAACATTGATATTTGCTTATAATTAATGTAAACTATATTATCTACAAGGTGTGCCAAAAAATTATCGAGATTCTTTGTACTTTTTGACACACCTTGTACTCTGAAAAAATAACGTTACATTCATTCTTTTTTCAGAATACTAGGTATGTACAAAACGTACCAGGTTATTAAAGCTGTATTTACCAAGATAGAAATGAAGAATGAATGGAACTTTTTTTTCAGAATATAAGGTGTGTCAAAAAGTACAAGGAAACTCGATACTTGTTGACACACCATGTATAACAAATAATTATATATATATATATATATATATATATATATTATATATATATATATGTGTGTGTGTGTGTGTGGATGGATGGATAGATAGACTCTCTCTGACCACCCGTCTCTATTGGTCATGGCACCTGGCAAGTGCTTTGCCCAGTATCTAGTGTCAGTTAAGAGCTGATAAATGTAAGCTTTTGCTCGTAGGCCAACACTGGTGTACCAATGTGTAGGTGTCCACGCAAGAACGTCACTTGTGCGTTCGTCCTTACTACTCCAGCCGTGAGCAACATTTGCTTGTCTTACTTGGATTTTTTTCCTGATAGGTGATAAGGGGCTGAACAGCTGCTTTTTTGGGATGCTGGTTCCAAATATGAACTATAATTCTACACTTCAATAGAAGCAATGAATTTTTTCAGGAATATCACAAACTAATGCAGAAGAGTAGCTTGGTCTGATCGGAGTTTTCCGTGACACGCTTCCAGAAAATGACGGAAATTAACGATACCAACATTTTAATGCAATCGAGATAAGTTATTTAAATTTTTTTTAAAATTTGTTTGATATGAAATATAAATTGGCAGTTTCATTTTGTTTGCAACATCTACAATGTGAAATTTAACGTGAGATATTAAAACAATTACTTTCCATGGAAATAACCAGTTTTTGCCTTTTTGAAAATGTACATTTCATTTGCCCCCAGGGACCTGTATCCCACGACCCCTCCTCCTATCCCTATGCCTATAACTGTTGATATTGGATCAAT
>CM042141.1:104755069-104762569 GCA_023376005.1 Doryteuthis pealeii | reverse complement strand
ACGAAGCTGTTTTCATTTCATATAGCACTACTACCGTTGGAAAAGGTAGGCCGCCCTATTGTGGTAAAATGGTTAGCAAAGGTAGTCTCGCAAATCCATAATTACCGAATAGTGAGTTCGATCCTGGGTGGATGCCACATAAGACTTTGTGTCACATCCCAACAGTGGAGAACGGGTAGGATATAACATAAGATTGCAAGTACGACAAATCCAGCGGGGATCCAATTCGCTATTCAACAGTAATGGATTTGCGAGGCTATGTTTTTAACCATAACACCACGATGGGACGGTCGTATATACTCAACCAGCTCGCTAATGGTTCACAATTCGCAAGTATGGAGCATTCAACAAACATGGGGAGTAAAGGATACTGTGAGAATAGCTAGCTAGTCATCAAATCACGATGGGACACCATCTTCCAACTTACTAGAGTATAAAACCTGGAAATCTTAATACTTTTACCCTGTACCATTACGAGGAAATATTTCCATGTTTATCTCATGAATTAATATTAATAAAACGCGCGAGTAAAAAAAATCCGAACAATCAAAAATGAGATAAGAGTGAATATTTTCAATAATACAATGATGTTTTATGCAAAAAGAAGAAAAAATGATGGTTGAATTTTGTTAGAATATAAAATTATTGTTTTCTCTTTTGTAACCTTTTATGTCTTTCTGTTTGTAAATATGCATAAAGCTATAGAAACAGATGTCTGTGTTGGATTTTGAATATTTTATACTGGGATATTTCCCGTCAAAAATGACTACAGAAATTACGTAGAAATCGGCACTATAAGTTAGGGTATCGTAGCCATGAAATTAACAGTGCAGTTTCTCGCGTATGCGATTTTCAAACCAAATGAATATTTGTATTTGTGTTTTTTCTAAATGCCATGATGTTGTAATATATTGTCTGATCAGTGCCCTCAATACCAGGCTGAATAGGAAGTGCATGGGGGTCAGGTGCAGCCTGGAAACGAAAACTGTTTGTAAATATGCATAAAGCTATAGAAACAGATGTCTGTGTTGGATTTTGAATATTTTATACTGGAATATTTCCCGTCAAAAATGACTACAGAAATTACGTAGAAATCGGCACTATAAGTTAGGGTATCGTAGCCATGAAATTAACAGTGCAGTTTCTCGCGTATGCGATTTTCAAACCAAATGAATATTTGTATTTGTGTTTTTTCTTAAATGCTGAGCCATGATGTTGTAATATATTGTCTGATCAGTGCCCTCAATACCAGGCTGAATAGGAAGTGCATGGGGGTCAGGTGCAGCCTGGAAACGAAAACAGGATGTGGCCATGACCTGACCTTTTGCACCTGGAAATGCAGGTGAACATTTGACATGATTTAGGTGCAGAAATCTGTAGACGTAGCCCATAGCCAATGAAAACAGCCTGCGTGGGCGAAGAGGCGCGTCTACAGAAAAACTGCGTAGGTGTCACGGACAAAGAGGCGTGACACTGAGGGTGAGACTACAATAAAAGAAGCCCGTAGAGATCGATTAGACAGACAACGATCAGATTCGAGATCACTTGAAAAGAACTCCCGAAGGCTCCACGTTTGCGTAACCCTGCCAACGACTCTCAGCTGTACACAACCGAGGGAATAAACATCTCATCTTACATTTTCCTAAATACAAGTGTTTGTGTTCTTTGGCGGGTCCAGTGTGTAACAATGTATCATTTGAAGAATAAAACAGTTTATTTTATTTTAGTTCAAGTGGTATAGTGGGAAAGTTGGTTTTCTTTGTTGGCGATTTAAGGGAGTGTGTTCTAAACTACTGTATTAATTATACATGCTCTATCAATATTTTTAATGGCATATAAACATGAGCTATACCCTGCTTGAAGTTGATGGGGCTTCCTGTTGGTTGTGGATAGCGACCCATGACACTTCTCGGTGGAATCCTAGTGACGGAGCAGTACACGACATTCAACACTTTGGCACTTACTTTCTCTAGACGATTGGTCGGAGTGGCCTCCTCCGAGCAATCAATTGACTAATGGAATTTTTTCTAATAAATCTGAGCGTACGCATACCTCTTGTCAAAAATAGTTTTGTTCACCAAAATGTATATATTTCGTATGATTGTGTGAGCATTTGTGTTTATTAGCGTATAAGTTTGTATTAGTATGTGTACACATTTTTGCGTATATACACGCATGTATGTTGATTATTCTTTCTAGTGTACATGTGTGAATGTGTATACACGCGTGCGTATTTAAAAAAAAGATAATTAGGTGCAATTATTCGAGTATTTGCTCAGCCTGTGTGGTTGCAAGCCCAAAATTCATATTTAAATCCAGATCGAGACGAATACTGAAAAATACATTTTTTAAAAAATTCTTCGTTTGAAGTCACTCACAAAAGAATTTCCACCATTCAACAGCATTTCGCAATTCAGTCATTCGTGAAATTCCCCCAAAATCAAAAAGAAATTTTCCGCCTTTCATTTAAAGCAAATTTGTATATATATATATATATATATATATATATATATATATAATATATATATATATATATATATATATATATATATATATATTGCTGCACATGTAAATGTGAAAGAATATGTCTGCATATGCATCTGAATATTAATGACCTTATAATTCTATTCTTTAATATTGTATAAATGTAATGTGCCCTAAAAGAATTCCTAGAGGCGCAATTTAGAATTCAATTGAAATTAATGATCAAAGACACAATAGGTATTAAATCTTTTAAAGCATATTCTCTCTTGCCGAAAAGAGGGTTTGTCTTTTATGTTTTTTTCATACGCGATTAAGATATTGCAATTGAACAAAACAAGATAATCTGATGCTCAGATTATAGCAGAGGAGTAAGAAGTAAAAATCTCAGAAGTACCTAGAGTTCGATTCACAATGGCTCTCTCTAATAACGATTCCTTATACCAGTCTTCACCATCTATTGTTGGAATATTATTGAATTCTTATAAACACTAGCAAAATAAAAAGACACCCTCCGGGCGATGTAAAAATAATTTTTGAAAGATATTGCCTGAGGGGATGGGAGCTGAAAATTCAATGTCATAGTGTGTGTACAATAAGCATGTAAAATCGTCAAATTTATTAAAGGAGTAAAAAGAAAGAAAGAAAGAAAGACAATTTGAAATGGAAACAGTTCCAATAACTTTAAATATTATATTAGAATAAAACAATCTATATATAAATATATAACGCCGGGCATCTATTTATTGAAACTATGAGAATTTTCTAACGTTGCATGCTCACATATTGAGTATATTCATTCTATGTTATGACGTTGGATTATGGGTAATGTGACGTAAGCAGTGACGCAGTTTTTGTTACAGACAAAAAGAGGGCGAATCTCCATTATTAATAGAGATTTTGCCCTGTCGAGTGGGTAGAAAGATACATGGAGTGTCCCTCTGCAGAGGGTGTAAAATCACCCCAATAGCGCCACCTGCTAGTTGTATATGGAAGGCGTGATCCTGGTGGCTGTGCACTCCATGATATGCAAAATTCCTTTTCCTGTAGGCTAGACGGTCATTTAGAGAGCCCCTCTTTCCAATCAAATGGTCATGTTAAGCTCTATTATCTATAGGATTGTCCCGACCGTATTGGTCTAATGGCAAAACCCTAACCCTTTTATCATATATATGTGCTGGCTGAAGGTCTTAGTGTCCTGGTATGACTTTAAACTACATCTAATTGTAAAGATCCCATTCTGGAGCTATGTGGAGTTTGAATATCCCTTCATCGCCATTAATCTCATGTCCATCCTGCTCCGATTCCATTTATCACGTCAAAAAAAGCGCTCATCCATTTCGAAAACGCCGCACAAAGATAAAAAAAAACCACTTTATTTATTTAAATTAGATATTATCATTACTCTTTACACAACTCCCTTGAAAGCATCGTCAAATACGAGTGTAATCCGAAAAGTAAGGTCTCCCAAACAATTAATAAGCAGTCGATAATTTTTTGTAAGTGCTGTGACAGTTTTTGTATGACTATGTCATACCAGCTCACCACCATCTCATTGAGGAAGCGTTGAACCTCCTCGTAACAGCACATACGTACTTGTTTGAGATCCATGCACAACTCACTATACACTTCGGTTAATTGGCGATTAATTTCACTCGGTTTAATGCGTTCAAAACCGAATAACTTTGCGAACATAAAAGACAGTTCTTGCAGAACGAAGAGGCATAAATAATTGAAAGGAAACGTGGCCCCAATAAAAGAACTGTGAACTAAAACAATGGAATGAATTGTAAAATTCATTCAAGAAGGCAATAACTTGTGGGTGGGGCGATTCCCAGTCTGCTGTGCCTTGGTGGTAGCGTCAATCGGGTACTCCATGAGAAACGACTGCCAAGCGAAGAGTGAGCGTTGTACCGAGGTCCGTGCATGGGTAGACACAGGTGCAGGTGCATGCACAACAAACACACCAGTGTTGCCAATAGCCGCATAAACACTTTATATACGTCCCTAGCGCTTTAGAGACCTTACTTTTGTGATATCCCTCATAGATGATTGGTCTATTGTGTAGCAATAGATTATCTTATTATAATGGAGCCTATGTAACGTTCTGTCTGCAACCGAAAGTACGTCACCACTGACGTCAGGATTTCCTCGGTTATTTAAGTTATATTTTCAAAGATTATGAAATAGTCATTATTCAATCTTAATTGGCATTTTATTTATTAACAATGTCTCTATTAAAGTCTCGCTGAGTTAGATTTGCCGCAAAATTGCCCATATTATTGATGCATTTAAAATGTAAATTCTTAGACCTTAGAGATATATATTCTTTAAGGAAGAGACGTCTGATTTTATTTCTAGGCTTGAAAACCTAATTCTGAAGCACTGATAAGTGCATCCAAATGATGCAATTATCTCGTAATTTGCATCCTTAAAGCAAATAACTGTAAATATGCAAATTCGCCTACTATTAATAAATAATTCTTGCAGAGTGAACTGATGTGCATAACTAATTGAAATGAAACATGACTCCAATAAAAGAACTGTCAACTGAAACAATGGAACGAATCGTAAAACTCATTCAAGAAGGCAATCAAGTGTGGAGTGGCGGTTCCCAGTCAGCTGTGACTAAATTTACTTAACGTTTTTATTCATGAAATTATTTATGTTTAAGATAGAGGGCGAGATAAAAACGGAGAGAAAGAGAGAAAGAGAGGGGGAAAGAAAGAGAGGACAGAGTAAATATAAAGAATTAAAAGTGAATTAAAAAAGATATGGAAATGAAATTAAGTGAGACAGCAAAAATATACAAGAGAGAGAGAGAGAGAGAGAGAGAGAGAGAGAGAGAGAGAGAGAGGGAGAGGGAGAGAGAGAAATATAGAGAGGGGAGAGAGAAAGAGAGAGAGAGGACAGAGTAAATATAAAGAATTAAAAGTAAATTTAAAAAGATATGGAAATTAAATTAAGTGAGACAGCAAAAATATGCAGAGAGAGAGAGAGAGAGAGAGAGAGAGAGAGAGAGAGAGAGAGAGAGAGAGAGAGAGAGAGAGAGAGAGAGAGAGAATATTTTTTACCAAGTTAAATGAATTAAAGAAGAAAGGAAAAGTAAATAAAAGAATAAGAATAGAAATCGAAAGAAAGAAAGAAAGAAAGAAAGAAAGAAAGAAAGAAAGGTGTTAGATAAAGAGAAAATCAATAAAAAGATCAACGAATAATTTGGATTTAAATCCAATTGAATATTTATAGTCGAAATTAACAACAATAATCCATCAAATAAAAGAATCCATTAATTGCCATTCGGAAATGGTGGAACTACTTTGATGAAGAATATAGCTTTAAATTCGAATGAATTAAGGTTGTCATAAAAGCTCGAAGAGGCACAACAAAGAATTCATGTTAATTCTGTCCACAATTTCCACAATGTGTTCATCAATATTAGATTATTCCATAATAAATTCCTCTGTATAACATCTAAAAATTATACCATTAATTTGAATAATTCAATATAGTTTTTATTAGATATATTCCATAAAACCAGAACATTCAGCTATTAAATAGTTTGCGCCTTCTCTGTTATTAGTTTAGCTAAACCGACAAATACTTCCAAGCCGTACCCGTATTAGTGCTACTGTACGGCTTCACTACTTGAAGCACGAAAAAGCACATCGATAATAATCTAGAAGGGGGTTGCAAAAGAATGTTATATGCAGTCTTGAACAAATCGTGGAAAGAGCACTCTACAAGAAAGCAGCTGTACGGCCACCTGTCCCCTTTCACACAAACTATCAGAGTAAGACGATCGAAGTATGTTGGACTCTGCAGGAGAAGCAGAGACGAATACATAAGTAACGTTCTCCTGTGGACACCTGCACATGGACACGCCAGTGTGGGTCGTCCAACAAAGAATTACATTGGTCAGTTCTGCACAGATGTTGGATGCTGCACAGAAGACCTCCTGATTATTAGTAAACGGTTGTTGAGAGATATTCATCCTGGCAACACGTCATGCTGCTGCTAATGATGATGATGATTATGTGATTCTATGAGGAGATGGTCTCAACCATCTGCAGAGGTGCAGTCAGTGTATTACTGTTTCTGGATATACACTCTTTCAGATATTACTTATATAATATCTCCCCAAAATATCTATTTTGAGGTAGTATTTTCTTTATTTTTTCGATGGCTCCTTTGCAAAAGTTTAGTCTAAGCTTTAGAACTGTTTGGGGCAAGTGAATTTCTTAATTTCTGTTTCTTCGAAACAATGGGACACTATTTACCGTGGCATTTTCATGACATACATACCCAATACTGAATCAACTCTATCCAAAGTAGAGAGTCTTTTTTTATTCAGATGATTCTGCTGATGGTATCGTTTTACGAGGTCAAGCCGAGGTTTTAGGTGACTTGTAGATGACAATATTATCAGGGAAAAAAAATTAATAGTGTTGATAGTAAACCCTTAGATAGATCAAACCGTTTTTCAATAGCCAAAATCGTCATCCTTTGAGACTTTACTGTGACAGCCCGGCGGCTGAGTAATACATTGAATTTACTACGGGTTGCCACCGTCATAACTTAGGGAACAAATATTTGTTTATATAGAAATATTGCCATTGGGTATTATTATTATTATTATTATTATTATTATTATTATTATTATTATTTGCTCCTTTTTGAGTTTTCACATCAGCATTAGCTGATGGTCTTTCACTGGAGTCTGTGTGACAGCAAGTCTCCTCGGGTCTCCAGGACTCTTCTGAGTATTCTGGCAGATTGCAGCAGTGCAGTGTTCTGAAAGGTTTCAATCCTTCCTCTGATATCCAAACTTTCCAAACCCTTTTCTAATCCTTTTGGGACTGTTCCAAGTGCACCCACTACAATTGGTATCACTTTCACTTTCATATTCCATATCTTTTTCAGTTCTCTGTCAAGGTCCAGATATTTGTCCATTTTTTTCATTTTCCTTCAGCTTCGCCCTGTGATCTGCTGGCATTGCAAAAATCTTATAGCATTGTTTTG
>CM042141.1:104702569-104750069 GCA_023376005.1 Doryteuthis pealeii | reverse complement strand
ATATTTTTGAAAAATAGGACCCTTCAAAGATGAACATGCCTAAACATGACCTTCGCCTTCTTATGTTGCATGAGTTCAAGCTTGGGCAGAATGCCTCCGAAACTGCTGCCAATATCAACAAAGCATGAGGAGATGAATCCACAAGTGATCGGACTGTGCGAAGGTGGTTCGAGAAATTCCGCAGTGGAGATGAGAGTCTTGAAGATGAAGAAGGTAGAGGACGGACATGCAGTCTTGACAATGAACAATTGCAGGCAGTTATTGAGCAAAATCCAAAACAAAGTGTCAGAGAAATGTCTCAGATACTTAGTGTCAGCATTGCAACAGTTTCCCACCATTTACAGAGTATTGGAAAGGTGAAAAGGCTCGATAAATGGGTTCCTCGTGAGCTCAATGAGCACCAAAAACTTAGGCGGTTTGAAGTGTGCTCGATGCTCTGTTTGTGTAACACCAATGACCCCTTTCTTGACCGAATAGTCACTTGAAACGAAAAGTGGATCCTTTACGACAACCGTTTTGAGGACACATTAATTACTATATGGGCAAAAATTCACCTGAAATAAACAACAAATTCTCTGTTAAAATGACATTTAAAAACCGAGCACTTCAATCGGCCATTATTTTTGTAACAACCTAATACTACTAGGTCACCTTCTAGCACGTTAGCTCCCACGCAACGGGGAAATACCATTCAATTCTCTGTAGAATCCATTCGAAATTACCCCCCTCTCCTCCAGGAAATTGGTAATGTTATTTTCAATCGACCTTCCTTTCCTTGAGGAAACCGTTCTACACCAAAGGTTCCCGGAAGGGTTTAACAGCACTTCCGTTATGAGGAGAGTTGGTTACTGTTCCACCTGACAAGAACTTAGTTTAAAATGCAAATGCAATTGTAACTGTTTCCTCATTGCCTTCGGTCTTTGGATATTTCCATCAGCGGAAGATACAGAATGGATACCATTTAAAAAAATACTCCATTAAATATTGCCGAGGTCTTTAACAGGAAGAAATAAAATAACCCAGCAAAATAACGAGACTTAGAGCAAAATAACAAGTGCTCAGGGCCGGTTTAGCTCAGTCGGTAGAGTGTCCGACAAGTAACCAGAAGGTTCCGTGTTCGATTCCGGCCCTCGACAACTCAGCGTATGAGTAGCACAAGGATATATGCGGTAAAGTGAGGAGCTGATGGTAGGTGTGGTGCTCTGTCTCAGACGCCAAAAAATCTCCTTGGTCTAGCGCTAATGAAAAGAGGATAGACTCATTGGCTGTCAGGCTGATACCGACTTTAGGCCACCCTAACGACTACTTACTTGATATGCTTATTTTTGTTACGTTTTTCATGGCATATCAAACTTGTAGAAGAATAGTAGTGGTAATATTTAACCCATAACCGGAGAAATAAAAGATTTGATACCTTTTTTAAGGGTATGGCACCAAAAGTAAACGTAATAGCATGACTGGAATTTGAACTCACTTACTAAGATATCACAGTCCAGCACGTTAGACACTACATCAGGCGGATTCCTCGCTGTGTAATTGTTCAATAGCAATATATGTAGAAATTAGATGACGTTTCTTTCTTTATTTTCTTTCTTAATTTTTTTATTTATTTACGGTCAAGTAACACAAAGAAATCTGGTTTCCACCAGAACACCGAAGTTAAGCAAAGATGAGCCAGTTCAATACTTAGATAGGTGACACACTTAAGCAACAATATGTACTGTAAGAAATATGAGGCCTGTGAATTATGTCTAAGCAAAGCTTAGTAAATAATAAGAGAACATTCAACTACTTGTTGAGATTTTCTGATATAAGGTGTGTGCTGGACGCCCGCTCCTACTTATAGACTCGGCGATATGTGACCATATTCTTGGCCAATCACTGGCAGTACTCTGCTGCTGATATTGTTATTTATACCGGCTGTTCTGGTCATACCTACGCATATTGCTTTGAACCTTCGTGGACGACGGAACATAGGATTATATCACTGGACCTTGGACACTACATAGGATTCCATAACTCAGGACTTATTCACTTACCAAAGGATTCTATAGCTCAGGACTTACTTACCTTAAGTCCTTTTCAACTGGCCAAGGATGGCGGTCAGAAACTTAACACTACTTAAGGTCAGGTCAAGCTGTTCTCGTTAAATCACCAAAGTTACGTGATAATCATGTTTAATATTTAGACGTGACATCTTAAACAACAGCAGGTAGTTTAAGCAGTCTGAGGCCTGTATGTCATGTCTAGGCGAAGCGTAGAGAATAACATTATTTCTAGTTGTGTAATATCAATCAAGTCATGCTGAAAGCATCTGTTCCAGCTGGATTACCGAAGTCGATCAGCTTTCAGCCTGTTCAATACTTAGATGGGTTAGCATTTAAGCACCAACAAGTGCTGTAAGAGACCTGTGTGCTATATCTAAGCAAAGTGTATTAAATAATAACACTGAAAGTTTTCTTTCAACAAAACAGTCTACAGAATGATTTGAGGTATTGTTTAAAGCTGGTGTTAATTTTCTGAATGTAACTGTTTGCTTTTTGGGAATTTTTGTTTTCACTCCTTCGTGAAGAAATGTCTTCCGTTAATTAGCTAACCAACTATTTACCGTCAATGTCACCAAATTAATGCATCCTCAAAATTGTCTGGTTCTCTGATCAGATAATTTCAGGGTATTGTGATTTGTCTCTCTACTTGTTACACCCAAAACGTAGTATTTCAGCGAATTTAAATAGGAAGGAGGCTACAATTTAAGGATTCAATGATCGTAAACGATTTCAATCTGCCCATCCTATGTTACGTGGTACGTATGCAATATATCTGTATAATAGCGGTACAATTAAAGTATACATAATTATCATATTTCTTCTCCTATATAAGGATTTAGAGTACAACATTAGGAATAGAGTACAACATTGAGAATTTATACTATTTGTCTGAATTTTTTAGATGAGACTTGACAATTTGTATTATTTGATTTGTTCGGACTGCTGTCTTCATCTTTATTATTATATATGTTCTTGTTCAACAAGAAACACCCGAGGAAGGCGGTAGGTTACATTGGCCGAAACGTTATGTCTATAACAATAACGATTAGGACAACAGTACAAAAAATACAAGTAATAAGAATTTACAATTATCTATTTTAACCCATGCTTCAGAATCATGGAAACTGCTCACAAAATTCATGAAAAAGGAGATTTGTGTTTTTTTGTTAATTTGTTTGAAGAAATATCAACACTTGTTTGGATAATTAATACTGAAACCAATCATTTTTCAAGCAGTTATATAATTAAAATTAACTATTTGATAACTTTTTTTACAACTTATGACAGTTACCAAACAAAAAAAAAATGTTATTACTTTTTCACTCAGATCTCGTGCTTTGATGTGAATCGAAGAATAAATTAATTATTTCAAATAAAGGAATAAATCCGAGAACTGGCTTTAGAAAAATACAACCTTTTATATCTTTTTAAAACATCTTCAGAGTCTCAGCTTTTAACTATCGTAGCCTTTCAACGGGTTTCATATTAATTCTGAACTAATATTTAACATCCTTTCTTCTTGTGTTCTTTCCGAGTAAGCAAATTATCTGACAATTAGAATTGGATACCTTGAGCTGTTGGCTTAGAGATCAAAGCCTTATCTTGTGATGTTTACGTTTAGAGATAGAAACCTTTTACTGAGGGATAAAAGCCACGAAAACCTTGTCTGGCGCCAACCGACAATGATAAGAGAATATTATTTACTATTTTGGGGACGATTGTCACGGTTAATAAAGTATCAATGCCAATAATAGACGGAATTACAAGTGATAATGATGAAAATAATGATACCGAAACATCAAATGAAAATAAGACGAAGGAAGATATGACTAAGTCCCAACAATGATTGTAGTTTCTAATGGTATTTACATAGCTTTCTCAGTGCATCCCATCGTGGTGCGTAGTATTGCAGATCATTTACTACTGAATAGCGAGTTCTATGCTCGTTTGATACCACATACTTACAACCAGTTGGGCATGGGGTGGGTTAATTGCTAGGCGTTCTATCGTGGTGTAATGGTTAATAAGCTAGTCTCACAGATCGATTACTAGTGAATAGTGACTTCGAACATCGTTGGATGCCTGATACTTGCGAACCATAGCAAACAGGTTGGGTAAATACCTCAGCGTTCCATCATGATGTAATGGTTAATAAACTGGTCTCACAGGTCCATTACTACTGCATGGTGTGTTCGGTCTTCTTTGATGGATGTACAATATTTATGACCCTGTGTCACATGAATTCTGTTTTTGAATAGGGAGATCAATTTTCCCCATAGTTGTTACGCTTGTGTGACATCGTGCCCGTCCTAAACGGCTAGGGTATATAACTGGGAGTCCGATTGGGTGTAATTGTTAGTAAGCTCATTTCGCACATCATTTACTACTCCGTTCCGTAGCGAACGGGTTGGCAATTGCGTCCGATCCTGGTGTAAGGGTTAGAAAGCTAGTCTCAAAAATTACATTACTACTTTAGCTAGTTTGATCCTCGTTGGAGGCCCCATATTTGCGAACTTGTTTCACACTCAACACGTTGGATAAATCCCTATAAAAGAAACAAACAATGGGCGTCCCATCATGATTTAATGGTTATCAAGATATAGTCTCGTAGATCACTACTAAATAGTGAGTTCTGCCTTATACTTGCGACGTTGTGTCACATCCCACTAGCTAGCGAACGGGTTTGGTAAATATGTGAGCGTCCCATCCTAATGTAATGGTTAGCAGGCTAGTCTCACATATCATTTAATCTGAATAGCGAGTTCAATGCCACTGCCCTATACTTACCACCTTGTGTCACATCCGATCCGTGGCGAATGAATTGGACACAAAACATTGTGGTGAAGTGGTAAGAGGGGCAAGTCTCGCAGATCCGTTCTAGTGTATAGCGAGTCCCATCTCCAGTGGATGTCCCATAATTCTGACCTTGTGTCACATCTTATCCGTTATCGGTTTTGGTAATAAGGGCGTCTAATTGTGGTGTAATAGTGAACAAACTAGTCTCGCCGATCCATTACTATTGAATAGCAAGTTTGATTCTCGTTTGGATTTTCGATATTTGGACCTTTTGTCACATCCGTGAAGAACGGGTTGGGTAAATACCAACCAGAGAATGACACATTAAGTGTCCCATTGTATTGTAAAAGTTACATTTCTTCATTTCACCGATCCTCACTGGATACCTAATACTTAAGAACTTGTGTTTTTTGGAATAAGAGGTATTAAAAAGTACCAACAATCTTGATACTTTTGACACCCTTGTGTTGTGTGTGTGTGTGTGTGTGTGCCGTATATATATATATATATATATATATATATATATATATATATATATATATATATTTGGGAGAATATGTGCTGAATTGAATCGACCTAATTTTTGAAATTAATTGATTAGTAATTAATGAATTAGCGGCATACTTTTTCAATGTAAGGCTAAACTAATCGAGAACAAATCGAGAAAATCAAAAAGATTTTTTACATTTGAATAGATATCCCCGCTTAATTCATTAATTACTAATAATTTTTCCAAACTAGGTACGACTTCAATTAAGTACATATTCTCCCAAAATTCTGGCTAAAAAAGCCATATCAAAACACATTTTTGTTTGTTTATATATATATAATGTGTGTGTGTTGTGTGTGTGTGTGTGTGTGTGTGTGTGTGGAAGAGTTATTAGTGAAAGGGAAAAATAGGAAATGTTAGAATAATTCATTGATATTTTCCACTCAGTGTTTTGATTGATAAGTACAGTATCGGACATATATCTAAAATAAATAATATATCAGATATGCATCTCGAATCGTCTTGAGGGCAAAACAAATATCAACTGTTGATGTTAGTTTTGTTTAATACAAAGTTGCCGTTGCGAATGGGTTGGTAAATACTTGATCGTCCCATCGTGGTCTAATTATTCCCAAGCTAGGCTAACAATCCATTTCTACTGAATACCGAGTTCGATGCTGGATAGAGAGCCATACTTGCGAACTTGTGTCACATCCAACCTTTGGAGGACGTGTTAGGTAAATAACAAGAGTGTGTCCCATCGCGGTGTAATAGTTAGCAAGTTAGTTTCACAAAACCATTACAACTGAGCGGGGAGTTCGATCCCTGTTGTATACCCGATAGATTTGACCTTGTCACATCCTTGCCATATAGCGAATGGATTGGATAAATGTTTTGGTGTAATAGGTTGCACAATTTTTCTTGAAATTCTTTTACTACTGAATTGCGAGTTTATTGATACAATATAAGTTTATTGTTACACACGAAGGTATTTCTTGTAATTCATTAATACACATGGATTTAATTAATGTTATTTCTACCAGTTTATTGGTACACATAAAATTAATAAAAATTATTTCAAACAATTTATTGATACAGATGAAGTTAATGAAAATTATTCCTTCTTTTGGTCAGTAAGATATGTTTATTTCCATGTATGGAGTTAAGTGAGGGAATGACTTTCTGTGGCTGGATGTAGCAATGACGTGACGCACTCAGAAGTTTTGCCGCTGATAATTAACAGACGCATTCGGACCAGTTCCACGAGTAGTTAAACTGAAATTATCGCTGAGAATCATTGAATTAATACAAGATACCAGATATTCTTAATTTCCCACTCCATCAGACTGGTAAGTCTCTCAAACCTGACTCTATATATAGGTAGAACGTTTATATTGTTAATAATTGTTTTGTTGTTTGATAAACCATTATATATAAAGTTTTAATTAATTCATTTGTTGCTGTTCGTCTAAGAATAAATGTTATAATAACTAATATCCAATTCCGTTTATCGTACCTCAGATTCCCAAGACGACGAAATAGAAACAGCCTTTAATATAATTATTACCAAGAAACAATGATAATCTTAATAGCTGTTTATTTATATGTACAAAAGAAAGAGTGACTATTTATATATATATATATATATATATATATATATAGTTATTATATAATATAATATATATATATATATATATATATATATATATATATATATATATATATATAGTTTATGTATATATACAAAAAAAGAGTCACTATTTGTCTGTCGGTCTGTATGCATGCGTACATACAGAGTTTTAAAAGAATTGAATGCCCATGAAGAATAAATAAAACAAAACGTTTTCGGCATAAAATCACCCAACAAGGGTTGACATGCAGCCAACGAAACTTTATAAATAGAAACATTAATACCATCACGTTCCACGTTTGCAACGGGAAACCGTTTTTGTCACGGACTTTATTGTCATTAAATAGAACTAAGTACGAGGAAACAATAATAAAAAAAATTCCAACAATTTTGTTGGTAGAATTTTGGGTAGTACACACTTTTACAGCTTCTGGCACGTTTTCGTCTGGAAATTAATTTTTGAATAACCGAGGAAAATGTGCGGAAAGGGAAGTTGGTGATACTAAAGAAACAACGACTCAGTATAATATTGCTAAGACAGATCTCCGAATTTTAATGCTCCCATTTTTATCTTTTAAGATTTTATGTCCCCTCTTTTTAGTCTTCTTTACTATTTCTTAGTTTTTATATGAGTTTTTCTTTTTTTTTATCAGATCAAATATTCGTCATATTTAGACTGCAACAATAAAACACTATCCACGAGTCTCACACGTCACAGAAAGTTGCACAGAAGTTTATGCGAATTTGTTATCTGATGGGAACTTATTTCTTACCGTTATTTTTCTTATTTCGTAGTAAATTAGTTTTCTTAAGTAATACAACTTTGAATAGCGACATATTAAAGAAATAGATAAATAAATAAGAATAGATGAACAGTAAACAGTGTTTGAATACAATTACTTTTCTACTTGGTTCTTTTTACTTATCGCCACAAAGCTTCCACCCGGTCGGCAAAGGATTGTCGAAATGCGAAATTTGATTTATATATTCTACCAACAATGGCTTCAATATCATTGGCAAATTCGTTTTGTGAGTTCGGCGAGAAGATTGTTGATTTTACCCTTGCTAACAAAGAAAAGCAAGAAAAGAAAGTAAAGAAAGTATACACATTTTTTGGTTCAATATCAGAAATGCACTTCACATTGTCGTGTTTTGATAATCGATTTGCTTATTCGCTGTCGATAAATATAGTTAGTATTATTGTGCCGGAATCTCTAAATTCAGTTTCATAGAAAAGGCGTAGATGCGCAGGTCAGAAGATATTGAAGATACTGCAGTGTTAAATAAAAATCGCCTCTTTCTAAACTGTTTGAGGTGAAATGCTAAATGTCTTTAGATATATTGTATTATATTCAGAAATAGGATTTGACGAATTAGAGTCATGGATATACCGTTTACAATAGAAGCGTAATGTAAAAAGACTAAAGAAAAATTCACGAATCATTGAATAATATACAAATATCAATATATATATATATATATATATATATATATATATATATAATATATATTAAAATAAGTGTATTTAGGCAGCATGTTTTCTTTTATACAGGTTTCGTTGAATTGAACAGACAATTCCTGTCTGAAAAGTCATTCGTTGATCCTTTCTAATCTTCGGGCCATCCTTCTGGTGTCAGGGTGTCAACCTGTGCCCACCCCCTCCAAAAAAATCACCACTGCTTTGTTCAAACTACTACCATTCCAAAAGCCTCGCACTACCAAATTATATTACCTCCCACTAATTCCTTGCTTCTACTCATTCTCGTTAAAAACGAGACATGAAAACTATTCCATCGTTTTCCCACCTGAGGATGGCAAAGTGTATTGCCGAAAGCGCTAGTGACGAAACATTCGGTGGACTCGTATACCAGTTCCACCCTGACACGAGAAGGATGGCCCGAAGATTAGAAAGGATCAACGAAAGACTTGTCAGACAGGAATTGTCTGTTCAATTCAACGAAACCTGTACATATATATATATATATATATATATATATATATATATATATATATATATATATTAGACACGTAAAAGCGTATTCATCTTGAAAGCGATGGAAAAAAAATCTAAAAAGTAAGTTAGGGTACCCTTATAATTAGATGTATAATCATCTAAAATAAATATTCTTTTCTTCGGTCAATTATCATCAGATAAATACATTGATAGCAGGATATACCATTTAGCCATTTTTAGGTGATTTTTGAAAAATATTTTTCACGTTTAATAAAATGTAATATGTACACAATGCATGAAATAACACTGCAGGCCCGAAGGCCCAATCTAGAGCCCCCTACACGAGTTAGCTCTATTGCCGCCTGATAATGCAGCTTTTAAACTAATATATATATATATATATATATATATATATATATATATATATATATATTGTTAAATAATGCAGCCATTTTCTGTCTGCTTGTTTTTTCGTATTGCCGGATTATTTTAGTAATATCTGGCGAAAATTGGCTGATGTATTTGCCATATGTTATAGACCAAGTACTTTCTGCCCTATCGTGGGCCATCTTCAAGGTATTTTAAAACCGTACAACAATGGTCTATTCCATTTTCCATTTATATAGGTTGTGTTTATTATTGTTGTTATTATTATTAGTGTTATTATTATTATTATTGTCATTATTATTACTACATTTGCTATTATAATTTTATAGTAATTATAGGCATTTTAGAATGTTGGTGCTATTATCAAAGTTTATTTTTTTTAGTTTTGGACTTTTGTGTCTAATATGCAGTGCTTCTAAGATTTTTAGTCGTTGTTTACATGATTGTGTTTCTATAATGGTAATGTTATCGTTAAGTATTTTCCGGAATAAATACACACACTCATATATATATATATATATATATATATATATATATATATATATATATATATATGCGTGTGTGTGTGTGTGTGTGAGAGAGAGAGAGAGAGAGAGAGAAGAGAAGAAAGAAAGAAAGAAAGAGAGAGAGGTCGTTTTAGACAGCAGCTCATCAATATTACCGACAAAGATTTGTTGCTTAACTTTTAATTCAGCTTTTCCTTTTAGTAAACGTGATGTCACAACGGTTTAACCCAGTTTAATAACATTCCAAAGCGTGTTTTTTTATGTTGTCTGGGTATGAATACTTACATTATAGCAAAAATTAGTAGAAGTTTATTTGGTAATGATGACGTCATGACATTACAAAAAAAAGGTACGTTATTAATTATAACCAAATAGATTTATCTCATTTTCGTTTAATCACTTATGCATATTGCTCTAATGATGGTTAGTATATTCATTATATAAAAAAAATCACCGAAACGCCCAAACGTCTGCAGTACTATTCATTCATAAAAATACTTAGACTGAATATATATATATATATATATATATATATATATATATATATATATATATATATATATATATATAAAAGATGAACGATGGGCGACTTCCTAAACAACTGCTCTATGGGGAACTTATAAACGGCAAGCGTTTGGCTCAAGGGCCAAGATGAGATACAAGGATTGCCTGAGGTCGACCTTGAAATGTGAAGACCTGGGAGAGTAAGTCTTTGCGCCGTGGGCAGTGGAGAAGAGCTGTGCAGGAGGGCACGGAAAAGTTTGAGAAGTAGACAATCAAGGGCTTCAAATCGGTCTACTATGTGACCAGTGTGGAAGGCTATGTATGAGCAAAGCTGGCCTGATCAGTCACTAATCTGTGCATCGGCGGGATGGACTAATAAAATACCCTGTGCTCCCTGGAAATACCTGTAATTGTGGGAAGGTGTGCAAGACTTTGGCAGGACTAAAGAGCCACTTTCGTGCAGCTCATTGTTGAACTTTTCTGAAGCTCACCATTATATTGTTTGAACTGTTGAGCTTTTCTTTTTCTTTTTCTTTTGTTATTATTATTATTGTTACTATATCAAGTAATGGCAATACTTGAATACGAATTTGCTGCCATCATATATATATATATATATATATATATATATATATATATATATATATATATATATATATATATATATATATATATATATATATATATATATTGTCGATAGGGAGGGCTCAAACATCATCTTGTTATATTTGGTGAGTCAATGAATCATCCAGGCGTTTAATATATTGCCTCACTTTGTCAATCTTTAATTAAATTATATTTGGTCTCTGACTTAATGGCAATGAAAAATTTCTTTGAAAAAGTCTCTGGTCCTAAAGTTTGTTTATTTCAAAATTAGTTTTTACTACATTGAGTATGATTCCCCAAATGAAAATGACTATATATATATATATATATATATATATATATATTGTTGGGAACATTTAATAACATCAGAAGATATCGCATTTATCAATCTGTCATCGTGTAATTGTTTTTGTACAAACAATTTTTATCTAACATAATTTAAAAAATTGGGTAAGAAAAGAAGAATTAGACATCAAAAGTAGAATTGTCAAACTAATGAATCCGGACGGACGAAAATTTGAATTATTATTTTAAAAAATACAATTATTTATTCTTATATTTAGGAGGTGTTAGTAGTGTAATTGGTTACCCTCGTAAGAAATGGATACAGAAAACCGAGTTTAATTCCTGGACGCGTTTAACTCACGTCAATGTTGGTATGACGTATAAAAGGCTACCTGTCGATCTGGTCAATGGATGCCAGTAGGAGAACGAGTGTGAGAGAAGGAGAGAGTGATGAGTTTGTTCTGGGCTGAGTGTTGGAAGTCTCTAGACGTAAGGTGAATGCCTGTTCTCCAATACATTTTTACTTGGGAACAAATAAATGAGCTCAGAAAAAAACAAGAACGTCTTGTATTTGTTATTAAAAAATTATCAACAGCATAAGTCAAGATATCCTAAAAGATTCCAAAATAATTTCTGGACTCGAAAAACAGCTAGAATGCCATCCAGCCTAAAAACAGATCTATCAAGGGATATAGACAGACCAATCTACTAACATCCAGAATAATAGAGCTCAACTTCGATCTAAGAATAAGGTGAGAATAGTTGAACAGTGTGAATATAAATATAGAATTATTACTATTCCAACCAACTGCTTTCAAATGGATCCTATTATGCAATTATAGCACAAATATCCTTTGGAAAGGTATCTATCCAACTATACTACCTCCATCTATGGGTAAATAGTAGAGCAGGCTAGCCTCTTTAATCTTAGTAATTGTCTAGGATAATGAAATTTATTAATAAAAAACTGTTAAACCGCGCTTAAAAATTGCCTTGAGTCGCATTCTGCTAGAGCGGACAGGTCGGATAAATATGTCTATTCTTATTTTGTTTATTAATTTCTAATTCTAACTGTGAAAGAAAGAAAGGGAAGAAAAAGGATATGCTACTCAGAAAAATATAATAGGAAAGAAAGAAAGAGAGTGGAGAGGTCAATATTATTATACTCTTTGCATAATGAATTATTTCGCAATAGCTCTTAAGTAAACATATCAAACACTGTAATAATTAAATTATACTTTGATATATCCCCACGTTCTGCTAGTATGTCTATTTAATTATACTGGTGGTCCTTAATCTTTCGTACGTTATCATCTTGCAACACCCTCTCGTTAAAACTGAGACCGGGCAAATCGTCCAAGATGAAATGCACAAATGTTTGGTTTGGTTTGTTTTACGGCATATCAACCTCAGTGGGTCATTTAATGCCGATAAAGTTTTGAAATAAATCAATTCTTAATGGATAATACAATTTTTTTATAAATACATTTTCTATTTAACCCATAGATGGGACCCTAACAGGTACTACCACTCTGGGTCAGAGCAATGGTGATGAAGGGGTGCTCCACATTCCCCAAACCTCCAAAACTGGAACCTCACCATTAGATAGAGTTTAACGTCATTCCCAGGACATGTAGACCCGCAGCCACCGCCTTCTAGCACCCATATGATAAAAAGGGTTTGGGGCTTGCCCTAAGGGCAATAGGGTTGGGAAAATTATATAGGTGCTAGGGCTTGACGTGACCAGCCGATTGATCGGAGGGGGCCTCTCCGACCGCCTGTCTAGCCCAAGATAGGGCCAAAGTGGAGTATTGCATGTCATGAACTGCTCATCCACCTGGGCTCTATCCTTAATCATCACGGGCCGCCACCCACGACCAACAGGTGGCCCCATTGGGGGAGTCTTACCCCTCTGCAGAGGTGCAGCCGGTGCATTCTAACGCCCCAGACGACAGGGCGGATGCGCAAATCCTTATTATCTGGAGTCGATTATTAACTGAATACTTATTTTATATAAGAGTCATCATTTCAGTTAAATAATGGATCATTCCGTTTTTTATTATAATGAAAGAAAGGACATGCTGCACAGAAAAAATATATTAAGAAAGAAAGAAGAAGAAAATAGGAGAAAGATAGAGAGAGGGGGTAATAACGCGAAAACAATAACGCTAATTTGTTTCGATTGATGATGAAAATAAGTAAAGAAACAAAAAAGAGTGGGAGAGAAAGAATTAAATCAAGATTGTTATACTTTTTAGATATTGAACTATTTAGCAATATCTCTTAAGTAAACATATCAAACGTTGTAATAATTAAATTATGATATTGTAATATATCCATATATATATATTGTCCAGTTCTGGCAAAGAGGGAAGTTCAGGGAGATTGTCAAAGACAGTGGGGTCAGTAGGATTGCTTTTATTTAGAAGATGTTGGTAGTGTTCAGCCCAATGATCTAGTATTTCTTTTTTGTAGGTGATAAGCCTTGAACCATTTGTACTTCTAACGGGCAAGTTGTGTTTCTGTGTGGCCCGTATGCTCTTTTTATAGCACTATAGAATTCTTGCTGGTTCCCTGTATCAACAAATCCTTGAATCTCCCCAGCTAGTTTGATCCACCACCCATTTTGCATTGATCTTGTCATGCCTTGAACTTTGGACCTAGCATCTGCAAAGGTTGCTCATGGCGATGTTTGGGTGGTTAATAACTGATTGGTGAGCCTTCTTCTTGTCTTCCAGTAATTGATGAATGTCTGCTGCCTGTTCGTCAAACCAGTGAAGTACACATGACAATAACTAGCAAAAAAAACAATAAGGCTGCTGCACCCGATGGTATCCCTGCAAAAATTCTTAAGCATGGTGGGAATGCTATCATAGATTGTCTACATAACATATTTTAGAAAGTCTGGACCTCCAGTTGCTGTCCTCAGCAATGGAAAGATGCAGTTATTGTTAGCATATTCAAGAGAAAATGTGACATGGTTGTATGTGGCAACAGCAGAGGCACATCCCTTCTTGCAACCTCGGGTAAGGTGCCCACCAAGATTCTACTCTTCAGACTTCTTGATCATATTGCTGAAAATGTCCTGCCAGAATCTCAGAATGGTTTTAGAAAAGACAGAAGCACTAAAGATATGATGTCTGTTGCTAGACAACTCCAGGAAAAAGCCATTGAACAACAAGATCTCTACATGATTTGTGTTGATCTAGCAAAAGCATTTGACACTGTCAATAGAACACTACTATGGGAAACCCTGAGAAAGTTTGAGTGTCCCCCTACCTTCCTGGCTGTACTCAGATCTTTCCATGATGGCGCAATGATCAGAGTAACAAGTGCATACTCAAATTAGATCCTTTCCTTGTAGGCACCGGAGTAAAGCAGGGATGTGTCATTGCGCCCATTGGATTCAATCTGTTTGTGGCAGCATTAATGAAAATTGCCAAACAGAACGTAATCCTGGCAGATGGTGTCCACATACTCTATCGATTAGATGGCAATCTTTTAATCTACGAAGATTGAAATCCAAAAAACTTATCACTGTAGAGTCAATACTCGAACTGCAGAATGCAGATGATACAGCTTTTGTCAGCTCTTCCTCAGATGGACTACAGCGCATCATCAATGCTGTAGTTGAAGCCTACTCTCGATCAGGGCTTGCCATAAATGTACTGAAAACAGAAGTTCTCAACATGCGCCAGCCTCCGATTCTTGAAATCTTCATTAACCTCCAGCCACTGAGAAATGTAGAGGAGTTCACTTACCTAGGATCTGTTTTAAACAACACAAACGATCTCACAAGTGAAGTGCAACGGTGGATTGGCCGGGCTTCAGCATCTTTTGGTAGACTATCTCACAGAGTGTTCATGAACAGAGATCTCACCATCAATACCAAGATCTCTGTAGATAAAGCTGTGTGGCTATCCATACTCTTATATGGAAGTGAGTCGTGGGTATTATATCGCAGACACCTGAAAAAAACTGTAGGCATTCCACATCAATTGCCTCCAATATAAAGTGGGCATAAAGTGGTGGCACAAATTCCCCACTTAGAAATTAGAAGCAGAGCACGCATCGACCCAATTGAAACCATCCTATCGCAACGCCAACTGTGATGGATGGGTCACACCATGCCTGCAGACAAACCCTCCCGTAAACTACTTTAGTGAACTCACAGATAGCACGCGCAGGACAGGAGCCCCCCAAAGTGGTTCAAAGACCATATTAAGATGACTCTGAAGAAATGTAACATCACACCTTCAAGCGTGAAAGATCTGGCTTCTAATAGACAGCACTGGTGAGAAGCCTGCCTCACAGGAGCTAAGCAGCTCAATAATGAGATAAACAGGACTACAGAGCGGCGACATGTTCGTTGTCATAAACAAGCAAATGTGGATGGGGATTTTTCCTGTAATGTGCAAGTCAAGAATTGGACTAATGAGCCACCAGAGGGTCCATAAAGGAAGATATTGAGTGATGTTATCCTCGTCTCCGATGGACTTCCAAAAGAAGAAGATATATATATATATATATATATATATATATATATATATATATATATATATATATATAAGTAATTGGTAATTTGCTTGAAGCATTGTTAAGTATGTTATAATATATTAATGATTTGAAGGCAATTACAATGCGTATTACAAATAAAAACAAAAGGATGTTATTTTTGTCTTATCGATTTCAAAGTATAAACTTCATCTTCAGAAGTTAATATCAGATATATATATATATATATATATATATATATATATATATATATATATATATATATGTACAAGAAAATTAGATTTTATAAAAAGAAATTAGGGATGCATTTATATCTAGACAATGCAGCATAGAGAAGTTATTCATGCGAAACTTTCAAAAAATTTTTTCAGGTTATTGATTCATTGTTTGAGTGATCATCTTTGCTTACCGAGACAACATTTAGTTCGGGTAAAGGCTTTTTAGAAAAACTGTAGCATATATTTTAAATGACGCTCATGAAGATGAAATACCAACAACCGACAGCCACGTAGATAAAAACTAATTATAAGTTGGGCGTCAGAGGGCGAAATAAAGCCGGCAAGATTGATCTATTCTTTAAATACGATTTCCACTCGGATAATAAAGAAGAGATTCAAGCAAGAAAGACGGATTAATTCCAAGCCGATAAACACGGATTAGCATCACTCCAAATCTTTGCAAAACGGAGCTAAGCCACAATACACGGATCAATGAAACTGGAAAAACTATTTAAGACAAGGGGGTAAGAACGGTCGATGGTAGAAGAGAATTGGCGTCGGGAATTGTTGAGGAAGCTTGCTGGAGCGATTCGAACGATTCTACTACTGCTAATGGGGTGGTTCAATGTAGATTCGTCTCTGGGGAAATTGATCATTTACACCCCTTCTCGCTAGGAACTCGTCTACACACAAATTTCCTTTGAAGACAATTAAATTAGTGCTGAAAATAATGCTGGGTCGGTCGGCTGGGTCCCGAATAACAAATGATAGAGTGTTATCTACGTGAAGGAATGGGTGTCAATACAATGTATATTTTACACCCTCGTAGCTCTACATACCCCCCCCCCGCATTGACATTCAGACACTGACACTCACACATACATATTTTAGGAAAGGCGTTGTGTAACGGTTATCGTCGTAGGAAATGGAATTGGTTAACCATGTTCAATTACAAGTCGAGGTTGTTTGCATTTCAATTCGCGCTAAAGTCATTGGAAATGAATTGTTGTGCCACACCACTACAGTTATGAGTAAATTGTAGTACATATTAGGGTATTAAGCCAGTCCAAGAGAAATAACATTAATAGGGAAAGATGGGAATCTTCGTGCAACACCACTACAACAAATGAGTAAATAACAGTACATACTAGGGTATTTAGCCAGTCTAAGAGAAAATAAATTCATAATTGTGTCACGCCCCGTCTGTTGTGGAGGCGTTGGGTTAATACATACGTACATACATACAACGACGACGACAACAACAGCAACAAAATAATAATAATAATAATAATAATAATAATAATAATAATAATAATAATAGTGATAATAATAATAGGGTAAAGCTAAAGGAAAATGAAAAAATGGACAAATATCTGGACCTTGCCAGAGAACTGGTAATGTTATGGAATATGAAAGTGAAAGTTATACCAATTGTAGTTGGTGCACTTGGAACGGTCCCAAAAGGATTGGAAAAGGGTTTGGAAAGTTTGGAAATCAGAGGAAGAATTGAAACCATTCAGAACACTGCACTGCTGCAATCTGCCAGAATACTCAGAAGAGTCCTGGGGACCTGAGGAGACTTGCTGTCACTCAGACTCCAGTGAAACACCATCAACTAATGCTGATGTGAAAACTCAAAAGAAGTAAATAATAATAATAATAATAATAATAATAATAATAATAATAATAATAATAGTAAGAAGAAGAAGAAGAAGAAGAAGAAGAAGAAGAAGAAGAAGAAGAAGAAGAAGAAGAAGAAGAAGGGAAATTAGAAACCAGAGGAATATTCGGGATCGTCCAGAAAAAAAAACAGGATAGGTAAGATCATCTAAAATAGTCAGAATAAATCTGGGACTCCTGTGAAAATATCGCAAGGGGAGGGGATATATAAATAATAATGAAAGCACAGTAGCACAAACAGAAGTGGAAAACATGACACAACTGAGTGGGAAGGATGATCCTCTTGGAATTGTACAAGAAATTAAATTTTGAGCAATCTACCAAATGGTATATGCACAAACCAGAATCCATCCAAGAGAATAAGACGCATTAGCTTCTATGGAATTTTCAAATACAAATGAATCATCTGGGATAAGGTGAGCCATCGTTTTCTCAAAAAGTTCAAAATAATTTTATGTGTTTAATTCTCAAGAACAGATTGTGGTTTATGCATATAACATTTTTCATACGGGCAAAATTGAGTTTATTGCACAATTTCCAGCGGATCACATTTCCAACTCAATTGTGCTTTGTATTCCCATCGTGCAAGTTAGCTCAATTCACTTAATATATGGTTGATTGCCTCATATGTGTCTTCACACACACTAAATTTTCTGTTCTGTTTTGCTTTGATAAAATTTGTAGTCATGGCATTGTTTTGTGGTGCTTCTTGCTTTTTCTCTTGGGGTTTCTTTTTGTTAACTCTTTTCAGGGCTTTTCAAGTAGAATCTCCTCAATTTATCACTTGAAGTATCCATATAATTGTTTTTCTTCCCATTTCAGTTTTCTTGTTTTTGCTGTTTTTCTGGTTGTCCATATGTTACATCTGATGTTAGTGGCTGCAGTAATTAATCTTTCCTTAATCTTATTTATGTATTGTTCGAGTCCTTTAATGGTGGCATCTACCACCTATACATATAGCCTGTTTCTATCATCTCTCGAATGTAATGACTTGTGCATCGTCATCAATGTTCTTGTATTTTGGTCTATCGGTCGGAGTTCCTCTCTTGTCAATTTTAAGAATATTTCTTCCCTTGATGAGATTTCTACTGCAAGGCTTGGTTTTACGAAGTTTTCTTGTTCTGAGGTATTCATTTGTTTAACTTTATCCCTTTCATCACTGTTTGTTTGATTGTGTCCGCTTCTAAAATTCTTTGTATTTGTATTTTTCCGTTTCTTCAAGTTTTCTTATATTTTCCTGGTGTGGTAGTTTTATTCCGTCTCTAGTTTCCCCCTTTTCGCCACAAGCATCTCAAATTTATCGATACCGAATTCCATCCTTGTATTCCATTTGTATATTCCTATGTGTTGTTTTTTTCCGATATAAGGTGTGTACCAGATGGCCACTTGTACTTATAGACTCGCCGACAACCATGTGACCAACTTATTGTCCAATCACTGGCAGTGCTCTGCTGCTGATATTGTTACTTATACTGGGTGTTCTGGTCATACCTACACACATTGCCTTCAGCCTTCGTGGACGACAGATCATAGGATTATATAACTGGACCCTTGACATTACGTAGGATTCCAAAACTTAGGACTTATTCACTTAACAAAGGATTCTATAGTTGAGCACTTACTTACTTTAAGTCCTTTTCAACTGGCCAACGATAGCGGCTAGATACTTAACACTATGGTTTGAACAAAGGTTGCCAGTTTTCTTTGTTTTTTTATTTATTTATGTTTTTTTTGTTTTTTTTTAGCTTTTTGCAAAAATCTTGATATCCATGTACATAAGGTGATTTATTTTACTGGTTATTTAGGGAATTTGTTCCTCACTGTACATTTTCTAAGTATATAGTTGAAGAGGCATCACTGCCATAACAAATAGTAGTGGTGATAGTGAATCTCCCTAGAAAATGCCTTTACTTCTATTACGGATTGGCCCCTGCTTTTACCTTAAGTCCTCGGCATAAATAACCCAAGGGTTGACATGCCGCAAAATCCATCCGACCAACCAACCAACCAACCAACCAATCAACTAGAACATTTATCTGGTTTTAATGGATCTTGATGCAATTTCCTTTGGATTTGTAATGTCCCGAAATCGCTGATTGGACAATTAGCGGACTTAACGAACCAATGACACATAATCCCAATATCAGGAAGGAAGGTAAATGGGATTGGTGCCCAGATTACTGATAGAACTTAAAGATTTGATAATCGCCCTACCCTCATTTGTCCACCCTTTTTCAAACAGCCCGACCTTGCAATCGCCAGAAAATCAGGGTCTATTCGCAGAGGCCCCCTTCGCCGCCGCTGGGGCGCCCAGATGACTCTCGACCGTGGTCAGTCAACTTGGTTGGTATGATTCGTTTGTCAATTTGAATGTAATAACTGCTCTTTCATGATGAAAAAAGAGCAGATATTTGTTGTTTTGTATAGTGCTTCTTTCAGGATTTGTTTTAAAAAAATCAAAGCTCAGAATCTTTGTGTAGTTCCCATCTAACTTTGTCTCCAAGAGTTTTGTTAGAGTACAACTGGTGTAACCATACAGTAGTAGTGTCATGACTACGGCTTTGAATGTCTTTTGATACGATGGTGACATATTTGGCGCGGGTGACACAGTGGATGATATCTTGGAAAAACATACCTGCGCTGCCATCACAACAAAACGCTGGGAAGCGGAGGTCATTTTTGAAGTCTTAGGTGACTTCATAGAATAAGAGCTGAAATGGAATCTGCCTGATGAGAATCTCAGTGGACATTTGGCAACATCTGAATATTGCAAATAATCAACGAAATGGTATTCTGGTTTTCACTCAGATTCCTCACCACCCGTAATTGTCTTCTACACACTCCGGTTGTAGAAATACTCGTTGTCACAAATGAAAGAAATCGGACAGCTTTTATATGTATATCAGTTAGTCATGCAGATTTTTTTCACACCTGTGTACAGCATTTGATTAGTGTAGATACATTCGGTAATTTTCAAACCTGTATATGGCGCAGGTGATTTTGTGCCGACGGGGAGAGAAGCTATGGTCTCACGAAAAGCTACAGTTCATGGTCGATAACGATCGGACTTCTTCACTCCACCAGTGTCTGAGACGCTTTTACGGGCGGTCTGCTTAGTACGAACCATTCTGATTGTATCAATCTCAGTTGATAAGCTCATGAATTCACATTCTTTCACGTAAAATGTCAACTGTTTATTTAATCTTAATCAATAACCAACCTGCAGGTTAGGGCTGTATCATACACCGACTGTACATCTACAGATCGGTAATACTTCCACCAATGAAGACAATTGTTAAAAGTGGGTGTCGATCTGTGAAGCCAGTAGACAGGGGCTCAGTAACTAAGCAGTCCGTGACGCAGTTACTAAGCGGCCCTTACTTGGGTTAGTCGATCAGTCGGCTGAGTTTGTCACGCCCTAGTGCATACGATTGTCCCGATCGTATTCTTCAAATTTTCCTCATAGCAAACATCCAGCCTTTTTATCATAGAGGTGCTAGAAGGCGGTGGTTGATGGTCACCCATCAGTCTATTAATTCTACAAATTTATGAAGTTAATGAAAATCATTTCCACAAACTTATAAAATGAAACCGATATTTACCAACAATCCAATTAGCTTTAAAATCATATTTTTAAAACGATTTGGCATTAAATAGCCCATAAGGGTTGATATACCCTTAAACAAAATAACCAACTAATTAGCCTAATCATTGCTGCCAGCTGAAACACATGACGATAATGAAAAGATCTAACAGAAAATTATTTTTACCAGCTTATGAAACTAAACTAACCAAATATAGTTATGTACAAACTATTGGCTTAAATATCATCTATACAAACAATAGATTTGGCATTAAATAACCTACAAGGGTTGATAGCTATTAAACTAATTAACCAACTAACTAACATAATTATTTCTACTAATTGATACACATGACGTTAATGAAAAGAACAAATATAAAAATGATTTCTACCAGCATATGAAACCAAACGAAACAAAAATAAAAATGTAAAATCGGTGGAATGGCCTATTGCCGGTATCAGCCGAATGACGAGAGTCAACCCGTAGCGCTAGACCCGAGAGATTGTTGTTGCTGAGGTGGAGTCAACTGCTAGATACTTTATCACACAAATAAGTGTTACATAATCGCCGCCCAGCACCTATATTTGTGGCCTTGTGCCAGACTTGGAAAAGAACCTTTGGAAAAATGTACTACCGATTATCTTGTATTGCTGGGTGGTCTTTGTGGAATCACCGAAAAAGTAGTTAGGAAAGATATCATCTCTTTAACGAGAGAAATGAGACGATAAGTCTATGATTAGGAAAAACCCAGTCTTTTGGGCTACACAGAAGTCTTTGATCTTAGGCTAGTGAACTCTGGTTGACCAGTGAGAATAGAAGGAATCGAACCTTCGATTTGGTCCAGAAGGAGGTCGAAAGTTCTAGAGAAGGAAGCTTCTGGAAGATTATTTAGAAATGCTATTTAAGAGACCCGTGAATAGAATCACGAGGAGTTAGCGTCTGCGATCGGAGAAGGGCAGTTAGTTAGGGTCCGGGACCAGAGGCAGTTAGAGCCAGGAGGCCGTGCGTGGCAGTTGGCAGTTGATGAACTGATGTCGCTAAATACCAAACCTGAGATGTAATATTTTACACTGGACGAAGTTGAAAACATATTTTAAGTGTGAAGCCTGATAATTGGAACGAAGTTAAGAGCATCACTAAAAACATATTTAAGGAAGCCGACAATCTCTCTCTCTCTCTCAATAACTTCCATTAAGTAAATAAATTCCTAAAAAGTAAGAATTACTGTCCACATCTTTATTTACTACACGCCAAAGGAATTGTACGGGAATTCATGAATGAAAGCCATTAAACCAACAAACTTGTCAACAAGTCAAATTGGCCGTAACGAGGAGCACGCGGCGTGCGTAAAGTGATACCTTTCCCTTGACCAAAAGAAGTGGGAGAAGGATTTTGGGTCCAGAGGACTGACTGCTACAGCTAAATTCGTGCTTGTAAACAAACACCGTACGTACGAAGATACGAATTGTAGTAGGCCGAGAAAGAAAAGGCACTAACGTTAAATACTAACTGGTCCCGCTACGTTAAATATTACGAACACCCGTAACGTAACATAGATCCCTAATTGGGACCCGCCACGTTACATAAGATTACCACAGGAGTGCTATTCATGCTGAGTTGGGGAGGACCGTTGCAATTTCTAGACGGATGCCCTACTGAGTTTATCTACACTCTAGTTTATCTATATTTATCTACAAATTATTCGTTCAAAAATCATATACTCAAAAAAAAGGATTTTGCATTTAAAAGCTCACAAGGATTGATATGACATCAATTAAAATAACTAACCGACGAACATTATCATTCCCGCGCGGTGTAATGGTTAGAGTCATAGGAAATGGACTCGTCAACCCGAGTTCAAATCCTAGACGAAGTTCTTTGCATTTCACATAGCACTAATACCCTTTGGAAAGGTATGCATCCAACTACTCTCCCTCCAGCTATGGGTGAATTGTAGGACAGACTGAGTTATTTAACCATGGCTAGGTAACCAGGGCCGGGTTAGCTCAGTCGGTAGAGCGTTCGGCTAGAAACCACAAGGTTCCTAGTTCGATACCGGTCCTCGCCAACTCAGCGTGTGAGTAGCACAGGGATCTGTGCGGTAAAGTAAGGTGCTGATGGTAGGTGTGGCGCTCCACCTCAGACGCTAAAATAATTTCCTTGGTATAGCGCAAGTGAAAAGGGGATAGACTCCCTCGGTGATTGGTTGATACCGACTTTAGGCCGCCCCGACGACTTTACTTAGGTAACCAGTCTAGGAAAAGGAAATATATATATATATATATATATATATATATATATATATATATATATATATATATATATAACATAATCATTCCTGCTAATTGATATACATGAAGTTTATGAAACGAGTTAACGTAGAATTATCTATATCATCTGATGAAATCAAAAAAATATTTATCTCCAAAAATGATAAGCATTAAATAGCCCATAAGAGTTTGAATGACATAAAACGAAATAACCAGCCAACTAACCTACCTAATCAAGATAACATGAAACAAGAAAGAAAGACCCTTTGATCTCAATTATAGAGTACGACGTATACAAGACAATCAATTCCGCTTTCTATTTCTTTCTTTCATTCCTGACTGATAGATTAATTGTGTCTTTTTTCTGAGGTCACTTCAATTTAACTGGACGCCGTTAGTCTTAAAAGCTTTCCGCTTCTAAATGCAATTTATTATTTACCAATTAGCAGTCATCAATCAAAGAAGACTAGCACTTAGTTTTTCGTTCAACCACATTTATTGTTAGACGTCTTATCATTTTTCTTCCTGTTTTTAATGACAAGGTTTTGTTTTAATTTTGGTGCATGATCTCATTTTCCGTTAAGTCGTAAAGTTAATATTGAAACATGTGAGGATATAGATTATGCAAATTCCTCAACAGATTAACTCGCTAATCTTTTTTTTTAATCCAGAAGGAAAAGTCGAAATGAAAAGTTTTTGTTTCAAAAAACATTGTAGGGTAAGTAAAATAAAATTGACGGAGTGGCCTATGTCGGTATCAGCCGTACAGCGAGGGAGCCTATCTCCTTTTCGCTAGCGCTAGACCAGGAATATATTTTTGCTAAGGCAGAAGCCACACCTACCGTAAGCTCCTCTCTTTACCACACAGACCAGATTATCTAATTTGTGCTCTTCGTGCACTGAGTTGGCGGGGGCCGGCATCGAACGAAGAACGTTGCGATTCCAATGCGGTTGCTCTACCGACTGAGTTGTGGTAGCATATATATATATATATATATATATATATATATATAGTTATAGTTATTTTGTTTGATGTCATATCGACACTATATATATATATATATATATATCCCACAAGTGTCGATATAACATCAAACAAAATAACTAACTAACATAAGGATTTCTGCCAAGTATATATATATATATATATATATATATATATATATATATATATATATATATATATATAGTGCGCGCGTGTGTGTTATTAGTTTATTTACTACTGAATATAAAACACTTTTGATAACAAAATATAGTTAATTAGAATTAGCAGAATACAACATGGAGAAAGAGGGAAAGTTTACTCACTCCAAAATAATTTCCCCTCTTTCTCCATGTTGATGTTTTCTGTTAATTCTAATTAAGTATATTTTGTTATCAAAAGTGTTTTATATTCAGCAGTAAATAAACTAATAACAGATGAGATGCAACATATTTTTCAATAATAGTTGAATATTTTGACTTCATATGATTCATATAAAAAAGCCAGATTAGATTATGCAAATTAATAGTTGGTTGATTGTTTGTTTGGTTAGATATTACGGCAGATCGAATCTCGTTGGGGTATTCGATGCCGAAGACATTGTTTGAGTCATCCTAGATGGATATTCAAACTTTTTTCTAAAGTCAGTTTAAAGATATTTTAACTCTCTTTCTTTTATTTAACTCATAGATAGGACCGTAACAGTTACTAGTACTCAGGGTCAGAGTGGACCTGGGGGTAATGGCAAAGTAAAAGAATACTCCACACTCCCCAGAGTCCTAGAACTGGAACTTCACTAGTGGAAGAAGTTTACCGTCATACCCAGGAGTCGTTCGTTTCAAATAGGGAGGTCAGTTTGTTTGTTTATTTCTATAGGTGTTAGTGACTCCCACATTTTATTACCAAGATGGCTGTCAAGTTTTATATTATGTCCAAATGGATAAAAAAGATTATCATTTAATCCATTTTTTTAGCTTTTTGATTATTGATTTTTAAGTTGATACCGGATCAATTCTTCCAATTATTGTGAATTTACCATCTCTGTTAAAATATATATACATATATATATATGTGTGTGTGTGTGTGTGTGTGTGTGTGTGTGTGTGTGTGAATAAAAAGTCTCTAAATACCATGGGTGAGATGTCTTTGAATTAGTAAGAATCAGAGTGCGGAGGCAAATAAACGCTGAAATAAATTTATATCTGAACCAAGGTATCCATTTATTTATATATTTATTTATACTATTCCGTATAAATAAAATATATACGCACATCTTTATACATACGTTTGAGTTCTCAATTGTGGTGGAATCCTATCAAGGAAATACTTGATAACATCCACCTATATGTGTACACATATACACACATTCATATATATATATATATATATATATATATATATATATACACACTTTCAATTATCTTTTGATGTTCATTTACGTTGCAAACATGAACTGAGGTGTGTTGGCTTAATTTATTTCATTTTATCTCAAATGTAGAATTTTCTACAAGTTTATCCCACAGTGGAGTTGCTGACACATGGCCTTAATTAAGATCAGTCGAAAAGATATAAATTATTTAATAGAAGCCATGAGGGAATTGGTATCCAGGTTAAAATGGCGTGCGACGACAAAGATGGAGGTCCGATTAAAATCAGTCGGAATGCAATGTCAGTTAATGGAATTATTTCGAGCCGGCAATTCTTCGAACGACTCACACGAAATTGTACATGGTCAACGTACACATTGAAACATAGACGAGTGTCCACTAAGAGAGAAACAGAAGGGAAACAGGATTATCTCCCCTTGGTATAATCAAATATTTTGCATGCCTCAAAAGACAGGATTACATTCATCTTACGCTAAGAAATTAAAAACTTACGATCGAACACTGACGCGCGCTTGCACACACACACACACACACACACACATATTGCAAAGTCCCACAGATTAGTAGCTTTGTTGACTGCTGTTATTGGTTATCTGTTAGTGTATTTACCATTATATCACCTCATAAGAATTTTTCACGCCATGGCTATCTGCCCGCAAAATCAGCTGTAGAGTATACCGACTGAACCTCTGCAGAGGTGTAAAATTCCCCCAATTCGGCCTCCTGTTAACCACGTGATGCTTTAGGACAAAACCTTGGTGGTAAAGCAGTCCATAATTTGCAACGCCCAATTTTGGCCCTTACTTAGGCTACTCGTGCAGTCGAAGAGGATACGTCAAGCGCGTTCACCTATATTATTTTACGGACCCTATTACCTTTTACGGTAACCCCCTATATATTTTGTAGGCAAAGAGTTAAAGCTGTGTTACATTCCAATCAAAAGTAACGTTAGTCTAGTTTCTTCGAAAAAATAACTAAATAAACAAAACAATTCGCCTACAGGTTAGGGAATTGCATACATTGTATGAAGGTAAGCATCTCTTCATGTTATTGATATCACATAATAACTATGCGGAGTCATTGGTTTTCATATGGTTTAAGCTCATATATGTGTCAGAAGACGGGGTCTTAAAGTCTTACTGTCCTGTGTATGACGTCTAACTGCTTCTAGTGGTGAGATTCCAATTCTGGAGTTGTTGGGGTGAGAAGTACCCATTCATTGCCATTACTCCCAGATCCACTGTGACCTGAAGTGGTAGTACCTGTTAGGGTCCCATCTATGGGCTAAATGGAAAAATTGTTAAAAAAATTAGTTTATATAAAATAATGTAAAAGCCCTTGTAAAAGGCATGAACCCATATGCCCTTCCTCCAGTGTTAGGTGAAATAGTAGTTCAGACTGGGGTCTTTAACACTGGTTGAGCAACAAGTCTAGGAAATGAACAACTGAATTCAAACAAAACCTGCAAATACCTCATGGGCCAGCCTACTGCTTTCAATATTTTAGAGACCTTGAGAAAAGACTCACTTCAGCTGTGGACTGATAGATAGATATCAATTATTGAAGACCAAGCATTTGCAATAAGGGTAAATATCTTACTACTTCAGCCATGAAGCAACCTCTCCTCTCTCTCACACACACACACACACACACACATATATATATATATATATATATATATATATATATATATATATATATATATTGGATTGGCTCTCTGGAAATAGTATTTTCTGTGGCCGCTAATTACGCTAAAATAGCACAACTCTCCTGATAAACGGATTGAGCAGTTAAATATACTAAAGTGCTCAATACAAAAAGTAGAGCTAATAAATAATAATAAAGTAAGCCTCTCTCTCTCTCTCTCTCTCTCTATATATATATATATATATAATATATATATATATATATATATATATATAATGTTAGTCAAGAATATTTACCTGACAAACACTAGCAAAGGAATAAGGATGACTACATAAAATCTCTTTGGCATAAAATAATTCAACAGGGGTTAAGATGTAGGAAAATGCAACCAACCAACCATGATTAGCTGTTGGTCTTTCACTAGAGTCTCCTCCGTTCTCCTGTAGACTTTTAAGTATTTTAGCCGGTCTTAACAATGTTGTTGGCTGGATGCACTCGATTCTTCCTCTGGTTTCAAATACCTCCACTCCTTTTTCCAAAACGTTGGGGAGTATACCAGCACATCTACTACAATTGGTAACACCGTTAACCTTATGATCCACTGCTTTTTTAGTTCTCTGGCAGGGTCCTAGTACTGTCTATCTTCTCATTTTATTTATTTATTTTCACTCTGTAATCTGCCGGAATGGCAAAATCCACTACTTCTCAAGATCTTTTTCTTGTTAATTAATGCTGGATCAGCTCTTCTAGCCGGTATTGGGTAATCTGTTTGCATTTCAAAATCCCAGATAATTTTATGGGTCTCATTTTCTAGGAAAATTCTGGATTGTACATATACCATTTCGTATCATTGTCAAATTAAATCTCTTATACAAACCCCTTAACTTTTCCCACGAGTCTAGCCTAGTCTATATTCATTTTTTTAAGATGCTACATTCGCTTATTATGTGACCATCCTGTTGGCCGGGGCTTTAGAATACACAGGTGGCTGCACAGTTCATGACATGTAACACATCACTTTTGCTCTTACTTAGGCTAGACAGGCAGTCGCAGAGCACCCCATCGGCTGGTCACGTCAAGCCAAGGGACGTATATGACTGTCCCGATCCTATTGCTCTTATGGTAAACCTCCAACCCTTTTTATCATGAGCTAGAAAGTGGTAGCTGAGGGTCTTAGTGTTCTAGGTATGTCGTTTACTTGCATCTACTAGTGAGGTTTCAATTCTGGATCTTTGAGGATGTAGAACTGACCTTGTCATTACTACCAGGTCCACCTTAACCCGGAGTAGTAGTACCTTATAGAATCCCATCTATGGTCGAATAATCAAAAATGTGCTTAAAAAAGAAGAATGAATAAAAGAAAAATGTCTTCGGCATAAAATAACCCAACAATTGACATGCCCTAAAATATAACCAATCAACTAATCAATGTCCTCTATTTCCATAGATTTGTTCTGTCTTTTCCCATTTCTGTTTTCTAGTCTTTTTCTGTTTATCTATGTGTTACTGTTGTTTTTTACTGGCTACTAAAGTCCATAATTCTTTGTTTTTTTTTTGGTATTTCTTGAACTTTTGAGTTGTTGCATCTGTTTTATACTCAAATAGATGACATTAACAGAGTATCTGTGCCAAGAAAAGTGAGAAAAAGAGGACTCCTGTCGGGTTACGCTCCCAACTAGAGGTAACTGTTTAAAAAAGTCGAGCTGCACTGATGAGACGTAAACGTCGAAACACGTGTCTGTGGATGACTGGTATGTATATTAAATACATACCAGTCATCCACAGACACCGTTACGGCAGCTTGTGGATAAGGTAGCATCGACGTGGCTTAACATAGTAATTATGAGTCATACGAAAGGAATTGTGTAAAACAAGCAAAAAGTTTGTGAGTCTTAATTTACGATGTTATAAGGCTAAACCAACGATTTCTGGGAGAATGGCATCATCAACTGCGTGACGTTTCATTTTTACATCGTCATGCATTTCGGTTGCGGAGTTGTGTCTAACTTTGCAAATTAAGACTCACAAACCTTTTGTTTGTTTTACACCATTCCTTACATAATAATCATAATTACTATGTTAAACTCCGTTGATGGTTTTTATTAAAACTGAAATGATTTAGCGTCGGCTATCTGTAAGGTCAATCATTGACTTAATTCTTTCTAACTATATATATTAAATATATATATATATATATATATATATATATATAGAGAGAGAGAGAGAGTGAGAGAGAGAGGAGATGAGAGGTATCCAAACTTGGTAGTAAGGGATGATTCTATATGTGATTTCTAAGACACACTGTATTATTATGTATGATTACAGTGAATCTTTAATCACTAAAAAGAGCTCAATGTATAATAAACTGTTTAGATTATATGGAGAGCAATATTTATCTTCGAAGGAAGGAAAAACTCAACACCGTATTCCATAATAAATTTATTTGATCAAAACTGGGGCTTTATAATTATAATCAACTTAGATTTATAAAGGCCCCAATTTTGGTCGATAAAATTTATTATATCGGTGTTGAGTTTTTCCTTCCTTCATATATATATATATATATATATATATATATATATATATATATATATATATATGCGTTTATGGGGATGTTCAACTGACATATCCCGTTGTACAGACGCAACACAAGGTCATTTTCAGTGGATTTTAACTGGTTGGAATTCACAGTTTTACTTCTCCCAGACCGGTTCGCATAGTCGCCTAAATTCATAGCTGCGATGGTAGTGTATGGTTTGCCAAAGATTTTAGTGTTATGAGAAAGGTAAACTAACTCGTCCAGGATGTGAATATCTCTAACAAAGATAACCAATATACATATAAATAGCATCTATATCTTGGTCATTTTGTTCTTATGGCACCCCCCCCCAAACACTTTTCATCATTTATATCCTAGAAGTCGTTGGCTGAGAGTCTTAGTGTCTTATTAGTGACGCCAAACTGGTTTGAATTCCGAGTTTTCCTTCTTGACCACTTGCCATGTTTAGTTTAAAAGCCCAGTCTGTTCTACTATATACCCATAGCTGGTCAATTTTCAAGCGGAATTTAACTGGTTTGAATTCAGAGTTTCCCTTCTAGATTGTCTAACCGAGGTTAAAGATCCCAGTCCGCCCTATATTTACCCATAGCTGGAGGGAGAATAGTTGGATTCGTACCTTTCCCAAGAGTATTAGCGCTATGAACTCGTCTCACAATGTCCATTTCCTATAACGGTAACATTGCCCCACGCCTCCACTTATAACTCGTAAGTGATATTCTATCTATGTTCTTATTTCTTTTTGTGTTGTGATCTGATCTGTTACGATCATGGATTGGACCGGTGCACACTGTGCACTTGCTGTTGAAACATTCTTAATTTTTATAAGACTTGTGAATCTGTAATTGCTATACAGAGCGCTTTTCTTGCTCATTTCATCATTTTTTTTTCATTAATTTTTTTCACACTATCCTGCAAATAACTTTTTATTTCATTGTACACTTCACTAAAAATTATGTTTGTGGAGCTCTGTGATATGGAGTACCATTTCATTACCATTACTCCCTGATCCACTTTTACCCGGAGTGGTAGTACCTATTAACATACCATCTAATGTGTTAAATAGATTTTTTTAAAGTGTTCCAAAAATGTGTTTAAAAACTGAGGCAAGAAAACCTAATAAGAATAATTAAAAAATCTTCGACGTAAAATAACCAAAGGGTTGATATACCATAAAATCCAACCAACCAACCAATGTGTTTACGTTCAACAGAATTGTGATCTTTCTCATTTTAAGAAGTGTTTAACAGGTTTGAACTCACAGATTTCTTCTCCTTGACTGGTTGTCATATTAATGTAAAATATCTCAGTCCGTCCAACTATTAATCCATAGCTGGGGGAAAATTGGATTCATAAATTTCCCAAGGGTGTTAGCGTTATTTGAAATGCAAACAATGTCATCAAATTTGAACATTGCTAACGAAGATTGCCATATATATATATATATATATATATATATATATATATATATATATATATATATATATATATATATATATTCTATGATATATACATTCCTGTATTCCTTGATTAATTTATACGAATTTTAATGAAAGATCTAAGACAAACCTTCGAATTACTTTGAATTAAAACAGAAAGGAAGATGATTAAAAGAGAAATAGACTAAATGATTTACAAAAGAAAAGGGGGAAAGAAAAAGGAAGAAGCTTTAAAAATAAATAAAGAGAGAAAGATGATTAGAAATGAAAGAAAGAAGAAAGGATTATAAAAGAAAGAAGATAAAGAAACAAACAAACAAAGAAAATTAAAGGTAGAAAATGATTAAAAAGATAAAGAAAAGGAAAAGAAACAAATAAAAAGAAAGAATAAAAAGAAAGGCAATGAAAGAAGAAAGAAAAAAGAAAGAAAAAGAGAGAAAAAAGAAAATGAAGGAAGAAAGAAAGAAAGATGATTAAAGAAGAAAGAAGAAAGAAAGAAAGAAAAGAAAGAAATTCTATTAGGAAAGAAAAAAGTATAGAAAGAATTGAAAAAAGAAAAAAAGGAAAATGATTAAAAAATGGAAGAAGAAAAAACAAAAAGAAAGAAAGAAAAAAGAAAGAATTAGAAAAGATAGTTAATTAAAAACATGTCATACCTATGCATGATAAATTTAAAAATACTACAGAATATATTTATTCAAAGACAATGAAAGAAAAAAGAAAAAAGAAAAAAGAAAGAAAAAAGGAAAATGATTAAAAAAAAGAATGAAAAAGTAAGAGAGAAAGATGATTAGAAAAGAAATGAAGAAAGAAAGGAAGAAAGAAAAGAAAGAAAAATGATTGAAGAAAAGAAGGAAAAGAAAGGAGAATGATTAAAATAGAAAGAAAATAAATGAAAAAAAGAAAGAAAAATAGTTAATTAAAAAAGAAAGAAATTTATCCTACCCATGCATGATGAATGAAAATTACTACTGAATATTCTTATTCAAAGAATCCATAATTCTGAATTAAATGTATTCTGATAACACCGAATTAATTTCATCTCAGTTTTTACATTATTTTCGCTGATTAGAAAGGGTCGCTTTGATTTAACGAATATTTTAAGGTGGTAAATTAAAGTGACATATGAATAGCAAGAATCTAACTTCATCAGCTATAATACACAGCGATGATTGTGTATGTATTAAAAATGATAAATTCTTAGTTGATATATGAAAGGTAAAAGAAGAGGTTTTCCCACCTTTTTATTCCACCTCTTCAGACAACTTCTAACAAATTGGTTGCCATTCCTTCCTACATACGCTAAATTATTGAGTTGATGAAAGACTTAGAAATAATTCCTCTGCGTAAATATCATCCGCTGACAGAATTATAGACTACTCTTCATACTTAAGACATTGCATTGACAAATTCATATAATCTCTCATTGGTGGTTAATTACCGAGACAGTCATGTGATTTTGTGACATTTACTAAGTCATGTGATTAGTGACGTGAATATAGTTAGAACCGGGTCATTACTTCTTCAATCCCATAATTTACAAAATATAAAAGTCATGTCCTTTGATATAATGGTGGTAATTCTCATGTCATAGTGTCTAACGTTCTGGACGACACCATTATATTAAGCGAGTTCGAACTACTGTCAAGTTTTTACATTTATTTTTTACTAATACTTTGGGAAAGGTATGAATCTCCACATTACCTCAGCTTTTGCTTAATAGTGCCTCTACTACGCTTTTACAAAGATAATTTGACATTAAGTAACTCACGAAGTTTTATATGCCATTAAACAAAAAAAACGCGTGTTTTAATGGTCACCGTTGTCGCAAATGCACAGGGTGGTCGGAGTTCAAATCCTGGTCGAGGCTGCTTGCATTTCACATAGCGCTAATACTAGGTAAATGTATGAATCCTACTATTATCCTCCAGTTATGAGTAAATAGTAGGACAGACTTGGCTCTTTAATCTTGATTAGGCAACCATTCTAGGAGAAGAAAAACTCTGAAGTAAAACCAGTAAACCTAGAAACTGACCCTGTATCGCATCCTACTCATGCAGAGGGGTTGGTAAATATATAAATTGCTTAATAGTATCACTACTACTCTTTTACGAGGATAGTTTGACATTAATAACCCAAGAAGTTTGATATGCAGAAACCAAATATAAGAAACCAAATCAGAATACAATTGTAATGTCGAGGGAGCATGGCAGTAACAAGAAATATGTAATACACCCACAGAACTAAAAAGACTTATGTAATGTTGTCAGGGTATCACGACGAATATGTGTCGTGGTCACTTACTAAAGCTTATGTGTTCGATATTTATTTTTGTCTCGACTCGGGACCCCAAAAAATGTATCTCACAAGTATACGGCAATCGAGCGAATGTCAAGGTTTTTCTTTCCCCTAATGTGCCGCAGGCAGGCGTCTCCTTTCTCTTTTCTCTGGTGTCTGTGAAACTGCTGTCTCTCGTAGGTAGGGGACGTTGATACCCCCAGAACATGTTCACCTTTGCTTTTTGTCTTCCTTCCTTGAAAAAAAGACCGGCTTCTTGCATATCAACAGGAGACTAGCAGGACCTGTTGATATACCAGAATATGTTATTTAATCATTACAACGTTTCATATGTTTACTTATTATATTTTTCTGTGTAGCATGTCCTGCTTTTTCCCTTTCTCTCTTTATAAAGACAATGGAACGTCCATTATTTAGCTGAGGTGACGCTGTCGCGTCCATGACCTAACTATTCCGTCCACCTATTCCGTAGTCCAAACCTATTTGCCATACAGTGTATTGTCTCTCTCCTCCTAAAACAAGGGTCTTATTTATCTGTTCTCTGTAAAATCTAGAATCTTCGGGGTCTACAGTGGGACGGTACCGTCGTTGGGATTATCTTCCATTTGACTGGAAGAGTTATCTTCCCGCTCGGTTTCCGAGCCGACACCAGGGGACCACTGGTATTTAAGCGCGGGTTTTGAAACGCCCTGCCTCTTTTCTACCTCTTCTCTTACGTACCCACATGGGTTAGACACATTGTCACACTCTTCTCGTCGGGGGCTTCTGCCCCCCATCACTAGTAAGTGATTTTGAATGTATGGACTCTCCAGTCCTTTAATTTTACTATTGTGTACATTCTTATTTACCTGTATGTCTTATTCATGTGCCTTACATGTATTTCATTGTTACAGTATTTTATGTCTTATTTCTGTGCTATTAAATATATAGAATGCCATGTCCACACAGCGTGTCGGAGTTGTATGTTTCAATAATAACCTTGAATCTTACATCTTTATTGTGGACGGTTTTTAATTCATCTATTCGTAATTATTTAAATTCCACAAAGCGCTTCCTCTCCACCTCCCTTTGTTGCTGCCTTACCCTTGGTGTCAATCACAGGGTTTAGCCAGTACTTGTGTCACTTGTTCGGCCTTCCAAAATATTCCATATCCCTAAGTCACCCCTCCAAGAATATTGTGGTACACAAAGAGTGCTAGAGAGCTATCGCTTTAGGTGCGAGAGATTGTCACACACGAGACTTGAGGATTTTTAGAGAGACAATCAATTAGTTACCGGGAGCGCGACGAGAAACAACTTAATTTTAGAACTAAGTTCAACCGCACCTATTGAGGGTGGAATAGGATTTTTCGAAGAAAAGCTATTTCCTTGATCAACATAAACACAACGTCATGTCTTTCTGATTTTCTTTTAGACGGAGGGAAGGTGGAATGTCAGTAATAATGTGAATGGTATTTTCATGTGACCACGTATCTGACTTTCTATAAATGAATACGTTAACATTACCCTGTAGTTATTTATTCATCTCATCTTTTCCCTCCGTCTCCGTCAACTTCCTTTGAGACACCTGCGATGCTATACAGAGACTGTGTTTAAATCTTAACAAATAAGATTCTTTGTTCCTCTTATTGTATTAGATATAAAAAAAAATGAATTTGACGCTAGAGTGTCAGGAACTTGGAAGACAGTCAGTTCGCTTTGAGAACAAATGAATATTTAAACCCATAGCTACACGTACCATGAATACCGCTCCCCGCTAATAAACAACAAAAAAAACTGCACATATATAAATCCATTAACAATAGTGATAAGACAGGAATGTTTACGTTATTTATTTTATAATTGTGCTCAACTTGTTTGCACCTTAGGTCATCGTCAGAAGAAAAGTTTTTATGAAGAAATGTTTTTGAAATTTAAAAAAAAACTTTTTAAAAGAGTTGGTATTCTATAAAACTAACAAAAACTGAACAGATGACGTAAGATATCTAAAGATCGAATGGAAATTTCACACACACACACACACACACACACACACACACACACACACACACATATATATATATATATATATATATATATGAAATGGGTGTTTCAAAGAATGAACATTTATTCTTGATGCTAACATCGAGATAATAACGTTTCGGTTTTGCAACCTTCTTCAGAACGCCTGGTGAGATCTTGTGTGTGAGACTTTAGGTTCCTGCTTTTTGGGTGATGCGTATTGCTGGTGGCGTATTGGCGGAGGGGGTTAGTGGTCGGTGTTATCTGGTATAATTATTATTAATCTAGGGTAAAGGTCTAAGGAGTCGAGTTTATAAGCGTGTTTGGATTGAGAGGCAGTTGGAGAGAATGTGGGTCATGGTTGATACCATTATGTGTAAAATGAAGAGGGTAAAGGGGGAAGGAATGTAGGTCATTGGTTCGTAGTGTGTTGGTGTGACTAAGTTGAAGCATTTGATAAACCTTTATATTGTGGAGGCAGAGAGTTTTTTCTTATATTAGTGAGATGATTAGACGACATACAACTTATCTACTCACGAAAATTTAATTAAATAAAAGAAAAGAAAAATAAACTTGTCACAACCATTATTTTTTGTGAAAATGAGTTTAGCGCCAGACTCGGAGCAAAAATGAATAAACTCCTTTAAAAGGTAACGATAAAACAGAACTCTTACGCCTATGGCTGGCGGTCACATGACCAAAAGTATAAAACTACAGAACCACTTAAACAGTCAATAGTGTACCAATTTCAAAATAGAGGCAAGATTTCTGAATGCCTGTTGCTGTGGGGATGAGGATCTGAACCGTTCGAATTGGGTAATCTGGGAGAGAAAATACGATGCTAAAAAACCCGAAATTTTCAATAATCTCAAGAAAATAATAATGCTGATAACTCCCGTCTTTTCGTCAAAGAGATGCTTATATAAATGTGTGAAAAGGACAATCTTTGCTCACTCTTTAAGTAATACTAACAATGTCTGACTCCTGTGTCTGCTGGGATTAAATCTGTATCGAGGATAAGTATTTTGTTCTCGGAACTAAGTCACATATAAAAGACCTTATCGATGGGGATTAGTATACAATGACTGGATCTCCTAGAAAAATGTAGGACTCTCCGCAAAATGAGTTCCCTGAGTATAACACTCAACTACATACAGTGATTATATGTCAGTTCTGGAAATCTGGAGAGTGTAACGTAACTTATCCCTTCCCCATTGACTGTTAATTTGGCTAGACAGGCGGTCAGAAAGGACCCTACTATCAATCGGCTGATCACACTTTAGCACTTATATGATTATTCCAACCGTATTGTTCTTATGGCAACCCTCAAACGTTTATAACTTAAATGCGTTAGAAGGCGGTGATCGGAGTTTTAGAGAAATTAATTCATAGAATCCATAATTTTGGATTATAAATATATTAGCTATACCCAAATTGGGCCTAAAAGGCGTTTTTGACAAATTAGGGAAATTAATTAACCAATTAACCAAAATTCAGGGAATTATCAGATTTTAATGAAATTTTCAGTGTTTATGTATCAATGAATGATCTTTATAATGCATTACTTATTTTATTTCAAAACTATCTCATTTTTTTCAGGTCAATTAATTTTGACCCCCTTATGTTGGGGGCGTAACATTTTTTGCGAGCTGGTCATTCTCGATACTAATTACAGTATAAATAATGAGATAAAAGACTGAAGTTATGAATAGAAACAAAAAAAAAATACGGTGGCTTTTCTATGAGATAATAAGTACCTAAGATAGAAAAATAAAATGTAAAAATAATAAATAATTAATTTTTTGGAGATTTCTTTTTTACTCATTTCGATAATTATTTAATTGGCTATTTTTTATAAAGAAAAAAATTATACATCGATATTTTTTTGCTTAAAAAGGGGAGGGGGTACATTTTCAATCGAGTTTTTCTTCAAAACGTATACTTTTTTCGAAATAAATTTGGTTTGCATTGAATAGATATTTATTTTTAGAATCTAAAAATATAACATTTTAAACTTAACATCAGGCTTTTCATATTTTGAATGCATTTTATATATTATTTTTTCATAGCAAAAAATACTAAATTAAAGTGTTGAAATAAAATAACTAATGCGTTATAAAATTCATTAATTGATAAATCAATACTCAAAATTTCATTAAAATCGGATAATTACCTGATTTTTGGTAATTTTTTTCCATCCCAACGTTACGTTAAAATTGTAAACAAGCGCCTAAAACCATCGAAAAAGAGGCTGAATGGCGGATCGCGTCGAAATTGATCAAAACAAATCGTTTTAAATCTTTTAAAAATAAACTGCATATGTAATGATATTTTTCTTTTTTTAATGATAGTCATTATGTTTCTGCTTATCATTTTAGACAAAAGTTTGATCTTAAATAATAGATTTAATTAATTTTAATTTTTATTCTAAAAATCTAGCAGACGACAAATTTGGGTAACCCTAAAATATATGCTGATAATACCGAATTAATTTAATCTCAGTTTTGATATTATTTACGTTTAAAAGAAAGAGTTTAGCTGATTTGATCTACTTTGGTTTGTTGGATTTTACGGCATTTCAACACTTGTTGATTTTTGCGTTTCTGCAGTGGTGCAGGGTTTATTCTAAAGCCCCAACCAACAAGGGCGGTGAAATAATCTAATGGACATTTTAAATGTTACAACGTTTAAACTGATTTATAGACATCAATGATATTTCTCTTCATAATTTCACGAAAAATGATTTCAAATAAGATAAAGGAAAGTTGAAAAAAATATGATTCAAGAAGAAATACATAAAGAAAGAAAAAAAGAATGCAAGAAAGGAAAGAAAGAAAAATGATTTCAAACGAAAGAAAAAGGGAAAAAAAGAAGGAAAGAAAGAAAAAAAAGAATAATGATTTCAAATGAAAAAAAGGGAAAAAGGGAAAAAAGAAAAAATATAATTAAAGAAGAAAGAAAGAGAGACAGAAAGAAAAGGAAAAGAAAGAAAGAAAAGAAAGAAAAAAGACGATTAAAGAGGAGAGACGTATCGGAAGAATTGAAGAAAGAAAAAAAATGATTAAAAAAATGAAGGAAAAGAACAAAAAGAAACAAAGAAACAAAAGATAGTTAATTAAAATAAGAATGAAATTTCATCCAACCCATGCATGATAAATGAAAATTACGACTAGGTATTTTCAATCAAAGAATCCATAATTCGGAATCAAATGTTTTCTGATAACACGGATTTAATTTCATCTCAGCTTTTACATTATTTCCGCTGATTAGAAAGGGTCGCTTTGATTTAACGAATATTTTAAGATGCTACATTAAAGTGACATATGAATAGCAATCATGGGACCATAATTTATCAACTATAATAACACAGCGATGGGCGGGTAAGTGTTTAAAAAAATTGATAAATTGTTAAATATGAAGGTTGTAAGAAGATTTCTTTCACTGATAATGCTTCTTTTTATTCAATGTTTTCAGATGACTTCTAACAAGTTTAGTTGCAGTTACTTCCTATCTCCGTTAAATTATTGAATTAACGAGAGTCTGAGAAATGGGTCTTCTGTGGGAATATCATTCGGTGACAGAATTATAGGCTCCTCATCATACTCATCACCTTGGATGAATAAATTCATATATTCTCTTACTGGTGGTTAGTTACCGAGACAGTCATGTGATTTGGTGACATTTACTCAATCATATGATTAGTGACGTGTATTTAAGTAGCACCGGGCCATTACGTCTCCAATCCTCTAATTTACTAACAGTCATGTTACTTGATCAAATAAGAGGCGTTCCTTGTAGCGTAGTGTCTAACGTACTCGACTGCGAAATCAGAGTAAATGAGTTCGAACTCAAATCGTGCAATTACATTCACTTTCGGAATATTATCCAAGGGAAAGGTAGATATTTACTGAATCCGTGCGCGCTGGGTAGGATGTTGCACAAGGTCGCAAGTTTGAAGCATCCAGCAAGGATCGAACTTGTTATTCCATAGTAATGTATCTGTAGGACTAGCTTGCGAACCATCACATCACTATTGGATTCCGTATACTTAGGTAAGGCAAGAACCACCTCATTTTCCCAGCCATGTGTTTAAAAGTACAGCTACTCTTCTTCTAAAAGTTTGGATTTGCTATTAGATATCCAACGAAGTGTAAACTAATAATGAGTATGGGAGTCAGTGTGCGACGTCAGTGGTGGCTTGACGTGTTATGTACGAGTAAATCATAATGGAAAACACCCAGAATTAGTTCAACGTGTGAGTAATACCTGATTGGTCGAGCAGGACAACAATGCAAAGAGTGAAAGAGATTGTGAGAAAGTTGGGGGTCTGACCGAGGTGAGATGGACAGAGAGGGAGATGGCTAGATATTTGCAGATTACAAAAACAAGATGAGGGTCTGTCCTCCGAGAGTATTTACTTGGGTCGAAATAAAATAAAGATCTCTGAAAAAACATAAAGTCTTGTGTTCGTTACTAAAACTAACTATTGACGCAAGGACAGAAAGGATAAAAAAAAATCCCAAGTGGTTCCATAAAACAGAGAGAATACCAACCTAACAATAGGCATAGCTCAGTAAGACAAGACGAAGCAGACACAATAATGAATATATATCCTCTTCAATTTGGGTACCCCAACGTTACATACTCCTTAATTTGGTTCCATATCCCCTTAAATTGGTACAGCTATGTTGCATACTTCTCAGCAAAGAATCAAATGTTGTTTTTAATTTAAGTACTGTTGAAATTCTCAGGCGTACCGTCTAAATTTAAAAACCAAGAAATGGACTGATATAATGTAATGGACTCTTCCCACCACTAGTGGTCATGATTCACAGCTGTGTGACCCACAACAAAGGGTAAATTTCAAAAGAACTCCCGCTGTAGATGCGAGAGACTGTCACACATGAGACCAGGGGTCAGCTAGAGGTTGTGTCATTCTGGTGCACAAGATCTCTAACTATAGTCGCGAGACTTGGGGAATTTTGAAAAGAATCATGAAACCACGAATATTTCGGAGCGGTTCAAAACGGTACCCTTTTATTGGGGGTGGGATGCGATAATAGATATTTTCTTGATTGACACGAAATATTACGTAACGTCTTCCTGTTTTAGACTGGTCCAAGGGGAGAAGCAACATCAGTGTTAACATGAGTGGGATTTTCGTTGTGACCACGTATTTGACTTTCTAGATATTAACAATTTTACCGCGTCGTTATTTATTCATCTCATCTTTTTCACTTTCTCTCCGTCAATTTCCTTCGAGGCATCTGTGATGTTAAACAGAGACTGTTTAAATCTTAACAAATGAGATTCTTTATTCCTGTTCTTGTATTAGGTATAAAGAAATTAGTTCGTCACTAGAATGTCGGAAACTTGGAAAACAGTTCGTTTTGGGAACAAATAAATAATTAAATTCATAGCAATTCGTATCATGAATACAGCTCCACAAAAAAGAAGAAAAAACGCACATATATAAATTGCTGAACAAAAGTCATAAGTCATATGGGAACATCTATTTAATTTTTTATTTATTTTTTAAATTCTTATCAACTAGTTACGACGTTAGGTCATAATCAGGGAAGTTTTGGGGACAAATCGTTTTTCGGAAGTTTTTAGAATAGGGCGGACCTGAACTTTCATCCCCCCCCCCCATCTAAATTTTTTGTTTTTTATCTTTTTTTTTATTCAACGGATTATTATCGATTGCACACCAATCTATCCGATTATAAAAAAAAATTATTCAAAGTTATTTATTTTTCGAGTTTTCAGGGGTGCTCAGTTCTCCGTATAAGTTTATCGTAAACCGATCCCCCATATCGGAACCGCTGAAAAAAAAATTTTTCTTTGTAATTTCTTTTCTTTTTCTTCAATGGATTATTATCGTGTACACCCCAATCTATCAGATTGTAAAAAAAACATCTAAAAAGTTCTTTATTTTTCGAGTTTTCAGGTGTGCTCATTTCCCCGTATAAGTTTATAGTAAATCGATCCCCCATATCGGAACCGCTCGATAATAAATAATTGGGGTTCTGTTTTTTCTGGGCCACCCTAACTTTGACACCTTTGCGCCAGTTTCCTTTCGAGCGGTTCCGATATGGGGGAACGGTTTACTATAAACTTATACGGGGACCTGAGCACCCCTGAAAACTCGAAAAATAAATAACTTTTTTGAATTTTTTTTTCATAGTCTGATAGATTGGTGTGCAATCGATAATAATCCATTGAAAGAAGAAAAAAATTAAAAACAAAAATTTTAGATGGGGTGGGTTCTGAAAGTTCAGGTCCGCCTAGAATAGTTTTTTAAAAGAGCTGTTCATAAAGATTTATAAAATATTTGCATTTTGTACTTTTCGCTAAAATTTAGTTTCCAAACTAAAGTTTCAGCTTTACACCTTCGTATGGTGAATAAACCTGTCTTGTACCAACGATATTTTGAAAGCGTCTTCATTGTTAGAGGGAGTTTACCTACACGCAACGAAACACGGTAACTGACGCCTTGAGAAGGATAAGAGCTGTATAATGTAGAGGCGTGATAAGGTATTTTCCAAGGAATCTCGCTATCACCACTTCTAATTATTATAGCAATGATGCCACTCAATTATATACTTAGAAAATGCACAGGGGGATACACATTCACTAACTCACAGGAATTTTAGAAGCAGACAATATCAAACAAACAGATGAAAGGAAAAGTTAAAAATGAATACCTCAGTATAAAAATGAATATCTAGTTTAATTGGTTGGTTGGTTGGTGGGTTGGGTGAATTTTACGATTTTTTAAAAGTCTATTTAACTCATTGATAATGACCTGACAGGACTACCACTCCGGATCTGAGTGAATCTGGCTCAAAGGTAATGAAGGATATTCCACACACCCCAGAGCTCCAGAGCTGGAACTTCACAAATAAATATAGTTTAATGTCACACCCAAGACACTAAGTCTCTTAGCGACCGCCTTCTAGCATATATATGATAAAGGGTTGGGATTTTGCCTTGAAAGCAAAGGGTATTGGACAATCATATAGGTGCTAAGGCTTGATATGTCCCACTCTTGGTTGGTGTTTAATGACATATCAACCCTTGTGGGTTATTTAATGCCAAATCTTGTGTTTTATATATGTGATTTATCTAAATTCATATATATTAATTTGCTAAAATTTAAAGAATTGGAAGAAATATCTTTATTTATATTTCATGTTAGATCTTTCATCAATTTGTCTATTAAATAGTTAGCCTAATTATGTTAGTTGGTTGGTTATTTCATTCAGTGGTATATCAACCATGTAGGGCTATTTATTGTTATTATTTAATGTAACACATGATTTCAGTCACAAATAATAAAAAGGACACTAGGATTTTCCAAGGAACAGGAAGGATTGTTTCGTTTCACGTCATGTTTCGTTTCACGTCATGTTGGTAAAAGAGGGAGGTTTTAGGTTTCTCCTTGTCGCGTGACAAAACGGACAAGTGACGGGGGAAATTCCCGCCTTCAACATAAAAGGGGAGACAAGTCTATTTTGTCTCCCAACGTATTCAAAAATAATCATATTCGATTGGACCCTGTTTTATGAAGGTTCATTCTAATATATGTATTTACCAACTCTTCCGCACGAGCAGGATGTGACACTAGTTCAATTTTGAAACGGATTTTTTGAATTCAGAGTGTTGCCTCTCCTCGACCAGTTACCGTACCAAGGCTGAAGAGCCGAGTCCGTCCTACTATTTACCCATATTTTGGGGGAGAATAGTTGGATGCATACCTTTGCGAAGAGTATTACTACTATACGAAATGCAACCATCCTCGTCCAGGATTTGCACTCTTATCGCCGTATCCATTTCCTTCGATGAAAACCGTTACACCACGGGCACATTTTCATACTAATGTTGGGATTATCTTCCCTTTGCCTGGAAGAGTTATCTTCCCGCTGGGTTTCCGTGCCGACCAACAGGAGGTCTGGTATTTAAGCGCGAAGTTCAAACTCTTCTGTCTCTCTTTTGGCTCCATCTTCTCGTACGAGCACATGGGTTAGAGACATTGTCACACCCTTCTTAGTGGGGGCTTCTACTATGCAACTCTCCTGGGGGCTTCGGCCCCTCATCAACTAGTAAGTGATTTTGAATGTATGGACTCGCCAGTCCTTTAATCTCTACTGTTGTATGTTCATGTACATGTATTTCATTGTTACTGTATCTTGTCGTATAAATGTGCTGTTTATTATATAAAATGTTATGTCCAACACCACGTGTCAGAGTTGTATGTTCGTGTATTAACTATGAATCTTACACTAATATCATACGGGGAAAAAACGAAAGCTAGCCATTTAAAGTCTTCACTTTTTAAGTTTTGTTTTAGAAAGAGTAAATTAAAAATAATAAATAACCAAGATAACAAAAAATGAAATATCGTCAATCAAGCGGTTTTGGTTGGCCTCACATCCCTATAATTGGATTTATCAGCAATGACGAACTAAAGTTATGAAAAAAAAACCAAGACCAACGATCACACCTTTATGAAGACGTTTTAATCAACAATATGACGATTAGTTTCAGCGCGGTAATGAAAATAAAGAAAAGTAATTAATTCTCAAAGGTGAGACTGAAACAAAAATATCAAGATCTATTCAACATAAACAAGTCAATCTCTTTTTTTAATATTGTTTGAAATACGCCTGTCGAATTGAAGTGCGCTGTGTGGCGTTCTAAGTTATGTTATTCGCTAGCTCGTTGCAAAATCTCGGGTCTTTTAACATAATAACTCTTTACCAGCTGGACCCCACGATCACTCCCTCGTGCATCACTCGTCTCTGTCAATGCTAGCGGGTAAACTTGCTTATATGAGTATAAGACCTGGGTTTCTGTGCACTAAATTGGCTATTGCTGATCCAATCGGGTGCAGTGGGTGTTATAAACAGGTCTACGTGGCGTAGATTTATAGACGGAAAATTTCTCGGAAAATCTAAGCCCACTCAGTCGGTCTACCCTGAAACATGCTGACTGTACTTACTGTGGAGATTTTGCCTTATATATAGGCAGATCCTATCATTTTTAGTAGGTAGTATAGAGTACTTTCGAATAAGGGAAAAATATGGAAAATCCCCGATATTCTGATCGATAGGCCTTAACCTTTGAACTGGGGCTCACATTGGCTTAGTGATTCACGTGATTAGATGATGCTGTGAATGTAGAATAATATTCTAGTGGAGGTTAGTACAGCTGGCCTTTCCAGGCAGCCGCTACTTTCTGTCTCTATTTCTCTCCACGCGCTTGCAGGTTAAATCAGGGGAATAAAAAAATGTGTACGCAAGAAAAAGTTTTTTTTTCTCTGATAAAAGAATGCAAAAGGAAACCCAGAGAGAGGCAAACCCAACCGACGAAAGCAGATATCTGATCCGAAAGAGACAGAAACCGCGATACGATAGCAGAAAGAAAAGTAGCGAATTTAAGAAAGGCGTAATGCAGAGAGAGAGAGAGAGAGAGAGAGAGAGAGAGAGAGAGAGAGAGAGAGAGAGGAGGGGATCACTCCCAAATTATAATGTTCTTCCTATGATACAAACCTGCTTCTGGTGATGAGCTAAAATCTAGAGGTTTGGGTAATGTGGAATAGTCCTCCATAACCATTACTCCCCTGTCCACTGTAACCCAGAGTGGTAGTAAATAACAAACCAAGGGCAACATCTTCTAGGTGTGCTAATTTCATAATATTTCGCAGTTAGTATTATCTGCGTTATTCGGACTATTGTCCCCATCTTCATTGTTATTTGTACAACGTTTCGGCCGATATGCCCTCCGGCCTTTTCAGGTATTTATTGTCGGACTCGGGAACCTTCTCGGACTCCGCAACCTTCTTTTCGAACTCGGGAACTTTCTTGTCGTAATCGGGAGAAATACCTAAAGAAGGCCGGAGGGCATATCGTCCGAAACGTTGTACTAATAACAATGAAGAGGGGAACAATAGTCTGAATAACGCAGATAATACTAATCATCAAGCCTCATCTCAAACATTCAGAGAGATTTCGCAGTTATATAATTTTTAATGGAGACGCCTGGTGTAATCGTTACCGCTGTATAAAATGGACACGATAATCCTGGACGAAGCTGTTTGAATTTCATGGCGTTAATACCCTTGGGGAATATATGAATCCAAAAATTCTCCCTCCAGCTATGGGTAAATAATTTGGTAGACAGAACTTTGGAATTACTTTTTGTTAAAACAAAATTCCAAACGACTGGTTTTCATCTACTTTGTGCAATAAAAGATGAACAAGGTAGTTTCGTTTATTCAAGCTGTATTCAATATAATTGTAGTCCAGTTACGGTGAAGATTCTTTCGTATTTATATTTAACTGATACAACTAGGTCTGATTTCCCACATGTTCATTGCAACCAAATTTAATTTCCTATCACTCACATATATATATGGCTAAGGGAATAGAATACGCCGGCTGTAACTCTGCAAAGGGGTAAAATCCAACGAATTGGACCACCTGTTTCCCCTGGATGGCGATCTGTGATATCACTGGTAAATTAAGGTATTTTTTAGTATTTATAGAGAACTGTTCTAGAGGTATGCAACCCTGTTTAATTTCACCTCTATATGCCAGTCGACTACATTAAAAATACATATTTCTAAAATCCTGACTCAACTATTTTGCCAATCATGTCTGTCTCCACGTGCGGCCAACCTGTTTGTTCTAAATATAGACGCTAAAATTCCTAATAAATTGAAAGCCGCCAAAGGCTTATTCCAACAATATGGCTTAATTGTGCAATTACCCGCCCTTACAAGCAGTCCTTTCTCATCTCCTCTTATGATTCAAAAGAAATCAATCGATGATTAAGACCTGGTGTGTAGGCTGCAACACAATGTCAATTTCTTAAACGGAGGTTAACAGGTTTGAATTCATAATTTTTTCTCCTAGACAGGTTACCCTAGTTGTATGCCCTACTATATACCCATAGCTGGAGGGAGAGAAGTTGGCTGCATGCCTTTCCCAAAGGTATTAGCGCTATTTGAAATGCAAACAGCCTTGTCCAGGATTTGAACTCGGGTCGACGAGTCCATTTCCTACGACTGTAACCATTAAACCACGCGCCTCCATATATATTTACCGGAAATAATTGGATTAATACCTATATGTAAAATTCAACTAGTCTTGTCCAGGATTTGAACCCGTGTTGCCGTGTCAATTTAGAAGTAGCCAGTACATCAAATATGTCTATTTTTCCCGTAAACTTTTAATCTTTGAATAAAATCAAAAGACGGGGCTGATCTCTTTAGGCGGACCAATTCTAATCCCATTTATAAGCGCCCTCTTTTCAGAATCCAATATCACTAAATCGACAGTTCCGTGGGCGAACAATGCTTTATCGGACGTCCTATCTGAAATCGTTGCCATGCCCCGATTTAACTCATCTGCCGCGCAAGGGAACTGTCGATTTCCGGTTGCCAATACTCTTTGATCGGTCACATTGCAAAGCAGTGTGTAATTCTAGCTATCACATTCCCCTCGTTGAGGTTCTTCAAAACGTAGACAGCTCCCTCGCCTCCCTTCGCTTCAAAATTCGACCGTTCAACGAGAAGTCGGTCGTATCTATAAACAATGCTTTTCAGAATTCCATAATGCGATGAGGACACGATCTTTGGAAAGCTGATAACCTCGTGCAGATGTAGGATTTCGAAGTTTGCACAAAAGAATCGAAATATCATAAAGTGGA
>CM042141.1:104687569-104700069 GCA_023376005.1 Doryteuthis pealeii | reverse complement strand
AAGAATGAGAAAATTAACTTATCTTGTTACTGGAAGATAAATTGTTTGTAGGAAATTGGAGAAAAGGCGATGAAAACAGAGGAGAAAGAAAAAGGTAGAATAAGAATTTGCATAGGAACGTTTTAAGGATGAAGGATTGGAAGTAAGAAAGAAGGAAATATAGCAGTCGTTATTGCATTCAAATGAAATACAGAGAAAGAATATTACATCGAGTAAATCAACCAAGAAAAACGTCAACGCGTATTTAATCAAAATAAAAATAAAACCAGTAGAAATCCCCCGAAAATATCCCCAAAATAAAACGGAATTATAAGATTGGGTGTTGTCTCAAACTGGCTTAGCGCAAGATATTCTGATATAACAGCTCAGTCTGGGACACAGGTGATCGTAAACTGGAAGATACAAATAGCTTTACGAGGATTGGCGTTGAAAGTTTTTGTTTCCTGTTGTATAGTCACCGAAAACTGCTATGTGGGTGACCACCAATCTACAAAGAGAAACTTCAACACGTATTTAATCAGAATAAAAATAAAAGCGGTAGAAATCCACCGAAATTAAAAGATTGAGTGGTGCATCAAAATGGCTAACCGCGCGCCATTCTCAAATTAGAGCACGGTCTGAGACGAAGGTGATCATAAATTGCATGAGACAAATAACTTTACGAAGACTAAACGGTTAAGTTAGAGTATCGTCAACTGCGGTTGGTAACTGACGGTTTCTCGCTCTGCAATTCTCAAAGCAAGATTTGCTTAGGGAACTGCAAACGCGAGAAACTTATAGTAAGCATATTGAGCATTATTTACTTAGAAATATAGCATACTATATATATATATATATATATATATATATATATATATATAGCATATTACATTATATATATATATATATATATATATATATATATATATATATATATATATATAGCATACTACATTATATATATATATATATATATATATATATATATATATATATATATATATATAAAAGACACGACATTATATATATATATATATATATATATATATATATATATATATATACATATGTGGAGAAAGGTAGACAAACACGGGATGTTATGGAAACTGGGTGTTTATTGTCGACAATAAACATCCAGTTTCCATAACATCCCGTGTTTGTCTACCTTTCTCCACATACTGTCAGATTAACCTCCTCACATTTCTCCCATATATATATATATAATACTACAATATATATATATATATATATATATATATATATATATATATATATATATATATATATATAGCATACTACATTATATATATATATATTTATAGCATATTACATTATATATATATATATATATATATATATATATTTATAGCATACTACATTTATATATATATATATATAATATATATATATATATATATATATATATAAGTTAAAAGAATATTCTCTCGCCACAAACAAACATCTTTTCTCAATGAAAATCATGCTCTCTCTCACACACACACACACACACACACACACACTTGAGGTTTGATTCGATGTCGTTTATCGCAAAAGATTTATACCCACACGCGTAACCACACATAAAAAACACCTAAAAATTCACAATGTCTTTTTTCGATACACACACTCTGATACTCACACCGTAAAAGAGAATATTTGACGTCATATTTCAAACCGTCCACTTTTTTCAAACTTCAAATTATAAACAGACTGATAAACAAGAACTATCACGTACTTTTCTCGTTATTCTGTGATAAAAATTTTGTATCACCTTCCATATACCAACAAATACCCTGAAGATAATCTAATTAATAGATCGAAACACTGCAGCGTCGGCCAATAAACTTACCACTTAACTCATTTAAACCTGTGTTTTTTCAATTTTTCTTAATATACTACACACACACACACACACACACACACACACACACACACATATATATATATATATATATATATATATATATATAGCATGCTACATTATATATATATATATATATATATATATAGCATACTACATATATATATATATATATATATATATATATATATATATATATATATATATATATATATATATGTGTGTGTGTGTGTGTGTGTGTGTGTGTGTAGTAAAGATTAGAGGGAGAAATATGAGCAAACGAACAAAACTCAGACACGTATATGTAGGAGATATATTTCACCGTACATTGAGCTCGGCCTCATCAGTCCACGGCGAAATATATCTCCTACATACACGGCTGTGAGTTTTTTTCCTTTGTCCATATTTCTCCCTCTAATCTTTACTACATTCCGTGGGATTTACTCCCATCCTTCTATCCTCATATATATATATATATATATATATATATATATATATATATAGGCAGAATTTTTTCTTTAATGCTTACACTGTTACACAGAACAGACATTTCCTCTGTATGTATATGTAATGTATATATATATATATAATATATATATATATATATATATGTTTATTTATACATATATATACTTTTCATGTACTTTCATGCCAATACTTTTCTCATTTATTCTCTATTCATTCTATATTATATATATATATATATATTTAAGTAAAGTAAAGTCGGGGCGGCCTAAAGTCGGTATCAGCGAGGGAGTCTATCCCTTTTCAATAGCGCTAGGCCAAGGAGATTGTTTTTTGGCTTCTGAAGTGGAGTGCCACACCTACCATAAGCTCCTTACTTTACCGCACAGATCCCTGCGCTCCTCATACGCTGAGTTGGCGAGGACCGGTATCGAACTAGGAACCTTGTGGCTTCTAGCCGAATGCTCTACCGACTGAGATTCTATCCAACATTCCATATTGAAACTGACCTTTTGAAATAATAATCGAAATCTAAAAAAATATATTCTATTGTCGATAGGTTAGAGCACTCATAATAGCATTCTTTTCTGCGTTTTAATGAATCTGTCCTTTGGCCGTTATGTCAGCTGATTCGTGACGTTGCAGACTGAGGGTTCATCATGTTATTATTTAGAGTAGACTGAAAGAATTATTTACAAATATTAGAATATTTCATCAGTTTTATGTCTTTTGATAATCAGGCTGGTGTATTGGAACGGAAAGAACGAAACATATGTTTTCTCTGATGAAATTATACCAAGTGGACAGGGATCAATTACTATTCTCAAGCATGTCACTTCAAAACGTTTATATCAATGAGTCAACTGAAAGAATACTTTTAAATCGAGTTCCTATCCATTAGCGGATTATAGTGGACGAAGCTATTATCATTTGGTTCTTTTATGTATCCGAATTATACTGTGCTAAAATATATGACCCCCAGGATCAGACACCTGTTTTGGTGGGCGAAATGGATGTGAAGGAAATACTGAAAAAAAATGGTTCTGGAATTGTATGCGTGCTTGGACAAGGGATGAAGTTTTTATGCAAGAGGGAAGTTGAAATTGGACACAAAATATATGGCCCCCAAAAGAAGTATTTGTTTTGGCGAATGAAATGTTGGCAAATGAAATAATCTAAAACCAAAGGGCTAGAATTTAGCGCGTGTTCGGACTCTTATTACGGGATGTAGTGCTGGAGACGAGGGTGTAGTGCTGGAGACGAGGGTGTAGTGCTGGAGACGAGGGATGTTGGAATAGGGAGACAAAATATATGGCACCCAAATGAAGCATTTCATTTGGTGAGTAAAAAGTCGGCAAATAAAGGACTGGAATTGAGTGCGTTCCTAGACCCTTATTACTTGATGCAGGGCAGGAGACCAGGTTTTTGTGTTATTTGGAAGTTGGAATTGAGAGGCAAAATATATGGCCCCTAAATAAAGTATTTTATTTTGGTAAGTGAAACGTCGGTAAATAAAAAAAGGAAAACAAAGTTTTAGAATTCCCTCATAAAGTGATGCAGTTCGAAAGTTGGAATTGAGGTGTAGAAGAGAACAGAAATATTTAAGGGGATTCATGTTTTATCCCTCTATTAGTCGGTTTGGGTTACTATACTAATGAGGGCTAGGGATATGATCTTGTATATCTGCTGGACGGTATATAAACAGACACCCCAAAGGTTAGCATGAATAATAAAGCCAAGGTTTCTATTTCGAACCACACAAACGTGTATTATTTGGATTATTGTCTTCATCTTTATTGTTATCTGTACAACGTTTCGGTCGATGTGGTCTTCAGCCTTCTTATTTCTTTGGACTCGGAGTCTTCTTGAACTCAGGAATCTTCTTTTCGGACTCAGGAGCCTTCTCGCAGTCGGGAACCTCCTATTCGAACACGGGAATCTTCTTGTCGTCATCGGAAGCCATCACGGAACTTTAAACTCAACCCTTTATTCTATCCACGGGCGTATCCGGTTCTCATTCCGCTAACCATAGCCGGGGTACAGATGTAAAGCTGTGTTAATTACTATTTTATGTTACTGTCACCTTTGGCCAGGATTGAACCTGCAGTCTAGAAATATCTGTCACTTCGAACTGTCTAAACCCAAAATTCAGAGTAATAGTACACAAACGTTTTGTTTTTTTTTTCTTCAAATTTTGTCCATTGAGCACTGTACGAATAAATATAAAAAAACCGTTAGATTTCAATAGCCACGACTGCGTGGTCAGGGGATCCACATGAAATTGAGCTAAAGATTAAAATGTGACCATGTTACTAAATGGTATATGCAAAACCGGAACGAGACGCAGATAATTCTCTGTAATTTTAACATAGAAACAGATCACCTAATCCCGGTCAGACCTAGTGTTTAACAAGAATAAGAAAACTTGACATCTTAAGAATTTTGCATTTCCTGCCGACCAAAGTAAAAATGAAAGTAAATGAAAAGATAGGCAAATAACTGGAACTTATCAGAGAAGGGGATAATTCTAGAACATGAAGGTGAAGGTGATACTCAATGTAGTTGCTGTCCCTGGTCCCCAATGACTTCAAAAAAAGACTAGTGGAATTGGAAATTAGTGGAATAATCGAAACCATCCAGAACACAGCCTTCATGATATCGGCTAGAATACTCATAAGAGTACCGGAAACCTCAGGAGACTTGCTATCACTTAGACTCCAGTGAAAGACGACTAATTAAGGCTGGTGTGAAAAACTCGCAAAGAGTGAAATGATAATAATAAACCAAACATTTTCAGTATCTTCTAGGAGTTGAATTCATAAAGAGAATTAAGGGGAACTAATGGCGGGAAGATAACGCCTGGCAGTAATAAAACTATAAAGAGACATCATCCCGAGTTTTCATTATCTCTACTATTGTTCGTTTTAGCGAAGCGCTCGCTAAAATAATACATCATGCAAATTCAAAAGAGGATGCTGATTCACAAAATTACATGAAAAGATAAAACACCCCATCTTCATAAATGAAAAAAATTGCCAAAAACTGAAAGGAAAGGGAGACCCTAATAGAAACGTTTAAAATCTTCAACCAAGACGTAGGAATGAAATTTGGTATCGTGAAATGTGCAATGACAGTAAGGTGTATGAAAAAAGAGAGACAAACGAAATCGAATCGGGAAAATAACATAATTCAGTTTTTAAAAAATCTTATATACAATCAAGTAAATAGAAATAAAAGAAAAATATAAAATACAAAACTAGGAATATTACATACGAACAAAGAAACTACCGGAAAACAAAAATCTGCAGCAGGAACTTTATCAAAGGAATACATATCTGAGCAGCAGTCTCCTTTGAAAGTTACCCCGAGTCCTTTGTAGAGCTTCCCATCGTAGTGTATGGTTAACAAGCTAGTCTGTCAGATACATTACTACTGAATAGTAGGTTACATCTTTAGCGGATGCTTCATGTAATAAACAGGGTTAGTATGAAGCGTATGGTGATGAGGAAAAACAAACACAGATTTTAAGTTTCAACAAATGTATTGGTAAAAGGAACATGAAAAGCGACGAAAAGCTGAAAGTGAATTTAAGAGAGAAAGTCTGATTTTGGTGATAGTTGTAAAGTGAATAATAAAATCAGTGAATGGTCCGGTAGCCTTGGTAATGTTGTAGTGGGGTGGTGATGTAGGAAGAATTTTGTGTTTTGGTATTCTGAAGTCGATAGCTGGTTGTATTGTGTATGATAGTTGACGTAATTTTGGTATCGCTGAACGATGTGGAATTGTTCGTTTGTTGACTGCCGGTCGGTCAGATTTTGGGTAGAGGTAGGCGAGGATGTAAATCGACCGCCTGTGATGTGCTCTACTGCTGTCGCTGGTGATGTCTGAGTTGTCGGTTCTTCAAAGTCGATTTATATAGGCCTGTATAAGATTTTGGGGGGGAGGGGCCTTTTCGATTGGACGAAAATGTGAGTTTATTTACAAAATTATTTTCTTTAATGTTTAGGAATTCTAGTTTTCCAAACGAAAGTTTATCTCGAGCCCATGCGTAGAATCGTGTTAATTTGGTCACTTCGTTTTTGGTTGCCATGGAGTAAACTTCCGGTTGGCGTCACAACTTATGTTTTGTTTTGTTGGCAAGTGTGTGTATCTTTATTGCGGTGTGTGTGCGAATTGAATTGGTAATTAGTGAATCGAGAGATATCTATTTTTGTTTATGTAACATTCATACTTACGACCTTGTGCTCCATCCTACAGTTATATATCACCCTTATATGACATGGGGTATATAATATAGAGAGACAGACATATAGAGAGATAGTTTAGAGATGATAGTTCTTACTTTTTAACTATGCCACTGGTTCTTCGTCTAGTGGTTCTAACTCATTGCCATGTTCTTCTTGTCGATCCTTTGGGCTTCTCTTAAGGGTTGGTCCTCTTCTTTGATTCTTCTTTGGGCTGGGCTGGTTATTGTCTTTAATATTTAATTAACAAAACAAGACTTGTTTGTTTCTTTATCAAGTTCTGTTTCCCCAGACCATGATTCCGCCGCGGGTGAGTTGCGAACCCTAAGAGAGAAACTCTTTCCTAAGGTGCCGGCTCGCATCTAACTAACTAAACTAAAACCTATCCTCACGCTTCTATCTACCGGAAGGTGAAGTTGGGATCATCGTTATGTCAATCAGAATCCCAAACGGGTATGGAAAATTCCCCTCCCCCGCTTTTAAATCTAACGAAATTTATTTAAAATTCTAACTACAGGTACGTTCATAATTTATGACATCATAAATTACATAACACTACCATACGGCAAATGGTTTGAATACAAAGTGCATGCCATCATGGTACAGTGGTTAACAAGGCATATATATATATATATATATATATATATATATATATAATACATATATATATATATATATATATATATTTGTCTTCATGTTACCCCACCACTTTCTTGATTGAATCTCTCTTTTACCCATTTGATTTACATTGTGACTTTTAAACGATCTATCGGTCGTTACTTTAGACAAAGCACCGGTCGAAAGGGCCCTTAAGTTTCCATTTTCTCTTTCTCTTCGAAAAATAAAAATTTTCCTGATCAATAAAGTATGTCGATATTTTTCAAAATCTTATACAAGTTCAGCTGTACCAAAAATTTGTATATATATATATATATATATATATATATATATATATATATATATATATATATATATATATATATATATATAAGAATGACTCTGAATTCATATCTGTTGAATTCCGCTTAAAAAACAACCAATTTATGTCCTATCCTATTCTTGTGGTGGGGTTGAGTAAATTACATAATCGATTATGTTGTGTGCTCTCTTGAACAAATCCTGGAAGCAGTATCCCACAAAACAGTCGCTATACGGCTACTTATATCCCATCTCACAAACTATCCAAGTAAGACAAACAAGACATGTTGGATACTGTTGGAGATGAAGGGACGAACTTGTAAGTGACATTCTCTTGTGCACTACAACAAATAGACACACCACTGTTAGTTTACCTGCAAAAACTTACATTTATCAGCTCTGTGCGGTCATTGGATACTGTGTAGGGGACTTACTAAGAGATATGACCGTGAGAGAGAGAGAGAGAGGGGGATAAAGAGAGGGAGTCAATGTAATTCGTTTTATCAGCATGTTTTGGTGATAATGATCATGATCATGATCTAGATGGTTACGGCCATATTAATGTGTAGATCCTTACTGAGTAACTGACAATTCTTTGGAATACCTGGATAATTGTAAGCTTCCCTGTTATTTCACAAAGTCAATGTAATCTGGTCAGAGTACAATAGACATGATTTTCTCTGTTAGCCAACTCCAGGAGAAATGTACCGGGTAACTCTTTACCAGAACTTTGTTGATTGAACAAAAGCTTTCAATAATGTCAACAAGAATCACTCTGTGAACCATTCTCGGCATTTTTGGCTGTCCACATCAATTCGACAGCATGTTCATGCAACTCCATCGTGTTAACTAGTGTTAACATCATCGTCTTACTTTCCGAACGAAACCTATTTCCATCGATAACAAGGTTAGACAAGACTTCATTCCTGCTACATTATCCCCCACATATACATTTATTTACTAACCTCTGTGACATTTCTGAAGCAGAGTTTCCTTCTCCTGGACGGTTATTTAGCTATGCATACCTTTCCCAAGAGTATCCGCGCTAAGATATGTTAACAGCTCGTCTAGTTATTTTAAAAAATAATTTCTTTTTATCTAATTGATTTAATTGATGGAACACTAACATGTACCACCACACCGGTTCAAGGTAGACCTGGGAGCAGTAGCAATGAAGGGCTACTTCCCTCTCCCCAGAGCTCGATAATTAGAGCCTCGCCATTAGATGCAGTTTAACGGCATAGGCAGGCCATACACACACAAACATACACACATGTTGTCATATTCTCGTCTATGCATTGTTCAAACCAAACCTTTGGTTTGAAAATTGCATAGGCGAGAAACTGACACTTACCAAACGCCATTGTTTTCATGCCATCGCTACCCTAACATAGATATATGTGATATAGGAAGCATATTAACCACTCTTAACTCATAAATATAGCAAACTATATTATACCTACTAACGCATATATATATATATATATATATATATAATATATATATATTGGCCTTAGGTAAAAATTTATTGGGCTTAACAATTTTTATGAACGTTTATGCATGTTCTTCTCTATAAGGAATGGAGCACTCTGTGACGGCCATTACACACAAAGCGGTGTGTGTATTAAACAGTTAAAATCCCCTTCCCATTCTGTAAGTGAAGACAGCCTAATGGTTAAGGTGCCGGACTGACACCCAACCGACCGGATTTCAATTCTGTAGGTAGCTTACAAAATGTCTAGCCACACTGAAGAGACTTGATAAGTCGAAACACGTGTCTGTGGATGACCCTATATATATATATATATATATATATATATATATATATTAAATTTAGTTGTCCTTCTGGTCACTCTCCTAGGTTAAAGAGCCCTGTCTGCCCTACTATTTACCCATAGCTGGACAGATAATGCATGGATTCATACCTTTTCCAAGGGTATTACGGCTATGTGAAATGCAAATGTCCAGGATTTGAAATATATATATATATGGGATACACGGCAATACAGGTTAGGTGGCTGCGCAGTTTGAATTAATGTTACCATTGACTAGATGATTTGGCATTCACCGTTTGTGGCATGGGCTGGTGGCCCAGTGTGTTGAGTCCCCGCTCTTCACGCTGTGGTCCGCTGGTTCAATCTCTAGTGGTGGAGATTGTGGTATGCACTGCTGATGAGACCAAAGGAGGTCGAAACAGCTGTCCAGTGCTCCGGATGTTGCAAATGGTGTTTGACGAGTTGTCTGGTCGTGGTATATTATTCAATTATCAATGATATATATATATATATATATATATATATATATATATGGTACCTTGTCTCAGGATTTTTTACAGTTAGCGTTATATTAGTAAGTTCAATGATTGATATATATATATATATATATATATAATATATGTGTGTGTGTGTGTGTGTGTGTGTGTTTCGTTAAACTGTACTGACGATTCTTGTCGGACGAGTTTTTGTTCGATTTTTTCTAATTTTCGTGCCAACATTTTAATGTCAGGGTGGAACTGGTGTAGCAATCCACCAAAGGTTTCTTTATATATATATATATATATATATATATATATATAGTATTACAGTGTATATTGAAATAACCTACTCGAGTTTCACAATAAGGATGTTCAGGGTTAATTCCAATGAATCAATCAAGATATAGATTAATTACCGGCAATTGCCAGTAATTAATCAATATCCAACGTATTGGGCACTTCATATTCGTTATAAAACTGACTTATTCGGTTAATACTTCGGTTAATATCAACCATCAATATTGTGATTAACTCAATATACTATTTCCCGGGAAGTCATTTCCTTTTTCATATATATATATATATATATATATATATATAGACAAAACTTGACCCGTTGGGTCACCTATTAATCTCTCGATAAAAAATTGAGATTAGGAAAAGAGTAGGTTCTGCCAAAATGTCGTCTACTATTTATTTTAAAAACATATCGATGTATAATTCATAATAAATAAATATCGAAAAGAGTAAAAAAAGTTCTCCAAATTTATTTTGTTTTAGTTTTATTTTCGTACTTATTTTTTATCGAGAGATCTCCCTTATTTTTTTTTTTTTTGTTTCTTCTATTCATACCTTCGGTCTTTTGTCTTTTACATTTAAACTGGAATTAGTTTCAAAAGTATATAACCCCACCGATATTTTGCACACCAAAAATAAGAGGGGAGGTCAAAGTTAAGTGACCAGATAAAAATCAGAAAATATTGAAATAAAATACCTAATGCATTATAAAATTCATTCATTGATAAATCAACACTGAAAATTTCATTAAATCTGATAATTTCCCAGATTTTTGGTAAACTTTTTTTCAAAATTGTATAAAAAAACAACAAATTTTTCGATGAATTGAGTTGACTTAATTTTAATTGAAATAGATCAGGGAATTGTATTACATACGGGCTCTTGCTGCTGGTAGTGAGATGTTAACTGTGTCTCTCTTAATCTCTCTTCCTTTTTCTCTCTAGATAAAGTAACACATTTAACGAGGGTGTAATCAAGAGATACATAGAAAGGAAAAGAGTGATAGACAGAATGTTAAGACAGAGATTGGTTAGTTATTGATTAAAATGGAAATTATGACTAATTAGAACCAATTAAAATGTACATTTTTCATACAAATTCAATCCCAAACTAATGAATAATTTTGTATAACATGAAACTTAACAGTAAAAAAGCCTTCAGTAAAAGTTGATTTGCTCTGCTTTAGTATAATAATAATAATAATAATAATAATAATAATAATAATAATAATAATAATAATAATAATATATATATATATGAATGCGTATATATAAATATATATATATATATATATATATATATGTGTGTGTGTGTGTGTGTGTGTGTGTGTGTGTGTGAATTTGTGCGTTTTTATCACCGTAGAACAATGCAAGATAAGGAAAAGCAAAAATGATTATTGTTAATTAGAGTTTACAAATATTGCTGTTGGATTCACTGACGTAACCGTGACAAAAAGTTTGTTGAATCTTAATTAAAATTGCAGATAATGTACAAGTCAACACATGAAAATGCAAAGCGTAGAAAAGGCCGCATCTCATCAACTGTATTAGAATCCAGCCATTGTTATTGAAGTTCATGTGTTCTTTTCAACGTAAATATAGAAGTATTCAATTTCGTTTTCGTACTGATATGACATAAACATACTTATTATCCCTTTTAAGATTTCAACCACGGCCGAAAGCATTCCATTAGCAAAATTGAAAGAATTCTTCCCTGAAGAATTGGGGGACATTTCAAGAAATGGCAAAGGCTGACACATAGCTGGCGAAGATCATCGTTTAGCAACGGAAGGCTAAATATACCTTATGACTATTCAGGTACGACTAACTTTGATAAGAGGCTGGTAAAATTATGTTAAACTCACACACATAGAAACAAATGCACACACACATACCTAGAGAAATACAGAGTGACACAAACACACAAAGAAACAAAGAAACACACACACACACACACACACACACACACACACACACACATTCATCATTACACTGATGAGTCACATTTTTGTCTAAGCTCCCTGAAATAGTCTATAATATATATATATATATATATATATATATATATATATATATATATATATATATATTCAACTTTTGTATATGTAAATTTCTATGCACATTCTCTTAAGTTTTATCATCTGTCTCCGTATCTATATCTATATCTATATCTATATATCTATCTATCTATCAATATATATATATTTATATATTGTATAACAGAAAAATTACAGAAACACGCACAACCTATGTATATATATATATATATATATATATATATATATATATATATATATATATATATATATATATATATATATGTATGTATGTATTGATCAAAGCCTGAAGAAGATACCAGAATATCTGAAACACGTGTTGCGTATGTGAAATAAAAAGAATAAAACATTTTTTCTGAGAACGATACATTTTGCGGACCTTCTTCTATTTTTTTTATATATATATATATATATATATATATATAT
>CM042141.1:104645069-104682569 GCA_023376005.1 Doryteuthis pealeii | reverse complement strand
CTCTATTTCCTTCTTCCGACTCATACTTTTACCTTTTACAATACAACCCTCATCTCTACTTCCTTCCTCTGCCTCATCTTTCTACCTTTTCATCGTATGTAGTATTCTGTTATAAAATATTAAAGGTTCTGATAAAGCTTCTAAAATCAGCAGTGGCGAAACATTAATTGGATGTAATTGTTTGTGTTTTGTTATTCCCTTTTATATATATATTCAATATTAATATTCAGTTAACACAGTGTTCATGTGCCTTAAATAAGATGGACAAATCTGCACACTGGTTGGCAAGCTTCTAAAATTAGTAGACCGGTTCATATACCTAGGTTGCAATATTCTATTTACAGAACGCAAATCAATGTACGCATAGAAATCTCATAGACTACTATAGATATTTAACCATCATATGGAAATCCAGCCTCACCGATAGAATAAAGCGAGAATTCTTCCAAACTGTAGGCTTATCGATGCTACTTTATGGCTGCACAACTTGGACCCTAAAGCACTTAGAGAAAAAACTATTACACAAACTATCCGAGGGAGACGAACAAGGCATGCTGGATACTGATGGAGTAACAAGGACGAACTCATACGCGATGTTCTTCAGTGGAAATCTAAACTAACATACAAGAGTGTGGGCCGACCAACAAAAATACATCAATCAGCTCTCCGTTGATTCTGGATACCACGCGGAAGACCTGTGATTACCAATAGGGATGGTTAGCGAGAAAGAGTAATGTGAATATCTGATAAAGGCAGGACATGATGCTGAAGGTGATGCACATAATGGAGAAAAACAAACCGATCTTTTGCTGTGGAATCTTCATCATTTAAAAGAAAACTCCAAATTAAGTGCATGGGTGTCTATTGAAAAAGGTATCTTTTATAGAGAAACCAGTTGAAATACATTTATAATAGCCAAATGATTGTTCAGTTTGTTTTCCTCACTTATATTGAAGTATATATGTATAAATAAAAAGGTTTAAGGTATCGGATATAAATCTATTTCAGCCTCTTAGTTTTTTCTAATCTGATTTTAAAATGGATATGGATTAAAGACAGGGGTAGGTTATTAATAAATTGGTTTGGAGGGCGGGAGATTTTAACTAAATATATCAATGTGTATTAATAATATATTAACATTAAACTCGATCTGTAATCATTGTCCATTTATATTCTCCTCCGTATATGGTAATATATGTGCAAATGTGTACATTATAGATATGTATATATATATACATATATATGTAAGTAAATATATGTGTGCGCGTGTGTATATGTGTATGTGAGTATATATGTGTATGTGAGTGTGTATGCATACATGTATGTAAATTTTATCTATACATAGTTTTGAGTTCGAAGTATTTTATATTATTAACACACTAACATATACACACATAGTTATATACTAAGCTTAGTTTAGATGTGGCACATTACACCACATTAAGTGCTCAATTTACTAAGCTTAGCTTAGATGTGGCACAAGGCCAGAAGTATGGAGCGCCCAGTGAGACTCGAACTCACTAACAATGGTCTGCTAATCTAGCTTGCTAACCATTACACCACATGAAATGGCCATACAAACACATATATGTATATATGTATATACATATACATATATTTTTGGAGGATATGTGCTTAATTGAAGTCATGCCTAATTTTGAAAATTAATTAGTTAATAATTAATGAATTTAGGCGGGCATATATGTTCAAATCCCCGCCTGTCAGCTTGACAGTCGAGGTTTCGAGTCACACACGGAGCAGTCTCCCATGTCTATAATCTTGCTGATGAGACCTCATAGGTCGAAATGTACCTACAGGTATTGCCATTTTCTCGATTTGTTTAGCCTTACATTTGAACATATATGTCCGCCTAAATTCATCAATTATTAACTAATTAATTTTCAAAATTAGGTATGACTTCAATTAAGCACATATCCTCCAAAAATTGTCGGCTAAAAAGCCATATAAAAAAATAAACACCTCGTTTGTTTACTTACTTCCATATACATATATATAAATGTATATATATAAATATGAATATAAATATAAATAAATAAATATATATATATATATATATATATATATATATATATATATATATATATTGGTTATGAGTGCGTTGCGTCTGTTTATGTGTTATTCGATAATTTTCAAAATATATTTCAATGTTCAAATAATTTTTCTCGTTTTCGGATTTCCTTTCTTTGACAATAGGTTTTAACGAAACTGCACTCAAGTTTTCTTTTAGAATCAAAAAAATTCAAAAAACAAACCAACAAAAAAAATGAAATGTTATTTGAAAATCAACAGAAGTTGATTTCCTTGTCTAAAAGAAAAAGCTTTTCACACGTTTTATCAGTTCGAATGGTCTTAATGATGTCGCATGTTCAGCACTTCAGGTGTGATTTTATCGAATAAGAGAAAACACTGTGATTGACAAAACACATTAAAAATCATTTAGGCAACATTCAAACAAGTCGATATCTATGACAAAGAAATATTTCCATTAATTTTCTGAAAGGCGGAAGGATTTAGTGCTTTTATTTTTTTTTTTTTGAATGTCATTATCTTTCTATTCAACTCTCAAGAATTATATGGTTTATGAATAATATAATTAATTTATGTGAATAGCGATTAAAGTATGCAATTTTGTAACGTTTGAAAGAAATTGCTTCAAATTTGGCTTGTATGAAACTAGTCAAATATCAATTCCAATGTAAAAAAAAAATAGAAAAATGAAGAAAACAGGAAAAATTGAACGAGCTCTAAACTCAGTTTATTAAACATGTAAGAAAGTCAACTCACTTGATGAAAGGATTGGCAGTAAGATTTAAAGACATAAGTGAGTTCGAATCTCTTATAATATACAAGGTGTGTAAAAAAAGTATCGATATTTTTTGTACTTTTTGACACACTTTGTATTCTGGAAAATAAACATTCCATTCATTCTCCATTTCTATCTTGGTAAATAGAGCTTTAGATTTGGTACTTTTTTGACACACCTTGTATTCTGAAAAAAAAAATTAATAGAACGTTATATTTTTCAGAATACAAAGCGTTTCAAAAAGTATAAAACTCGATACTTTTTGACATTCCTTGTATATATATATATATATATATATATATATATATATATATATATATAATATATTATATACAAGGAATGTCAAAAAGTATCATTTAAGTTTTCGCGTATGCTTCTAAATTATTTAGTTAAAAATTAATGGTAAAATGAATGAATGGATGAAATAAAAATGAATGAAATGAGGGGGTAAATGAAACATTCTTTCCAGGGACCACTCTCAAAAGTATTAAAACACTTTTTGAGAGTGGGGTCCCTGATAGAAAGTTTTCCTCGTCTGATATATATAAATATATTTTATTTTATTTTACAACTGAAAAAAAAAGCTAAGTACACAAATTCTTCTATTTAACCGTTTTTATTTTGTATTCGAGATAGTTACAGTGTAGTAATATTCACCGGAAGTTAACCAGACAAGATTAGATATATATACATATAAAAATTAAAACCCATTCTCAACAGATATTTCAAAAGTAAGAGACCGATTTTACCTTCTCTAATAACTTATAAAATAATTATATTAATTTGATGCTTCAAAGGAGTCTAATGATAGATGAGAACAACTTTCTATCAGGGACCCCACTCTCAAAAAGTGTTTTAATACTTTTGAGAAGGGTCCCTTGGAAAGGATCTTTCATTTATCCCCCTCATTTTATTCCTTCTTGTTTCATCCATTCATTCATTTTGCCATTGATTTTTAACTATATATATATATATATATATATATATATATATATATATATATATATATAGTATGAACAAAAAGGGATAAGACAAACAGGAATATTACTTATTTGTTATTTATTCTCAACAAGTTTCGACCTTAGGTCATCGTCAGGAGAAGAATTCTTGTTTAAAGAAATTGTTTTTAGAGATTTTTTTTTTAAATGGAGCATTATAAAATTATTATAGAAATTGAAATATTTTTTGAGGGTTTGACATGCTATTATTATCCGGGTAGAGGAGTGTGTTAGTAGTAGCAAGTCCATCTGCTCCTTGAAAAAAACCTCTTTGAGGTGGGTTCTTTTTTAATGCTCTTATAGATGTGAGGAAGGTTTCTTGGGAGTTATGTGTATGACCATATATGTACACATATAAATGTATGTGTGTGCATACATATATGTGTGTGACTGTATGTGTGTGTATCTCGGTACTGTGTACGTGACTCTTAGATTTTCAAATGGGTTAAGGATGGATTTGTTTGATTTGGGACGGTCGGTGTTTGTTTATTTAGGTGTTATTGATCTCCGCATTTTTGTCACCTCGACTTTTTATTGTCAGGGTAATGAGTCTAATTTTTGGTTAAATCCAAATGGGTGAAAACTTCTAATCTTTTTTTATCCATCTGTACTCGTGGTTTTCGATTACAGATTTAATGTCAGTATATTTTTGGATTTTTTCGATGAGAGGAAATTTGTCGTCTCTGTCGAAGACATGGTCATCTAATCGGAAGTGTTGCTTGACTGGGATGAGCTTGCTATAATCTGTATTTTTAATGCGATGTCTGAAATTGTTAAGCCTAAAGTAAAATGGCCATTCAGACTTCCCAACGTACTGCTTCTTGCACTTAGTGCAATCAAGTAGGTAGATTACGTTTTTGCTTTTTCAGTTCGATTCGTGGTAGATTTTGAAGGTCTGTTTGGTTGCTGAGCTGGTAAATGCGTCTGTTATTTTTATTTGTTTGCAACATAGGTTGTTTTTTATACTACATTGTCGGCAGAATTTTGTGGAGTTAATTGTGGGTCTCCTGTTGATAACTCTATTGTTTAATATATTGTAAATTCATATCATTTCTCTGAGGTTATGAGGTCGACGATAGGTAACTATACCGGATTCTTGGAAAACTTCTCTTAGTTTAGGGTTTATTTTCAAGATGCTCCAGTGTTTTTTGATTATTTGACTTAGTGGTGGGAGAGTGTTATTGAATGTCGCTATTAGGGGGATGCGATATATTTTCTTTTTATGTTTTAATTTTAGGGTTTCTTGTCTAGGGATGGAGATAGCTTTAGCTATCTGGTTATCTATTAGTGTGTGGGAATATCCTCGTGCTGAGAACTGTTGTCTTAGTTTATTTATTTGTTGACTTAGTTCATTGTCATCAGTGCAGATTCTTCTTAGTCTAATTGCTAGTGAGTAGAGGAGGCTGTCTTTGAGATGTTTGGGGTGAGATGATTTATAGTGAAGGTAGTTGTGTGTGTGGGTGGGTTTACTGTGTAGAGTTGTTTGAAGTTGTCTGTTTTCATCAATATATATTAAAATATCTAGAAATGCTATTGCCTGTTTTGATTTTTCATGGTCAAATTTGATGTCATGTTTAGATTGTTTAGAAAGTTGTTGAATTTAGCCTCACCGCCTGTGTATATCATGAATATATCAGCAAAACCTTGCGTAAAAGAGGCAGTGATTTTTAATTTTCGGGTAGATATGTGTGCTTTCAAATTTGTCCATCTAGATGGTTGCATATGAGGAAGCGAGTGTAGAATGAGTATATATATATATATATATATATATATATATATATATACATATATATATATATTGCTCATTCTATACTCGTTTATGGATCTATCAATATTGCGCATCCGACACACAAACAATAGATACATTCGTATATATATATATATATATATATATATATATATATATATTTATAACTCAGCTACGTCAACCAATCAGATCTGCCAAGCGATATTTCTATGTCTTAATTCCTTTGGCATTTATTCTGCAAGGCGAGATTTAAGTCTTTCTCTGAGTAACGATAAATCTACGGTGGATTTAGTTATCTTAAATGCTAATATCTCTGTGCTGCCTTTTGATAGACGGTTCCAACTTAAAGGTACACAATATACAGGAATATAAATACATTAAGACTACTGTAGTTTATGTATGCGCATGCGCTGGCTGATATCTGTGAAGAAGCGGCTTTCTGTACGTTTAGAATGTTTGAATATGACTCTAAGTCTCATTCTATACAAGGAAAGGTGAACAAGTATCTAGAAATTCAGCTGGGCGTTTGTGTTACTGATTCACCCCTTGTGACCAAATTACATTTCTATAAAGACTACCGGGAGTAGGTCGCGTGGCCAAGTGACTAACGTGCTTGACTGTGCCATCGTCGGAAGTGACTTAGGGTTATATTGTTTTTTTTTTGGGGGGGGTGAGGAAGGAATACGTGAAGAAACTAGAGGAGCTCTCAAAGTAGTTTTGACTAACCAAAAGAGAGACACTTTTGTTTGAATTTTCCTTCTTCTAGACCGGTTGCTATGCCAAGGTTAAAAAAGCCCAGTCTGTCCTACTATTTACCCATAAGCAGAGGGAGAATAGTTGAATTTGTATCTTTCCCAACCTTACTAGCGCTATGTGAAATGCAAACAGCTGTGTCTTGGATATGGTGCTGCCATACAGAATTTTTGGTCATAACTACTGTTTTCGAGGGAGATTTAAATTCAGGGGCGGGGCGAGGGTGAGATAAAAATTCTTGAATTTTTGCCATATCTACTGTTATTCTTTCGTCGGATGAAAAAAGGAGGAAAATAACTGTTAAACCTGTTGGTTTGGTTGGTTTTATGGCATGCCTACACATGTTGGGTTATATAATGCTGAAATCAGGTTTCATGTTTAATTCATTGATTTTAATGATATTTCAATCCGTTAAGTGTGGACTAGTAGACTCCCTACCTCCAAGAACTAAGCGCGTCCGTATACGTCTGGCCGGTGCGAGGGCGGGTGACTCCAGATATTGAACTCGTTGGCTCGTATTCAGACTAATGTCACTACTGTAGAATATGTAAATTTTGCACGGGTCGGGCAAAGCTGAGTGTGATTAGCCCGTATGTAAGATCTTGGGGTGGGCAGTTACTTATTATTTAAGAACTACCTTCAAACACCACAGAGAGTTGTGTGGTTGATCTTCTTAACGAAAAGCGAGATATGCGTTTGAACAAGTAAACTTTTGATGGATTGAGCAAGGACTAGTATGATAATGGTGCAGGCAATAGACTGTGTCAATGGACAGTTAATGCAGTTAGAGAAATTGATTACAGTGGTTGCTTTCTGTCACTTCTCAGAAACAATATCACTAAATTTTCTCAATCAAATTCTAAAAGGTTTTTGAGCAAGGACAAGTGTGATAGTGTTTCAGGCAAAAGACTGTGTCAGGTGACTTTTACAGGTGGGGAAATTGATTACAGTGGTTGCTTTCACTCACTTCACCCAAACAATTACACCAAACTTTCTCCATCCAACTTCTAAAAGGTTTTGAGCGAGGACTAGTGTGATAGTGTTGCAGGCAAAAGACTGTGTCAGGAGACTTTTGCAGGTGGGGAAATTAATTACAGTGGTTGCTTTCACTCACTTCACGCAAACAATTACACCAAACTTTCTCTATCAAACTTCTAAAAGGTTTTCAGCAAGGACTACTGTGATAGTGTTGCAGGCAAAAGACTGTGTCAGGAGACTTTTGCAGGTGGATAAATTGATTACAGTGGTTGCTTTCACTCACTTCACCCAAACAATTACACCAAACTTGGTCTATCCAACTTCTAAAAGGTTTTGAGCAAGGATTACTGTGATAGTGTTGCAGGCAAAAGACTGTGTCAGGAGACTTTTGCAGGTGGGGAAATTGATTACAGTGGTTGCTTTCACTCACTTCACCCAAACAATTACACCAAACTTTCTCTATCCAACTCCTAAAAGGTTTTGAGCAATGACAAGTGTGATAGTGTTGCAGGCAAAAGACTGTGTCAGGAGACTTTTGCAGGTGGGGAAATTAATTACAGTGGTTGCTTTCACTCACTTCACGCAAACAATTACACCAAACTTTCTCTATCAAACTTCTAAAAGGTTTTGAGCAAGGACTACTGTGATAGTGTTGCAGGCAAAAGACTGTGTCAGGAGACTTTTGCAGGTGGGGAAATTGATTACAGTGGTTGCTTTCACTCACTTCACGCAAACAATTACACCAAACTTTCTCTATCCAACTTCTAAAAGGTTTTGAGCAAGGACTAGTGTGATAGTGTTGCAGGCAAAAGACTGTGTCAGGAGACTTTTGCAGGTGGGGAAATTGATTACAGTGGTTGCTTTCACTCACTTCACCCAAACAATTACACCAAACTTTCTCCATCCAACTTCTAAAAGGTTTTGAGCGAGGACTAGTGTGATAGTGTTGCAGGCAAAAGACTGTGTCAGGAGACTTTTGCAGGTGGGGAAATTAATTACAGTGGTTGCTTTCACTCACTTCACGCAAACAATTACACCAAACTTTCTCTATCAAACTTCTAAAAGGTTTTCAGCAAGGACTACTGTGATAGTGTTGCAGGCAAAAGACTGTGTCAGGAGACTTTTGCAGGTGGGTAAATTGATTACAGTGGTTGCTTTCACTCACTTCACGCAAACAATTACACCAAACTTTGTCTATCCAACTTCTAAAAGGTTTTGAGCAAGGACTACTGTGATAGTGTTGCAGGCAAAAGACTGTGTCAGGATACTTTTGCTGGTGGGGAAATTGATTACAGTGGTTGCTTTCACTCACGTTACGCAAACAATTACACTAAACTTTCTCAATCCAACTTCTCAAAGGTTTTGAGCAAGGACTAGTGTGATAGTGTTGCAGGCAAAAGACTGTGTCAGGAGACTTTTGCAGGTGGTAAATTGATTACAGTGGTTGCTTTCACTCACTTCACGCATACAATTACCCCAAACTTTCACTATCCAACTTCTCAAAGGTTTTAAGCATGGACTAGTGTGATAGTGTTGCAGGCAAAAGACTGTGTCAGGGACTTTTGCAGGTGGGGAAATTGATTACAGTGGTTGCTTTCACTCACTTCACGCAAACAATTACACCAAACTTTGTCTATCCAACTTCTAAAAGGTTTTGAGCAAGGACTAGTGTGATAGTGTTGCAGGCAAAAGACTGTGTCAGGAGACTTTTGCAGGTGGGGAAATTGATTACAGTGGTTGCTTTCACTCACTTCACCCAAACAATTACACCAAACTTTCTCCATCCAACTTCTAAAAGGTTTTGAGCAAGGACTAGTGTGATAGTCTTGGAGGCAAAAGACTGTGTCAGGATACTTTTGCTGGTGGGGAAATTGATTACAGTGGTTGCTTTCACTCACTTTACGCAAACAATTACACCAAACTTTCTCCATCCAACTTCTCAAAGGTTTTGAGCAAGGACTAGTGTGATAGTGTTGCAGGCAAAAGACTGTGTCAGGAGACTTTTGCAGGTGGGGAAATTGATTACAGTGGTTGCTTTCACTCACTTCACAGAGACAATTACACCAAACATTCTCTATCACACTTCCAAAAGGTTTTGAGCAAGGACTAGTGTGAGTGTTGCAGGCAAAAGACTGTGTCAGGAGACTTTTGCAGGTGGGGAAATTGATTACAGTGGTTGCTTTCACTCACTTCACGAAAACAATTACACCAACTTTCCCTATTCAACTTCTCAAAGGTTTGAGCAAGGACTACTGTGATAGTGTTGCAGGCAAAATACTGTGTCAGGAGACTTTTGCAGGTGGGTAAATTGATTACAGTGGTTGCTTTCAGTCACTTCACGCAAACAATTACACCAAACTTTGTCTATCCAACTTCTAAAAGGTTTTGAGCAAGGATTACTGTGATAGTGTTGCAGGCAAAAGACTGTGTCAGGAGACTTTTGCAGGTGGGGAAATTGATTACAGTGGTTGCTTTCACTCACTTCACGCAAACAATTACACCAAACTTTCTCCATCCAACTTCTAAAAGGTTTTGAGCAAGGACTAGTGTGATAGTGTTACAGGCAAAAGACTGTGTCAGGAGACTTTTGCAGGTGGGGAAATTGATTACAGTGGTTGCTTTCACTCACTTCACAGAGACAATTACACCAAACATTCTCTATCACACTTCCAAAAGGTTTTGAGCACGGACTAGTGTGAGTGTTGCAGGCAAAAGACTGTGTCAGGACACTTTTGCAGGTGGGGAAATTGATTACAGTGGTTGCTTTCACTCACTTCACGCAAACAATTACACCAAACTTTGTCTATCCAACTTCTAAAAGGTTTTGAGCAAGGATTACTGTGATAGTGTTGCAGGCAAAAGACTGTGTCAGGAGACTTTTGCAGGTGGGGAAATTGATTACAGTGGTTGCTTTCACTCACTTCACCCAAACAATTACACCAAACTTTCTCTATCCAACTCCTAAAATGTTTTGAGCAATGACAAGTGTGATAGTGTTGCAGGCAAAAGAATGTGTCAGGAGACTTTTGCAGGTGGGGAAATTAATTACAGTGGTTGCTTTCACTCACTTCACGCAAACAATTACACCAAACTTTCTCTATCAAACTTCTAAAAGGTTTTGAGCAAGGACTTGTGATAGTGTTGCAGGCAAAAGACTGTGTCAGGAGACTTTTGCAGGTGGGAAATTGATTACAGTGGTTGCTTTCACTCACTTCACGCAAACAATTACACCAAACTTTGTCTATCCAACTTCTAAAAGGTTTTGAGCAAGGACTAGTGTGATAGTGTTGCAGGCAAAAGACTGTGTCAGGAGACTTTTGCAGGTGGGGAAATTGATTACAGTGGTTGCTTTCACTCACTTCACCCAAACAATTACACCAAACTTTCTCCATCCAACTTCTAAAAGGTTTTGAGCGAGGACTAGTGTGATAGTGTTGCAGGCAAAAGACTGTGTCAGGAGACTTTTGCAGGGTGGGAAATTGAATTACAGTGGTTGCTTTCACTCACTTCACGCAAACAATTACACCAAACTTTCTCTATCCAACTTCTAAAAGGTTTTGAGCAAGGACTACTGTGATAGTGTTGCAGGCAAAAGACTGTGTCAGGAGACTTTTGCAGGTGGGGAAATTGATTACAGTGGTTGCTTTCACTCACTTCACGCAAACAATTACACCAAACTTTCTCTATCAAACTTCTAAAAGGTTCAGCAAGGACTACTGTGATAGTGTTGCAGGCAAAAGACTGTGTCAGGAGACTTTTGCAGGTGGGAAATTGATTACAGTGGTTGCTTTCACTCACTTCACGCAAACAATTACACCAAACTTTGTCTATCCAACTTCTAAAAGGTTTTGAGCAAGGACTACTGTGATAGTGTTGCAGGCAAAAGACTGTGTCAGGATACTTTTGCTGGTGGGGAAATTGATTACAGTGGTTGCTTTCACTCACGTTCGCAAACAATTACACAAACTTTCTCAATCCAACTTCTCAAAGGTTTTGAGCAAGGACTAGTGTGATAGTGTTGCAGGCAAAAGACTGTGTCAGGGGACTTTTGCAGGTGGGGAAATTGATTACAGTGGTTGCTTTCACTCACTTCACGCAACAATTACCCCAAACTTCACTATCCAACTTCTCAAGGTTTTAAGCATGGACTAGTGTGATAGTGTTGCAGGCAAAAGACTGTGTCAGGGGACTTTTGCAGGTGGGGAAATTGATTACAGTGGTTGCTTTCACTCACTTCACGCAAACAATTACACCAAACTTTGTCTATCCAACTTCTAAAAGGTTTTGAGCAAGGACTAGTGTGATAGTGTTGCAGGCAAAAGACTGTGTCAGGAGACTTTGCAGGTGGGAAATTGATTACAGTGGTTGCTTTCACTCACTTCACCCAAACAATTACACCAAACTTTCTCATCCAACTTCTAAAAGGTTTGAGCAAGGACTAGTGTGATAGTCTGAGGCAAAAGACTGTGTCAGGATACTTTTGCTGGTGGGGAAATTGATTACAGTGGTTTGCTTTCACTCACTTTACGCAAACAATTACACCAAACTTTCTCCATCCAACTTCTCAAAGGTTTTGAGCAAGGACTAGTGTGATAGTGTTTGCAGGCAGTAAAAGACTGTGTCAGGAAGACTTTTGCAGGTGGGGAAATTGATTACAGTGGTTGCTTTTCACTCACTTCACACAAAACAATTACACCAAACTTTCTCTATCCACTTCTAAAAGGTTTTGAGCAAGGACTAGTGTGATAGTGTTGCAGGCAAAAGTCTGTGTCAGGAGACTTTTTGCAGGTGGGGAAATTGATTACAGTGGTTGCTTTCACTCACTTCACCCAAACAATTACACCAAACTTTTCTCCATCCAACTTCTAAAAGGTTTTGAGCAAGGACTAGTGTGATAGTGTTGCAGGCAAAAGATTCTGTCAGGAGACTTTTGCAGGTGGGGAAATTGATTACAGTGGTTGCTTTCACTCAGTTCACACAAACAATTACACCAAACTTTCTCCATCCAACTTCTAAAAGGTTTTGAGCAAGGACTAGTGTGATAGTGTTGCAGGCAAAAGACTGTGTCAGGAGACTTTTGCAGGTGGGGAAATTGATTACAGTGGTTCCTTTCACTCACTTCACGCAACAATTACACAAACTTTTCTATCCAACTTCTAAAGGTTTTGAGCAAGGACTAGTGTGATAGTGTTGCAGGCAAAAGACTGTGTCAGGAGACTTTTGCAGGTGGGGAAATTGATTACAGTGGTTGCTTTCACTCACTTCACAGAAACAATTACACCAAACTTTCTCTATCCAACTTCTAAAAGGTTTTGAGCAAGGACTAGTGTGATAGTGTTGCAGGCAAAAGACTGTGTCAGGAGACTTTTGCAGGTGGGGAAATTGATTACAGTGGTTGCTTTCACTCACTTTACACAAAACGTTCTCTATCCAACTTCTAAAAGGTTTTGAGCAAGGACTAGTGTGATAGTGTTGCAGGGAAAAAGACTGTGTCAGGAGACTTTGCAGGTGGGTAAATTGATTACAGTGGTTGCTTTCACACACTTCACCCAAACAATTACACCAAACTTTCTCCATCCAACTTCTAAAAGGTTTTGAGCAAGAACTAGTGTGATAATGTTGCAGGCAAAAGACTGTCAGGAGACTTTTGCAGGTGGGGAAATTGATTACAGTGGTTGCTTTCACTCACTTCAACCCAAACAATTGCACCAAACTTTCTCCATCCAACTCTAAAAGTTTTGAGCAAGGACTAGTGTGATAGTGTTGCAGGCAAAAGACTGTGTCAGGAGACTTTTGCAGGTGGGGAAATTGATTACAGTGGTTGCTTTCACTCACTTCACAGAAACAATTACACCAAACTTTCTCTATCCAACTTCCAAAAGGTTTTGAGCAAGGACTAGTGTGATAGTGTTGCAGGCAAAAGACTGTGTCAGGAGACTTTTGCAGGTGGGAAATTGATTACAGTGGTTGCTTTCACTCCCTTCACCCATTAATTTACACAAAACTTTCTCCATCCAACTTCCAAAAGGTTTTGAGCAAGGACTACTGTGATAGTGTTGCAGGCAACAGACTGTGTCAGAAGACTTTTGCAGGTGAGGAAATTGATTACAGTGGTTGCTTTCACTCACTTCACCCAAACAATTACACAAAACTTTCTCCATCCAACTTCCAAAAGGTTTTGAGCAAGGACTAGTGTGATAGTTTTGCAGGCAAAAGACTGTGTCAGGAGACTTTTGCAGGTGGGGAAATTGATTACAGTGGTTGCTTTCACTCACTTAACCCAAACAATTACACAAAACTTTCTCTATCCAACTTCTAAAGGTTTTGAGTAAGGACTAGTGTGATAATATTGCAGGCAAAAGACTGTGTCAGGAGACATTTGCAGGTGGGGAAATTGATTACAGTGGTTGCTTTCACTCACTTCACCCAAACAATTACACCAAACTTTCTCTATCCAACTTCTAAAGGTTTTGAGCAAGGACTAGTGTGATAGTGTTGCGGGCAAAAGACTGTGTAGGAGACTTTTGCAGGTGGGGAAATTGATTACATTTTTGCTTTCACTCACTTCACACAAACAATTACACCAAACTTTCTCTATCCAACTTCTAAAAGGTTTTGAGCAGGACTAGTTGATAGTTTTGCAGGCAAAAGACTGTGTCAGGAGACTTTTGCAGGTGGGGAAATTGATTACAGTGGTTGCTTTCACTCACTTCACCCAAACAATTACACCAAATGTTCTCATCCAACTTCAAAAGGTTTTGAGCAAGGACTAGTGTGATAGTGTTGCAGGCAAAAGACTGTGTCAGGAGACTTTTGCAGGTGGGGAAAGTGATCACAGTGGTTGCTTTCACTCACTTCACCCAATGAATTACACCAAACTTTCTCCATCCAACTTCTAAATGGTTTTGAGCAAGGACTAGTGTGATAGTGTTGCAGGCAAAATATTCTGTCAGGAGACTTTTGCAGGTGGGGAAATTGATTACAGTGGTTGCTTTCACTCAGTTCACACAAACAATTACACCAAACTTTCTCCATCCAACTTCTAAAAGGTTTTGAGCAAAGACTAATGTGATAGTGTTGCAGGCAAAAGACTGTGTCAGGAGACTTTTGCAGGTGGGGAAATTGATTACAGTGGTTCTTTCACTCACTTCACGCAAACAATTACACCAAACTTTCTCTATCCAATTCTCAAAGGTTTTGAGCAAGGACTAGTGTGATAGTGTTGCAGGCAAAAGACTGTGTCAGGAGACTTTTGCAGGTGGGGAAAATGATTACAGTGGTTGCTTTCACTCACTTCACAGAAACAATTACACCAAATTTTCTCTATACAACTTCTAAAAGGTTTTGAGCAAGGACTAGTGTGATAGTGTTGCAGGCAAAAGACTGTGTTAGGAGACTTTTGCAGGTGGGGAAATTGATTACAGTGGTTGCTTTCACTCACTTTACGCAAAACGTTCTCTATCCAACTTCTAAAAGGTTTTGAGCAAGGACTGGTGTGATAGTGTTGCAGGCAAAAGACTGTGTCAGGAGACATTTGCAGGTGGGTAAATTGATTACAGTGGTTGCTTTCACACACTTCACCCAAACAATTACACCAAACTTTCTCCATCCAACTTCTAAAAGGTTTTGAACAAGAACTAGTGTGATAATGTTGGAGGCAAAAGACTGTCAGGAGACTTTTGCAGGTGGGGAAATTGATTACAGTGGTTGCTTTCACTCACTTAACCCAAACAATTACACCAAACTTTCTCCATCCAACTTCTAAAAGGTTTTGAGCAAGGACTAGTGTGATAGTGTTGCAGGCAAAAGACTGTGTCAGGAGACTTTTGCAGGTGGGGAAATTGATTACAGTGGTTGCTTTCACTCACTTCACCCAAACAATTACACCAAACTTTCTCCATCCATCTTCTAAAGTTTTTGAGCAAGGACTAGTGTGATAGTGTTGCAGGCAAAAGACTGTGTCAGGAGACTTTTGCAGGTGGGGAAATTGATTGCAGTGGTTGTTTCACTGACTTCACACAAAAAATTACACCAAACTTTCTCTATCCAACTTCTAAAGGTTTTGAGCAAGGACTAGTGTGATAGTGTTGCAGGCAAAGACTGTGTCAGGAGACTTTTGCAGGTGGGGAAATTATTACAGTGGTTGCTTTCACTCACTTCACCAAACAATTACACCAAACATTCTCCATCCAACTTCTAAAAGGTTTTGAGTAAGGACTAGTCTGATAGTGTTGCAGGCAAAAGATTGTGTCAGGAGACTTTTGCAGGTGGGGAAATTGATTACAGTGGTTGCTTTCACTCATTTCAACCAAACAATTACACCAAACTTTCTCCATCCAACTTCTAAAAGGTTTTGAGCAAGGACAAATGTGATAGTGTTGCAGGCAAAAGACTGTGTCAGGAGACTTTTGCAGGTGTGGAAATTGATTACAGTGGTTGCTTTCAGTCACTTCACAGAAACAATTACACCAAATTTTCACTATACAACTTCTAAAAGGTTTTGAGCAAGGACTAGTGTGATAGTGTTGCAGGGAAAAGACTGTGTTAGGAGACTTTTGCAGGTGGGGAAATTGATTACAGTGGTTGCTTTCATTCACTTCACGCAAAACTTTCTCCATCCAACTTCTAAAAGGTTTTGAGCAAGGACTGTGTGATAGTGTTGCAGGGAAAAGACTGTGTCAGGAGACTTTTGCAGGTGGGAAATTGATTACAGTGGTTGCTTTCACTCACTTCACCCAACAATTACACCAAACTTTCTCCATCCAACTTCTAAAGGTTTTGAACAAAACTAGTGATAATGTGGAGGCAAAAGACTGTCAGGAGACTTTGCAGTGGGGAAATTGATTACAGTGTTGCTTTCACTCACTTAACCCAAACAATTACACAAACTTTCTCCATCCAACTTCTAAAAGGTTTTGAGCAAGGACTAGTGTGATAGTGTTGCAGGCAAAAGACTGTGTCAGGAGACTTTGCAGGTGGGGAAATTGATTACAGTGGTTGCTTTCACTCACTTCACCCAAACAATTACACCAAACTTTCTCCATCAACTTCTAAAAGGTTTTGAGCAAGGACTAGTGTGATAGTGTTGCAGGCAAAAGACTGTGTCAGGAGACTTTTGCAGGTGGGGAAATTGATTACAGTGGTTGCTTTCACTCACTTACCCAAACAATTACACCAAACTTTCTCTATCCAACTTCTAAAAGGTTTTGAGCAAGGACTAGTGTGATAGTGTTGCAGGCAAAAGACTGTGTCAGGAGACTTTTGCAGGTGGGGAAATTGATTACAGTGGTTGCTTTCACTCACTTCACCCAAACAATTACACCAAACTTTCTCTATCCAATTTCTAAAAGGTTTTGAGCAAGGACTAGTGTGATAGTGTTGCAGGCAAAAGACTGTGTCAGGAGACTTTGCAGGTGGGGAAATTGATTACAGTGGTTGCTTTCACTCACTTCACCCAAACAATTACACCAAATTTCTCTATCCAACTTCTAAAAGGTTTTGAGCAAGGACTAGTGTGATAGTTTTGCGGCAAAAGACTGTGTAGGATACTTTTGCAGGTGGGGAAATTGATTACAGTTTGCTTTCACTCACTTCACACAAACAATTACACCAAACTTTCTCTATCCAACTTCTAAAAGGTTTTGAGCTAGGACTAGTATGATAGTGTTGCAGTCAAAACACTGTGTCAGGAGACTTTTGCAGGTGGGTAAATTGATTACAGTGGTTGCTTTCACACACGTCACCCAAACAATTACACCAAACTTTCTCCATCCAACTTCTAAAAGGTTTTGAGCAAGACTAGTGTGATAATGTTGGAGGCAAAAGACTGTCAGGAGAATGTTGCAGGTGGGGAAATTGATTACAGTGGTTGCTTTCACTCACTTAACCCAAACAATTACACCAAACTTTCTCCATCCAACTTCTAAAAGGTTTTGAGCAAGGACTAGTGTGATAGTGTTGCAGGCAAAAGACTGTGTCAGGAGACTTTTGCAGGTGGGGAAATTGATTACAGTGGTTGCTTTCACTCACTTCACCCAAACAATTACACCAAACTTTCTCCATCCATCTTCTAAAAGTTTTTGAGCAAGGACTAGTGTGATAATGTTGCAGGCAAAAGACTGTGTCAGGAGACTTTTGCAGGTGGGGAAATTGATTACAGTGGTTGCTTTCACTCACTTCACCCAAACAATTACACCATACTTTCTCTATCCAACTTCTAAGAGGTTTTGAGCAAGGACTAGTGTGATAGTGTTGCGGGAAAAAACACTGTGTAAGGAGACTTTTGCAGGTGGGGAAATTGATTACATTTATTGCTTTCACTCACTTCACACAAACAATTACACCAAACTTTCTCTATCCAACTTCTCAAATGTTTTGAGCAAGGACTAGTGTGATAGTGTTGCAGGCAAAAGACTGTGTCAGGAGACTTTTGCAGGTGGGGAAATTGATTACAGTGGTTGCTTTCACTCACTTCACAGAAACAATTAACCCAAATTTCTGTATCCAACTTCTAAAAGGTTTTGAGCAAGGACTAGTGTGATAGTGTTGCAGGCAAAAGACTGTGTCAGGAGACTTTTGCAGGTGGGGAAATTGATTACAGTGGTTGCTTTCAGTCACTTCACACAAACAATTACACTAAATTTTCTCCATCCAACTTCTAAAAGGTTTTGAGCAAGGACTAGTGTGATAGTGTTGCAGGCAAAAGATTGTGTCAGGAGACTTTTGCAGGGGGGAAATTGATTACAGTGGTTGCTTTCAGTCACTTCACGCAAACAATTACACCAAACTTTCTCTATCCAACTTCTAAAAGGTTTTGAGCAAGGACTAGTGTGATAGTGTTGCAGGCAAAAGACTGTGTCAGGAGACTTTTGCAGGTGGGGAAATTGATTACAGTGATTGCTTTCACTCACTTCACAAAACAATTAAACCAAATTTCTGTATCCAACATCTAAAAGGTTTTGAGCAAGGACTAGTGTGATAGTGTTGCGGGCAAAATACTGTGTCAGGAGACTTTTGCAGGGGGGAAATTATTACAGTGGTTGCTTTCACTCACTTCACATAAACAATTACACCAAACTTCTCCATCCAACTTCTAAAAGGTTTTGAGCAAGGACTAGTGTGATAGTGTTGCAGGCAAAAGACTGTGTCAGGAGACTTTTGCAGGTGGGGAAATTGATTACAGTGGTTGCTTTCGCTCACTTCACCCAAACAATTACACCAAACTTTCTCTATCCAACTTCTCAAAGGTTTTGAGCAAGGACTAGTGTGATAGTGTTGCAGGCAAAAGATTATGTCAGGAGACTTTTGCAGGTGGGGAAATTGATTACAGTGGTTGCTTTCACTCACTTCACCCAAACAATTACACCAACTTTCTCTATCCAACTCCTAAAAGTTTTGAGCAAGGACTAGTGTGATAGTGTTGCAGGCAAAAGACTGTGTCAGGAGACTTTTGCAGGTGGGGAAATTGATTACAGTGGTTGCTTTCAGTCACTTCACACAAACAATTACACTAAAGTTTCTCCATCCAACTTCTAAAGGTTTTGAGCAAGGAGTAGTGTGATAGTGTTGCAGGCAAAAGATTGTGTCAGGAGACTTTTGCAGGTGGGGAAATTGATTACAGTGGTTGCTTTCACTCACTTCACGCAAACAATTACACCAAACTTTCTCTATCCAACTTCTCAAAGGTTTTGAGCAAGGACTAGTGTGATAGTGTTGCAGGCAAAAGACTGTGCAGGAGACTTTTGCAGGTGGGGAAATTGATTACAGTGGTTGCTTTCACTCACATAACAGAAACAATTAAACCAAATTTTCTGTATCCAACTTCTAAAAGGTTTTGAACAAGGACTAGTGTGATAGTGTTGCAGTCAAAATACTGTGTCAGGAGACATTTACAGGTGGGGAAATTGATTACAGTGGTTGCTTTCACTCACTTCACCCAAACAATTACACCAAACTTTCTCTATCCAACTTCTCAAAGGTTTTGATCAAGAACTAGTGTGATAGTTTTTCTGGCAAAAGACTGTGTCAGGAGACTTTTGCAGGTGGGGAAATTGATTACAGTGGTTGCTTTCACTTACTTCACCCAAACAATTACACCAAACTTTCTCCATCCAACTTCTAAAAGGTTTTGAGCAAGACTAGTGTGATAGTGTTGCAGGCAAAAGACTGTGTCAGGAGACTTTTGCAGGTGGGGAAATTGATTACAGTGGTTGCTTTCACTCACTTCACAAACAATTACACCAAACTTTCTCCATCCAACTTCTAAAAGGTTTTGAGCAAGGACTAGTGTGATAGTGTTGCAGGCAAAAGACTGTGTCAGGAGACTTTGCAGGTGGGAAATTGATTACAGTGGTTGCTTTCACTCACTTCACACAAACAATTACACCAACTTTCTCTATCCAACTTCTAAAAGGTTTTGAGCAAGGACTAGTGTGATAGTGTTGCAGGCAAAAGACTGTGTCAGGAGACTTTTGCAGGTGGGGAAATTGATTACATTTTTTTCACTCACTTCACGCAAACAATTACACCAAATTTCTCTATCCAACTTCTAAAAGGTTTTGAGCTAAGACTAGTGTGATAGTGTTGCAGGCAAAAGAGTTTTTTAAGAGAATTTTGCAGGTGGGGAAATTTATTACAATGGTTGCTTTCATACACTTCACCCAAACAATTACACCAAACTTTCTCTATCCAACTTCTCAAAGTTTTTGAGCAAGGACTAGTTTGATAGTGTTGCAGGCAAATGACTGTGTCAGGAGACTTTTGCAGGTGGGGAAATTGATTACAGTGGTTGCTTTCACTCACTTCACCCAAACAATTACACCAGACTTTCTATATCCAACTTCTAAAAGGTTTTGAATAAGGACTAGTGTGATAGTGTTGCAGGCAAAAGACTGTGTCAGGAGACTTTTGCAGGTGGGGAAATTGATTACAGTTGTTGCTTTCACTCACTTCACGCAAACAATTACACCAAACTTTCTTTATCCAACTTCTAAAATGTTTTGAGCAAGGACTAGTGTGATAGTGTTGCAGGTAAAAGTCTGTGTAAGGAGACTTTTGCAGGTGGGGAAATTGATTACAGTGGTTTCTTTCACTCACTTCACCCAAACAATTACACCAAATTTTCTCTATCCAACTTCTAAAAGGTTTTGAGCAAGGACTAGTGTGATAGTGTTGCAGGCAAAAGACTCTGTCAGGAGACTTTTGCAGGTGGGGAAATTGATTACAGTGGTTGCTTTCAGACACTTCACAGAAACAATTACAGCAAACTTTCTCTATCCAACTTCTAAAAGGTTTTGAGGGAGGACTAGTGTGATAGTGTTGCAGGCAAAAGACTGTGTAAGGAGACTTTTGCAGGTGGGGAAATTAATTACAGTGGTTGCTTTCACTCACTTCACCCAAACAATTACACCAGATTTTCTCCATCCAACTTCTAAAAGGTTTTGATGAAAGGACTAGTGTGATAGTGTTGCAGGCAAAAGACTGTGTCAGGAGACTTTTGCAGGTGGGGAAATTGATTACAGTGGTTGCTTTTACTCCCTTCACCCAAACAATTACACCAAACTTTCTCCATCCAACTTCAAAAAGGTTTTGAGCAAGGACTAGTGTGATAGATTTGCAGGCAAAAGACTGTGTCAGGTGACTTTTGCAGGTGGGGAAAGTGATTACAGTGGTTGCTTTCACTTACTTCACCCACACAATTACACCAAACTTTCTCCATCCAACTTCTAAAAGGTTTTGAGCAAGAACTAGTGTGATAGTTTTTCTGGCAAAAGACTGTGTCAGGAGACTTTTGCAGGTGGGGAAATTGATTACAGTGGTTGATTTCACTCACTTCATGCAAACAATTACACCAAACTTTCTCTATCCAACTTCTAAAAGGTTTTGAGGAAGGACTAGTGTGATAATGTTGCAGGCAGAAGACTGTGTCAGGAGACTTTTGCAGGTGGGGAAATTGATTACAGTGGTTGCTTTCAGTCACTTCCCAGAAATAATTACACAAAATTTTGTCTATCCAACTTCTAAAAGGTTTTGAGCAAGGACTAGTGTGATAGTGTTGCAGGCAAAAGACTGTGTCAGGAGACTTTTGCAGGTGGAGAAATTGATTACAGTGGTTGCTTTCACTCACTTCACGCAAAACTTTCTCTATCCAACTTCTAAAATGTTTTGAGCAAGGATTAGTGTGATAATGTTGCAGGCAAAAGACTGTATCAGGAGACTTTTGCACGTGGGAAATTGATTACAGTGGTTGCTTTCACTAACTTCACCCAAACAATTACACCAAACTTTCTCCATCCAACTTCTAAAAGGTTTTGAGCAAGAACTAGTGTGATAGTTTTTCTGGCAAAAGACTGTGTCAGGAGACTTTTGCAGGTGGGGAAATTGATTACAGTGGTTGCTTTCACTTACTTCACCCAAACAATTACACCAAACTTTCTCTATCCAATTTCTAAAAGGTTTTGAGCAAGAACTAGTGTGATAGTTTTTCTGGCAAAAGACTGTGTCAGGAGACTTTTGCAGGTTGGGAAATTGATTACAGTGGTTGCTTTCACTCACTTCATGCAAACAATTACACCAAACTTTCTCTATCCAACTTCTAAAAGGTTTTGAGCAAGGACTAGTGTGATAATGTTGCAGGCAGAAGACTGTGTCCGGAGACTTTTGCAGGTGGGGAAATTGATTACAGTGGTTGCTTTCAGTCACTTCCCAGAAATAATTACACCAAATTTTGTCTATCCAACTTCTAAAAGGTTTTGAGCAAGGACTAGTGTGATAGTGTTGCAGGCAAAAGACTGTGTCAGGAGACTTTTGCAGGTGGGGAAATTGATTACAGTGGTTGCTTTCAGTCACTTCACGCAAAACTTTCTCTATCCAACTTCTAAAATGTTTTGAGCAAGGATTAGTGTGATAATGTTGCAGGCAAAAGACTGTGTCAGGAGACTTTTGCACGTGGAAAATTGATTACAGTGGTTGCTTTCACTCACTTCACAGAAACAATTACACCAAACTTTCTCCATCCAACTTCTAGAAGGTTTTGAGCAAGGACTAGTGTGATAGTGTTGCAGGCCTAAGACTGTGACACGAGACTTTTGCAGGTGGGTAAATTGATTACAGTGGTTGCTTTCAGTCACTTCACAGAAACAATTACACCAAATTTTCTATATCCAACTTCTAAAAGGTTTTGAGCTAGGACTAGTGTGATAGTGTTGCAGGCAAAAGACTGTGTCAGCAGACTTTTGCAGGTGAGTAAATTGATTACAGTGGTTGCTTTCAGTCACTTCACCCAAACAATTACACCAAACTTTCTCTTTCCAACTCCTCAAAGGTTTTGAGCAAGGACTAGTGTGATAGTGTTGCAGGCAAAAGACTGTGTCAGGAGACTTTTGCAGGTGGGAAATTGATTACAGTGGTTGCTTTCATTCACTTCACAGAAACAATTACACCAAATTTTCTCTATCCAACTTCTAAAAGGTTTTGAGCAAGGACTAGTGTGATAGTGTTGCAGGCAAAAGACTGTGTCAGGAGACTTTTGCAGGTGGGAAATTGATTACAGTGGTTGCTTTCAGTCACTTCACAGAAACAATTACACCAAATTTTCTTTATCCAACTTCTAAAAGGTTTTGAGCAAGGATAGTGTGATAGTGTTGCAGGCAAAAGACTGTGTCAGGAGACTTTTGCAGGTGGGGAAATTGATTACAGTGGTTGCTTTCACACACTTCACCCAAACAATTACACCAAACTTTCTCCATCCAACTTCTAAAACGTTTTGAGCAAGAACTAGTGTGATAATGTTGCAGGCAAAAGACTGTGTCAGGAGACTTTGGCAGGTGGGGAAATTGATTACAGTGGTTGCTTTCACTCACTTCACCCAAACAATTACACCAAACTTTCTCCATCCAACTACTAAAAGGTTTTGAGCAAGGACTAGTGTGATAGTGTTGCAGGCAAAAGACTGTGTCAGGAGACTTTTGCAGGTGGGGAAATTGATTACAGTGGTTGCTTTCACTCACTTCACCCAAACAATTACACCAAACTTTCTCTATCCATCTTCTAAAAGGTTTTGAGCCAGGACTAGTGTGATGATGTTGCAGGCAAAAGACTGTGTCAGGAGACTTTTGCAGGTGGGGAAATTGATTACAGTGGTTGCTTTCACTCACTTCACCCAAACAATTACACCAAACTTTCTCTATCCAACTTCTAAAAGGTTTTGAGCAAGGACTAGTGTGATAGTGTTGCAGGCAAAAGACTGTGTCAGGAGACTTTTGCAGGTGGGGAAATTAATTACAGTGGTTGCTTTCACTCACTTCACACAAACGATTACACCAAACTTTCTCCATCCAACTTCTAAAAGGTTTTGAGCAAGGACTAGTGTGATTGTGTTGCAGGCAAAAGACTGTGTAAGGAGACTTTTGCAGGTGGGGAAATTGATTACAGTGGTTGCTTTCACTCACTTCACCCAAACATTTACACCAAACTTTCTCCATCCAACTTCTAAAAGGTTTTGAGCAAGGACTAGTGTGATAGTGTTGCAGGCAAAAGACTGTGTCAGGAGACTTTTGCAGGTGGGGAAAATTATTACAGTGGTTGCTTTCAGTCACTTCAGACAAACAATTACACTAAATTTTCTACATCCAACTTCTAAAAGGTTTTGAGAAATGACTTGTGTGATAGTGTTGCAGGCAAAAGATTATGTCAGGAGACTTTTGCAGGTGGGGAAATTGATTACAGTGGTTGCTTTCACTCACTTCACCCAAACAATTACACCAAACTTTCTCCATCCAACTTCTAAATGGTTTTGAGCAAGGACTAGTGTGATAGTGTTGCAGGCAAAAGACTGTGTCAGAAGACTTTTGCAGGTGGGGAAATTGATTACAATGGTTGCTTTCAGTCATTTCACAGAAACAATTACACCAAACTTTCTCTATCCAACTTCTAAAAGGTTTTTAGCAAGGACTAGTGTGATAGTGTTGCAGGCAAAAGACTGTGTCAGGAGACTTTTGCAGGTGGGGAAATTGATTACAGTGGTTGATTTCTGTCACTTCATACAATGAATTTCCTATATGATGCCTAGACCTTAGGGAATCGCGTTATTTGTACATATCTATAAAATATATATTAAATCTATCTCATTGATAAACATTGTCTGGTCTATTCTAATATAAGCTTTGTCACTAATATTCAACAGTTGTCAATCATATATATATATATATATATATATATATATATATATATATATATATATATATATATATATATATATATATATATATATATATATATATATATATATATATATATATATATATACGCCTGTGTGTGTATTTCTGCGAGTGTGCTTGGTTGTATGAGTTTGCGCGAATGTGTGTTGTGTTTGTGTTGTGTTTGTTTGTTTGTGTGTGTGTGTGTGTGTGCGTTTTTGTTTACTTGTGTGTGTGTGTGATTGCGTGTGTGTGTGTGCGCGCAATTATATTTTGATTCCAGAAATATTATTATTTTAATTTTCTTAACAAATCCAATGCGTAGACTTTGTTAATTATAATTACCCAATAATATCCGTGTTTCTTTTATGATGTTCAAAAAGTCTTACTGTTGTACATATTGTAAAAATAAATTAGACTTAAGAAGCATTTTTATAAAACATTTAGAAAGTAAAGTAATTCTAAGAAATCTTTTATAAAAGATTAGTTTAAGAAAAATTTTAATTGATTTGATTTTTCAGAATACGATTTTTAGAAATGTAACATATTTACAATCATTTATTTGAAAGTGATTTTTTAAATAAAAATAACATTAAAAAAAAACGAATTAGAAAAAAAATTAGAATAATTTTTAAAGCTCATGATTTTTAAACAATATTTCAGGAGTAATTTTAGAGCATTAAAAAAAATAAGAATAATTTATGGGAAAATTCAATAAAGAAAGGATTTTTACCAAAAAAATAATGATAATAAAGAATTCATCTTTGCAAAAAATATTCGAAAAATATTTTTATAATAAATTTAGAAAACTGGCTGTTGAACCAATTTTAGAAATGGGATTAGAATTCAGGAAAAATTTAATAAAAAATAATTCGAGAAAAAGTTTAGAAAAAATATTTTAGAAATATTTTAGAAACATAATTTTTAAAAAGGGTTTAGAAAACAATCTTTTAGAAATACATTTTGAAAAAACAAATTTTAGAATGTTTTAGTAAAATAATAATTTTTTGAAACTTTCAGGTTGTATTTATTTATGAAAATAGAATATTTTAAAGTCATTTTTTATTTATCTATTTATTAACTTACTTATTTTATTTGGATGACCGATTCAAACTATTCAGTGACTTCTTTATTTTCTATTTATTTAACTAAATCGTCTCTCTCTTATATTTCAATCGATTAAACGATTGAGACAAACCAAACTAATAAAAAATGTCCATATTATAATGTCAAAGTTCTTCAAAATAGATTTGATTTTTTTTGCGCGTGTTGCTCTTTTATTTCTATTTTTATTTAATCGATATATTTTTTTATTTTCTATTCATTTGATGAAACGAAATTGAAAATATAAGAATCTCTAGTCAGGGATTGCTTCTTAGGAAAACTATTAAAAGAATAAAAGATCGAATAAAGAAAGACAATTTTCTAGTCAAGAAATAGTGCCAAACACAATATGAAAAGAAATAAATGACGCGTAAGAGCATTCTGTCTGCTACAGGAAAAGGTTAGTTGTTTAACCAGAATGCTTGACCTTGGTAGGATGTGACACAAGGAGGCATCCAGCGAGAACTGAACTTGCTACTCAGTAGTAATGGATAACTGTATGTTATTAATATAATAAAAATAGCTATACGAGGTCTGAGACGCCTGATGTAATGATTAGATTAATAGGAAATGGCGACGTTGAACCGAATTTGAATCCTGGACGAGAACGTTTGCATTTCACATAGCGCTAATATCATTGGAAAGGTATGCATCAAATTACTACCCTTCCAGTTATGAGTAAATAGTAAGACACACTGAGCTCTTTAAACTCGGCTAGGTAAAGAGTCTAGGAGATGAAATTGAGCTTGTGTCGCATCCTGCTCGTGTGGAAGGGTTGGTAAATATATATACGAGGTCTTATTGATATAAATGAGACATTAAGCGAATGATGTCTTCTACTTGTTAAATGTAGGGTATGACACAAGGTCACAAGTATGAGGCATCCGACGAGGATTTAACTTGTTATTCAGTAGTAATGGATAAGTGTATGTCATTAAAATAATAATAGCAATAGGATGTCAGATTGTAATAACGGAGCACGTTAGGCACCAAACAATAAATCCAGCATTTATCCATATAGACAAGAATGTATGGTGGTGCCTTTTGGTAAGGATCCCTGGAACATAGAAGATTTATTTTCACATATCATCGAACACGAGTGTCAGGTGTGTGTGTGTGTGAGTGTGTGTGTGTGTGATCACAATGTTTACGTTTTTTCATTTCTGTCTATTAATTTTAATATATTAAACTTTTCAATATTGAAATAATAATCTAAGTGATGGCCAATGACCGCTTAATAGTGTTATCTCCTACCTCATAAATTCTAGTGCAATCCCTTTTTTTAACCTAAACTTTTTATTTGACGATCATATCTTATCATAATGGATATTATGCGTCTGTCTGTAACCCAAAGTACGTCACCAACGACATCACAATTCTCTTAATTGTTTATGTCACGCCCTCCATGATTTTATTTTCATTCAAATCTCAATTAATATTAAAATGTTTTGTGATCAGTGCTTTTGGCTTTATCTAATAACATGCAATTTATGCATATATGCAATTAAATGGAAGTTTACAGTGTGATCGGGAAGACTAATTTTCATATTGATCTTAGAACATTGATTTTCATATATATTTGTTTGGTATTATTGATTTCTAATTGATTTATTTTATTTTAAGAGAAAAATCTTAAAATAAATCCACCGTGGAAAAATTAAATCTAATTTTATTCTTTACAGTCTTGTTTAGATCAATTAAAAAAATTAACAATAGAATATGTGCCATATATACTATGAAATAAAGGTTTACATAGTATATGGTGTGGAAAATTGACATACTGGTTTTAACAAAAGAGGCTTTAATAAATAATTATTCGGTGTTATCGATTTTGATATCATTTATTTTATTCGTAATCCTCTATATGATTTTATATAGAAATCTATATGAATAAAATCAAAATAAGTGTAATATTTTATATGCGTTCTTATTTAGTTTCGATAGTCTTTTTAATTTACTATAATATCTTATTACATTAAAACTTATGACATGCTCACACGGTTGAAACACATTGCAACACATTGCAACATCTTACCGGATGTCAGCCTTGTTCTCAACAAACTTTTAAGAAAGAAAAAAAAGAAAGAGAGAAATAAGAAATTACAGTTATTCGCCCATTCATAAAGGAGGAGAAGAAGAAAGAGAGGAAAAAAAAGGAGAGGAAAAGGAAATAAGAAGAGAAATTATAACCACACAAATAAAAAAAAACATAAGCACGTCATTTCTGAAATAAATCTCTGATGATAAAGCTTCGCTTTGAAATCGATTAGACATATAAACATCTTTTTGTCTTTATTTTTTACGCATTGTATTGCCTTCGAATTTTACTATTTTATAACATACTTAACAATGCTTCAAGCAAATTACCAATTACTTTTATTAAAACTTAAATACTTTCGTCTGCTTTACATCCACCATGCTGCAATCATGTTTTCCGATGCTACGATGCTATTGTGCGAATAATACTATCCTCCCCAAGAATCTGATTAGAGCCGGGGCATGATATAATAATAATGATGTATAGACAAGTATATAATTTAAAGTAACTTCCTATTCAATAATAATCATTTGTCTGTACACAGTTGTATGGTTTCAAGTATTCCTATTCAATATTAATAATGTTTGAATATGTATTCGCTAGTATACCTATCACACGATGGCTGCACCAAACAGTAAGTGATGACTTCTACTCCCCATTTAGTAGCATAAAGACTATCTACAAAGTTTATTTTCCTATAGGACATTCATTTCATACACTTTGTTTTCTCCTATCATGTTTTTCATTTTTCTGTGATCATTTTCTCAGATAATGAAGTCTATTTGTTATCAATTTTGTCGGGATTTGTTCAATATATATGTTTACACAACCCTTGAGTAAATGATAGACACCAACTATTATTCATTTCAACACATTTATTAGTTATTAGTACTACTTCCCAGTTACGTATAAAGCATTGATCTCGATTAGACATTACAGCATTGTATCCACGAATTGGCTCGAAGCATTATCTAAGAAGTTCCACGGAAACCCGCTCCAGGACAATCACATCAATTATTGCCATCAGCACTACTTATATTTTTTATGTATCTTAAATCAGTCTACGTTTCCCTGACAGAATAAGAAAACACAGGACGGTTGAAAGATAGGACACATTAAATGATAATAGAAATCTTTCAAAATAAACTTTTGAAAAAAGTTCAGTTCAAGTTCACAAATATTTGTCTAGTTGGGTGGATAGATGTTACAGCCTATCAACCTTTGGGTCATTTTTCGCCGAAGATAGTTTGTTTTATTTTTTTCTTGTTGGGTATTCGATTTTTTTAACATATTTTTAAAAACTTATTTTTGATCTATTAGACCCATAGATGGGATCCTAACAGGTAATACCCCTTCGGGTTACAGTGAACCTGGGAGTAATGGCAATGAAGGGGTACTCCACACTCCCAAGACCTTCAGAATTTATTCAGTTTAGCATCATAACCAGGACACTGAGACCCCAGCCACCGCCTTCAAAAATATATATGATAGAAAGGGTTGGGTGTTTGCCATAAGACTAATATCAAATCCAGAATGGGTAAAGTCCCAAATACGTAAATTCAAAGAATAAATCCAGTATCCAGAAAGTGTTATTTTCCGTAAATGGCTTATATGAAGTAGTCTTTTTTTTATATTAATTGGAAGATTCATTTTGCCCATAATGTAACGTGACTGCGACAGTTAGGAAGCGACTTCGAAATCAGTCGGGATATTACGTTCACTTTCGATCTAATCTGAGAATGGTATGAACCCCCTCAACACCGCATGCTTGGGTTAAATCGTACCGCTACTGTTCCTCCACAAGGATAGATGAACCCGTTAGTTGTTTGCAACATTATTTAAATTTTTAAGGGCTAGTTCTTAATAGGCTGTTGAGTTACTGTGATAAAAAGTCTATTCGTTTATTCTATATTTTACCCTCTAAAATCTAACAATAAAAAAACTAAGAATAAAAAATGTAAATTTTTTATTATTACAATTTCTTTATTTTCGTTACATTTAAAATTCTATTTCTTTCAAATATTGATTTGAAATATTTTCACGATATTTTAGTTCTAAAAATTAAGAATTGTTTTACAATTAATACTAAATTACAAAACAATAATTTTCGAAAACCCATAATATACAAATTTCAGCAATGGAATCAATCTAATACTTAGGCATGACGGGTCTTTATAATAACTTTTTTGTACTTTCTAATAAAGAACTATTTCACAAATCGAGTGATCTTTAGATAATGAATTACATCATTTAATCTATAAAAATCGAATATTAAATGTGTAGTCTTCTTTTTCAAAGCATATTAAAGTGCATGCTCAATTTTAATGTCCAATGGCAACTTTCCGAAGCCGACATGTAAATACCAAAACAGACGCAACTTCTTTATATATATATATATATATATATATATATATATATATATATATATATATATCATTTTTTTTCGCAATCTGATGATTGCTCAACTTAAACCATTAAGCTTGATATCATGAAACCAATGGTAGCAGACTTGTTTCCATACAAATATATATATATATATATATATATATATATATATATATATATATATATATATACTTTGGTGTGGTACCAAGTTTCTTGGTACAAGGTGATTCTAGGCTGGTCCTATTCTCTACCTGTAGTTTGTTGTAGAGTTCAGGTTCCGTATGAGAGCTCATTGTTTAATTATTGTAAACAGAGCAAAGTTATTTGAGAATAAAAAGGCCTTAAATGCCATGGGTATCTTGTTTAGGGACCATTTCCACTCGTGGGTTACCAAGTCCCACGGAGCTTCTTCAGACCGCGTATATCTTTTATTTAGACAGGCACATGGCCAAATTCATTTTATATTTTATATGGTCCATAACCACGATACCCATGGTATTAAATTTTTATTCACAAATATATATATATATATATATATATATATATATATATATATATATATAGAGAGAGAGAGAGAGAGAGAGAGAGAGACAGAGAGAGAGAGAGAGAGAGAGATATAGATTGTGTGAGTGAGTCTATAAGAGAGAGTGAGTGTGAAAGAGATATATATGTCTATGTATGTAGTTTGGTATGAAGATAGATAATACCTTTCTTTCGAAACAGTAGATACTGGTGACCCTGATGAAAAAATATCACAATAATATTTCAATGTACTTGTATGTGCGTCCTCACAAAACCGCTTGCGCTCACGCATGCGTATATGTGTGTCCTTTAACACAAGATTAATAAGCTGTCTACATCGAAGACGCCATTAATATCGAACAGGTTTGGACTGCTATAAATAATCCGAAGACTCGGATAAAATGGTAAATAGAAGTGGCATTGAATTCTTGCAACAAAAGACACGATGCCAAATGAAATATCATGGCTAAATTCGACTCCGAGACGATTGAAAGATAGTCTACTTCTTTCCATTTACTTCCTTTTCCTGTTTACACAAACGCGTACACAGAAATATTCCGACATCTTGTTTTTCTCAATGGCAATAATGCACTTATATATATAAAAAAATCTTTTTTTTTTTTTTTTGATTTTGTTTCCCCTCAGTGTGTTAGCACAAAGACAATAATTTGAATGCAAAGCCCTACCGTAAACAAAATAAGCAATTATTTTATTTCATTTTTTTTTTTTAACAAAAGAAAAAAATTAGAATGATAAGTAGAATAGAAATGAAATAAAGACATATGAAGAAGAATACAATGTTGTTCAAGATATATCTCACTACTCAAAAAAAGATTTGCATTTTATTCGTTATCTCTACTTATTCGTAAAAAAGATTACATTTTCAAATCTCTTTTCTGTCTGACACTAGAAGTCATAGTGAACTCTAGGGGAAAAGAAAGTTGAAATTGAGAATCAGAATTCAATTTCGTTGTATTAACTGCTTTATTTATGAGTCGCTCGGCGTTTCAATGGCTATCATCGTAGGAAATGGAAACGTCGAACCAAGTTCAAATCCTGGATAAGTGTGACGAAATTGAAAGGCAGACCTATGAACAAGCGGATTCCAAGCCCCCACAAACAAAGCGGGTCAGGATATGTTTGGCCTGTGCAAAGGGAAGAGTGTGACGAGTGGCCCGGACATTCGAACTCGCTACCTCCTCGTAGCTGAAATGCTGTTGGCAGGAACCCGGATGAGTTACATCGGAATTTGCATAAGCGCAGCGAACGAGCAGAAATAAGACGGACTGTCGCTGACACAGGCAGTGAGGAAGAAAGCAAGTGTTTGGACGGCAAGTGAAATCTGACGTCTGCTATTGGGATGTCAGGAAGTGAGAGTAACGTTTTCAGTTGGTAGAGACTGTGCTGACGGCGAAAGGAATTACATTTCGTTTGCTAGAGAGACTTGCAAAAGATTAATATTATCTTAATTTTTTAGACCATCCAAAGAATAAGGCTATTCGGATTTCAAGTAGCGGGAACATCCTTGGGAAAAAAGTATCATTTTGGTGTAATAGTTACAAGTTAGCGTATTCATTGCTACTGAATAAAGAATTCAATCATTGCTAGATACCTCATACTTGCAAATTTGTTTCATGTCCTACGCATGTAGAACGCGTTGGATAAAAGAAGGCATCTCCTGTGATTGTCATAATAGCATAAACCTTCTGTTTTTCTTTCAGCTACATGTAAAAGGAGATTGTTGTGGTGTAATGGCTACCGCCATAGGATATGGACGTGGTGAACTGAGGTCAAATCCTTGATGTAGCTGTTCACATTTCCCTTAGAGCTAATACGCTTGGGAAAGGTATGAATCCAATCATTATCTGTCCAGTTATGGATAAATAGTAGTACAGACTGAGCTCTTTAACTTTGGTACGGCAATCCACTTTAAGAAATGACATTGTGTCCCATCCTGCTCATCCGTGGGTGTTGTAAATACATATTTGTACATAGTAGGACAGTGAGTGTTTTAGACTTGATTAGGCAACCAGTCTCGTAGAAGGAAATTTAAAACAACTTTACCCCGTTTAAAATTGATCCTGTGTCACATCATTTCCATGGTGGAGGAGTTCGTTTAGTTTGTTTAACGGCATATCAACACTGTGGGTTATCTAATGCTAATTTGGTACTCAATTTTGCTTTGCAGGTGCATTTTTGTAGATAGTTTCGTGGATGTATTTCATATATGATTTTCGGTATATTTTTATTTCTCTAATATATATATATTATATATATAATCCATAGTAATATTCTCAAACAGATCCCTCATAAAATTTTATTCGAAATATTTCTTTCTGATTGGAACAAAAGCTCCACATTCTATGAGGAAATGTTTGACAGTGCAGAGTGTTTTACATGTTTCGCAACATGACTGATCCTCTTGTTTGAATATAAAAGTGTGTAAGTCTTGTATAGCCAATGCACAGCTAAGCCAGTATTACTTCATCCGCTCGGCATTTTCTATATCCCGGCTTCCATTCTCCAACTGTTATCTAAATTGACAATAAGTTGTTCTACTGTTCTAACGTTGTTGCCATGTTTGCTTGATATATCGTATTATTTGTTTTTTTTAGATCTGTGTATGGGACATTTGTGGTTTTCATACATTTATTTATTCATGAAATATTTTGCAGCTGAATCGGCTTTGTCATTTCAAATTATTCCAACATTACTTGGAATTCAACACCTCACAAATTCTTTTGACTCAAATAGAGAATTGAATTTACAAAGTAACTCGACTATTAATGGGTTGTCAAGTGTTTTTTTTTTTGTTTGTTTTTTAGAGTAATTAGTACATATTGGGAATCAGAAAATAGTATAAATTTTGTGTTTGTATTTGTATTATCTGCGTTATTCGGACAATTGTCCCCATCTTCATTGTTATTTGTACAACGTTTCGGTCGATATGCCCTCCGGCCTTCTTCAGGTATTTCTTGTCGGACTCGGGAACCTTTTTTCGAACTCGGCAACTTTCTTTTCGTAATCGGGAGCCATCACGGAACTTTGAACCTAACCCTTTATTTAGTTCACGGGGGTATCCTGGTCTCATTCCGCTAACCATAGCTGTGGTAGGAGTTGTGTTAATTATTTTTCTAACTGCCTTGACTCAGGATTAAACTCGGGTTCCAGAGATAACTGTCACTTAGAACTGTCTTAACCTAACTACCTTATCACTAGGCCATGTGTCCAATTGGACAATTGAGTGTGAATTTTGGGAACTTATAAACCTAATGTCTTGATTTGGCTAGAATATCTACCTATTTACTTATGTATGATTTTTTACCTAGACTCATATTGTGTTTTTTTAATCAATCTGATCTAGCCTTCTTAATGCTGGAGGGCATATCGGCCGAAACGTTGTACAAATAACAATGAAGATGGGGACAATATTCCGAATAACGCAGATAATACTAATCTTCAAGCCTCATCTCAAACATTCACAGAAATAGTGTTTGTATTTATTGAAACAAATACTGAGTGCCAGATCTATGGCGCATGCTACGAAGGAGTTGGGAAAATACATATTCAAATGAATCTGCATCCTGTGATTGTCGTATAATATTTATCAAGTTGGAAAGCAGGTCAGTAATAGTTAATTCATTCGAATTCTTGCTAAATATAAGTTGAACAACTGTTAAATAACGCTGAGAATTTCTTGGTACATTTCTGTAACTAACATTTTTTTCCTAACTACGTTAGAATAATAGTTATTTGCTTTTATTTAGCAGCTGAAAAGTACAAAACTAATCTCCTGTTAGTTTCACAACGTATTTGAATATTACAAAAAAAAAATACGTTTAGTTATTTAAAAAAGAATATCATGGAATAATAAACAAACACTTGAACAAGTTTAAATCTCTAAAATTAGGATTTCTCTTGTTGCAAAGATATTGAATTGAAATCAAGATGGCAGAAAAGAAGTAAAAACAGTTGGGAAAAAAGATGGTTCGCGCATTATGTAGAAAATAGATAAGGAAAATAAGATAGGACACCATTTTGTCTGACATTTTTAATGCATAGAATATAGATTGCGTTCAATGCAAAAGTACAAAAAAAAAAAAAAAAAGAAAAGAAAAAACGAAAATTGGACTTCCGATATTAGCCATGGCAAAATATATGCGAAATTACAATGCGATTTGTATGATTTTCTACGCTAATGTCAGGTTCTACGCAAAATATTACGGAAAGATTATTAGGAATTTATGACATTCATAAAAACGTCTCATTTATAAAACAACATTAGCTTAAATCTTAAAGTCTATCTATCTTTCTATCTTTTTATCTACCTATCTATTTCCGTACGTGAACATCTATCTATATGAAAAATATAAATGAAAATGTGGCTAAACCAACACGATTTATGAACATCATTTATATTTTTCACATTTTGTTGGATTTTTTAATCTATTGTTACTTCACATCTATCTATCTATCTATATGTTTATCTATTTATCAATCAATCTATCTATGATATTCTGTTAATTTCTGTTTATCTATTAGCCTATCTATAATAGTAAGTTATATTATATTTATCAATATGTCTATATTAGTATGTACACATAAAGTTCTACCTCTAACCACTTATGACTATTCAGCCATCTGTTTTGTCCATCTTTAGAGTCATCAAACTCCTCTCCCATTTGTATGGACCTTATCAGCAGATAAATTGGCACAGAAATCTGAATTAGTTTTTCTAGTTCTATAAGAATTGGATCATCGTTCTAGATCAGGTTCATAAATTTTTGCATGTCCACATCTACTACTACTACTACTACTATCTATCTATCTATCTATCTATCTCTGTCAGCATTTATGTATCTATATTTCTTTGTCCACATATTTCTACATATCTATCCTCAAATTAAGAAACAAACAGCACTTATGAGTAAAGAACAATCCCACTAAATTGTCTTATGAGATGTTACATATTTCTTAAAGGATACATAGTTACTCGGCAGCCGTGAGTTCAATCTCTGGGTCAAGCATGAAAACGGTACACACTCCGGTTCAGTGGAAGAGACATCTCAGGAAATAATTAATTGATGTGAGACAACCTCCGAGCACGGAGTGTGAAATGAGAACTGTCTACCTCAGTGATTTGAATCAATTTAAAATTGCTTGAAAGTTACCGTTGAACATAACCGATACCCTGCGGCGACCGAAGAATACAGGGACCGAAACTTTGTTACTATAAATACAACCAAGATCTGATCACTTGTGAATAATCTTATAATCGACTAAATGTCCGTCTGCTCGTCCATACACCTAGGGCTCCCACACTTTTGGCTCGATTTCAGCCAAACTTATAGGAAGTGTCTGAAAATTGTTTATTTATTTGTTTGTTTTGCCTCCTTGTACATCTGCACATTTTTCTATCTTCTCACCGACCTTATATAAAAAATATCTTTGCACAGAACAAATACTATGTTAATATTATATCTATATACAAATGAAAATGTGTTATGTTATTCATTGATGGTTCCCAAAAATGCCTTTCTGAAATCATCCAAATTAATCTTAACATTTTGTACGCTATTGATTTTTTAAATCTGATTAGCAATTTGTTGCAAAAATATATCATTCTATTAACCGACCAAATATGTTATTTCAGCTTTGAAATAACATCAAAGTCAACCCCTAGATCCCATTTCACATGTACATTTTTGATTTTCCTGTTGCTTAATTTATATTCAACTTTAATGTGCTTTGATTAGTACATCAGGATTTTTATCCCGATGAGAATTTTCGTACTAATCAACAAACTCCACGTGAATTTCTCTGAATATTTGAGATAAGGGTTGAAGATTAGTATTATCTGCGTTATTCGGACTATTGTCCCCATCTTCATTGTTATTTGTTCAACGTTTCGGCCGATATACCCTCCGGCCTTCTTCAGGTATTTCTTGTCAGACTCGGGAACCTTCTCGGATTCGGGAACCTTCTTTTCGAACTCGGGAACTTTCTTGTCGTATTCGGGAGCCATCACGGAAGTTGAACCGACAAGAAATACCTGTAGAAGGCCGGAGGGTATATTGGCCGAAATGTTGTACAAAAAACAATGAAGATGGGACAATAGTCCGAATAACGCAGATAATACTAATCCACGTGAATTGTTTTTTATTAAGAAATTGACCCGAAAACTTGAGAAGATAAAAAAGAAACTCATTATACACGAGATGACCGTTTTGTTAAATACCGTATGAAATATATAATCTAGTCAAGGCCGTAATCATACAGCAAGTATGAATATATATATATATATATATATATATATATATATATATATATATATATATATATGTTTTGTTGAACTCAACGGATAATTCTTGTCTGATGAGTTTTTATTCGATCCTTTCTAACTGTCTGGTCATCTTTTTAATATTCGGGTGGAATTGGTGTATGATTCCACCACACTCGTCAGACAAGAGTTATCCACAGAATTTAACAAAACATGTATAAAAGAAAAAATGCTGTCAAAATATACTTATATATATATATATATATATATATATATATATATATAATATATATATATAATATATATTATACATGTATACAATTGTGGATTATAAGTCTTAACTGACTCATAGCTGAATTTTTATCTAAAATTTCGCTATATAATAATTGATCTATGTGATTTATATTCATTACTTTATTAAATATGGAGATGATATAGAAAAGGGGATATTTGTTGCGGGTGTAGGGACCGATTTGTTTGGTGTTTGTGTGGTTAAAGAAGATCCGAGTTGTAATCCCACAATTTAAATATATATACGGAAATGCAGTCTCCGCAAAAAACAAGAGAAGAAGACAAAATTGATACAATAAACAATTTTATATACATAAATACAAGTGGTATAGTTTTGTTCTTTCAACGAAGTGACAGACGATATGTGTCTGTAGTTAGTAGTGTA
>CM042141.1:104612569-104640069 GCA_023376005.1 Doryteuthis pealeii | reverse complement strand
GAAATATGTATACAGCTATTAACTGCATATCGGTTGATTGATTGATTTTAAGGGCATATCAACCCGTCTAGGGTTATGTCATGCCTAATGGCTAGGAATTAATATATATTGTGTATCTATATTTATACTTTTGTAGTAATTAGTTTTAACAATGTGTTAGCATCATTGGGGATCATGTTGTATGGTATTGATTAGGTTAATGGGATAATCTTATTCCATTCAAAAAGGACATAATGTCTTCTATGTTGAATTTTTCAAATAGATCTTTCATATTGACTGCATTAAAATAACAGTTTCTGCATATCGGATTACGGGCCTATTGGTCCCGAAACGTGTTCTGGAAGTCTTTTAAGGCTATCATCTTTAAATAATGAATTTGTCTTTATCGGAAAAACCAGCGTGCCTGTGCGTTTATTTCGGTCATTCGCATCGAAGGTTTTTCGGATTAAGACAGATGTAACTTTATTAGATTACTAATTGCAATAAATCTTGCGCCAACTCGTCAGCCCTATAATAGAAGTCAATATATATTTGATAATACGAGTAATTGTTTAGTTATTATTCAAGAGAGACAAGATGTTGTTTTCGTTTTTGCAATACCAAACATCTATATTTGGAACGGCTTCAAATGCTCTATGAGAACATCATTTGAAAATACATGTAACGCTTTACACACACACAGACACACGCGCGCTCACACACAAACACACTCACACACACAGACAAATATATATTTTTCTCGATTTGTTTAGCCTTACATTTGAATAGGTATGCCCGCCTAATTCATTAACCATTAATTAATTAATTTTTAAAATTAGGTACGACTTCAATTGAGCATATATTCTCCCAAAAATTGTCGGCTAAAAAAGCCATATCAAACACATTGTTTGTTTGTTTACTTCTCATACTGTCGTGTAGTAAAGTCACCATAAGTGGAATATAACCTACTTCAAACAAACGAAAAATCTGGGAAAAAACAGCTGGTGTAATGGTAAGAGTCCTCGCCTATCAGCTTGACGGTCAGGGTTCGAATCACACACAAAGCAGTCTTCCTGTCTATAGATCTGCTGATGAGGCCTAATAGGCTGAAATGTACATACAGAGATTGATTTTTCTCGATTTGATTAGCCTTACATTTGAATAGGTATGCCCGCCTAATTCATTAATTATCAATTAATTAATTTTCAAAATTAGGTACGACTTCAATTGAGCACATATTCTCCCAAATATATATATATATATATATATATATATATATATTATATATATATATACTTATGCATGTTTTGTTGAACTCGACAGACATTTCTTGTCTAATGAGTTTCTTTTCTATCCTTTCCAATTGTCTGGCCATCTTTTTTTTTTATATCAGAGTAGAATTGGGAATTAATCTACTAAAGTTTCTTACACTAGTACTTTCTACACTACTAACTGCGATCATCAGGTGTGAAGTGCTGAGATGTTTTCGTGGTTCTTTTTAAACAAACAGTAGCAGTGGGAATAAGTAGGAGGAGGGACTCATAAGTTTACAAGAAATGTTATGGGGAATGTGGGGGAGCACAATTGGCGGGAAAATTATAGCAATCTGAGATTATGTTGGCTAGATTTGAAGTTGATCTTGTTTATGGTGGGTTTGGTGTTTAATTCTTAGGGCTTCGAGTATTTGAAGTTTTTGTTTGTTGTTTTTTTTTTTGGGTGGTGGCTGTCCAGTATGTGTGTGTTTTCAGTTAGAATTTTTCGGTAATTAGAGTGGCATGAATATGATTTTAAGTGTTGCAGGATCGAGTTTGTATCATTTAACTGACCCAAACAATGAAATTAATTTTATCTTGTATCACCCAAATATTAAAACCACCAACCTTGGCACCAGCAACAAATCCCCACCGACGAGCCGTCTTAACAAGATCAATCTGGAGTTTGAATTTAAATGTCTGCCTCTCCAATGTTGAAAGCACATACATTGGTCTCACCACGACGACTTTGTCACGCTGGTTAACACTACACTTAACTGATACAAGGGTAATTCCATGTCAAATCATCCAGAAAAAAAGTAAAATTGTCACCCGCCCCTTTCAATTTTTCTGAAATGTTTTCAAGGTGTAGACTATGTTAACGTTAGACAATGCCCAAAATTTGAGCTTCTAATTAAAAAAAAATAGCGTTCGTTGTTACGTCGACTTTTAGCTCTTCAAATTTGGTGGAGTTGGTGAAAAATGGCGAATTTTATCTATTTTTGTCTGTAAAATGAGTTCTAGAGTTTTCCTACTAGTAAAATTGGTTCAAAACAGCATATTGGGCCAAGGAATCCAGAAATGCTATAAAAAAAGTCTTAAAGTCAACCAATTTTAAGTTAATAGTGATTTTTTTATTTTTTCATAGCAAGATCAATATCCTAATGAGAGCCTGCATCTATGACATTTGTTTTCTATTATTATTTCACAAATATTGAAAATTATTTTTACCAAAAGGATAGTTTGATTGTTGCTCAGAACCAAAGCTACAACATCATTTGACATTTTGCAAATCAGAAATCATTAATCGTTCGAATCTGTTGTTTGTTAAATAGTTTTTTTCTGTACTAACACGGTTAATATGTCTATTTTTCCACTAGTTTCTCTCTGTGTCTCTGTGTCTGTGTCTGTGTCTGTCTCTCTCTCTCTCTCTCTCTCTCTCTCTCTGTCTCTCTGTCTCTGTCTCTGTCTCTCTCTCTCTCTCTCTCTCTCTCTATATATAATATATATATATATATATATATATATATATTAGTGGAGGCTGGAAGGAGAGGAATTGATGAGAAAGGTGTTGAGTACTTTCGGCACTTGAAGTGTCATCATCAGGGGTGATGTGTTCCAGTTTCCACCTTTCTCATCAATTCATCTCCTCCCAGCCTCCCCATTAATATAATTTTAAAAAAAAAAGATAGTGGAACACAGCACCCCTGATGATGGCACTTCGAAGTGCCGAAAGTACTCAACACCTTTCTCATCAATATATATATATATATTATATATATATATATATATATATATATTATTATAAGACCGAAAAATCGACGTTGCTACTGTATATTGATTAATATCGTTTGTACTAGTTTTGAAGCACTGCTCGTTGGAGAGAGATATAAATCCATTAATCCTGATCCTTTAATCCGTCGTCTGTTATCTTCAATGAAATATGTCACTTGCATCGACAAATATTGGAGTACAATTTGTGTGGGTGACTTCTTTTCAGACAAGACAATCTCTTTTAGGTATTTAAGAAGCTTGGCCTAGTCAAGCAAACAGTGCAACCACTGAAGATCAAAGTCTCCACTAGTAATAAAAAAATAATAAAATAATTCATGGCTAGCTTGCTGTCATGATCTGTTTTCCGTTTGAATTACTATTAGAAATAATCAAACCATTACCTGACGCAGTCATCGTAGCATTTGGTGCTAAATAAAAAAAAAGACAGCTAGAAACCGATCATATTTTGCAAAAAAAAAAAAATATGCAAGACATTTTATTAAAAATAAAAATATGTTGTTAAAAACAGTCAATTTTAACAAGTATTAAAACTCGAGAAAATTGAGAAAACAACATTTGAGTTGAAATAATTATTTTCATTAAAATAACTAGCAAAATAAAAAAACACCCTCTGGGCGACGTAAAATAAATATTGCCTGAGGGGATGGGAGTTGAAAATTTAATATCAGAGTGTTTGTATCATAAGTAAAGTAAAATCATCAAATTTATTAAAGGAGTAAAAAATTGAAAAAATTGAAATGGAAACTTAGTTCTGATCATTTAATATATATATTAAAATAAAATAAAAACTATATATTGATAGATAATACCAGTTATGTATTTATTAAAACTTGTTTAAAAACACAATGAGGACTGTCTAACATTGCATGCTCAAATGTTGAGTGCATTCTATTTATGACGATTTTAGGCAGTGTGACGTAAGCAATGACGTAGTTTTTGTTACAGACAAAAACCGGAAGCGAATCTCCATTATTAATAGATTTATTCCAACACACGAGTAAAACGTGAAAATAAACAAATACTTATACATGTTTACCAATGTGACAAAAGGCCAACTTCTTAAGAGTATTCCAGCTCCTAGATTGGTTGCGTAACGAAACATAAAGGGACAAGACTGCCCTACAATGTGCCTATTGCTGGTTGCTTGCAAGATTCTTAATATATCCAATATACATAAGAAACGAAACGTTCTAACGGATGTAGAACTATGTGGTCATTTATAGATAAATACATCCTCTCAGTAATTTTGTTCTTTACATAAATACTTAGATATCTTCAAATTTATTTCCAATTTCTTATATGTTTATTATATATTTTTCTTTTAATTTTATATATTGTTTTCTTATACACACACACACACACACATATATATATATATATATATATATGTGTGTGTGTGATTATATATATATATATATATATATATATATATATATATATATATATATATATAGCGAATGTTATGAATCCGATTATTCTACCAGCAATGAGTAAATAGTCGGTTTTTTAATCTTGGAATGGCAAACAGTCTAGAAGAACGAAAATTGTTCAAACCTGTTTCAATCCGCTTAGAAATTACTTTGTCTGGCATCATGCTCGTGCGGGCGGGTTGGGCACACACACACACACACACACACACACACACACACACACATATATATATATATATATATATATATATATATATATATATATATATATATATATATAAGTGATTTCAGTGCATATACAATATCTGTAATGGTTCTCGAAATAATTGTTGGTTGTGCGAGAAATGGATACACATTATTTAGCGGCTGCCGTTTAAGTTCAGTGTAAGTTAGTGACACTTCTTTTTTCTTTTTTTTCGAAATTCAGCGGCTCGTGTTCAAGTTCAGTTCATGTTAGTTACACATTTTTTCTCGGTTTACTTTTTCTGGATTCCCAAGTACTGTCTTGAGTTGAACAAATTGTGTCGAAAAATAGTATTTCGTCGTGTTGCATATCGTACGGGCGGAAGTTGGATTTTCCGTTTAAATTGAAAGAAAGAAATACGACAAAAATGCCAAAGGACTTCTTCCGGTTAACGCGAACAAAGAAAAAAAGTATAACAATGAAATTCGGAAGTAGATTTTCCGCTGATAAGTATAAAAAAAGAAAATGCGTAGGCGGCTTATATACATAAAAGAAAGTCAGAGATCCCAAGGTTAGTCAGCCAGAAGACTCGGGACAGAGAACAAGTGAACCGACAACCGGTAACGGCCCGTTCACAGCCGACAGGCTGTGAGACGCACCTAGCCACCCTTTACCTCACTAACGCTAGCTATCCCAGGCTGTGAGACGCACTTAGCCACCCTTTACCTCACCAACGCTAGCCATTCCAGTAGCAGTCATTGTCAACGCTCGCCACCCACAGCACAGCCGAGTAAGAAGAAATAAATTCAGAAGTTTCTACCACATGTGTTGTGATTTTCTGAAGGCCGTCTACTACATATGTCGCTTTTGTTACTATGACTTATACCCGCTATACAACATACACAATTTAGTGCCGTGAAAAATGCGCTACGGAACAGTCGGATCAATGTTGATTCAATAACTGTTGACAATTTGCACGTAGCCTTTTTGGGTCCTTTAAGGGTCCGTAAGGATGCTCGTTGCCAAGTTGTTTTGGCCTGGTTAGGAGCCAGAATAAAGACACAACAGAGGAAATGAGTTAATCAAATATATTAACAAAGAACAGTAGTACAAATATATACCAATGAGTCGGGTACTCGCGGAGCTGTCTTATCGGCTGTTTACCGAAATTCTAACTCTTCCTTAAGTGTAGAACATGCTGCTATTTATAGTTGGAAGAGTTCATGCGTGCGTGGTAAATTACCATAACAGTGGGATGTTATGTACTAAGTCCCATTTTATTTCATGAGAGAATGACTCCTCTTTTACAAGTATTTTTAAGACTAGAGTTATGAGCTAGAAATAAAACGGAATATATTACATCACATCCAACTTAGTTTCTTATTTATTTCACTAAATCCAAAGATATACATTATAGACATATATATATATATATATATATATATATATATATATATATAGAGAGAGAGAGAGAGAGAGAGAGAGAGATACAACAAACACCACACACACAAAAGTTGCAGTCATCAGGTATAACAACAAAGAAGAATACGTGGACTCCACGACATCACACACACACAACACACACACACATATATATATATATATATATATTATATATATATAAGACCAAAGTCAAGAATTCTCATCCGATTGCTATTTGCCGATGACGCAGCATTAATATCTGCTTGTGCAGAAGACCGTGCAACCTGGTGCCTCCTCGTCAAACAAGGAACAAAAAGAATTGAAAAAGAGAGGAAAAAATCTGCCACAGAAAAGAGAGCTAAAAGAAAGGAGAAACAGCAGCACCCCAACACCTACAGAAAGCATCACCTCTTGTTTGCAGCCATTGCACCAGAGACTGCCATTCGAGGATCGGTCTGTTCAGCCACTCACGCGGCTGTAAGTGAGAGAGAAAAAGGACACAAAAAAAACACAAAAAACCCACAAAAAAACAACAAAGCAAAACTACAAAACAACAAAAAATAACAACCAAAAAAAAACAAGAAACAAAACAAACAAAAAACAAAAAACAAAACTCCGCCATGGTCTAAAATAGACGGAAGGTTGCCAACAACATATATATATATAATTTATTGTAAAATAACAAATTAAATAATAAAATTTCAATAATAAAGTTTTAATTAATTCAGCGTTTTTACTGATTCAAAGCTGTCGTAAATATTTCATTGAAAGTATTTTATAATTTAAAAAAATCATAGCCTTCAAAAATAAATAAAACATAATTTAATTGAAATATTGTTTATTGAATCTGTTTTTTTTTTAAATTATTATGATTGTTACACAGCTTTTTATGGGCCGTTTAAGAATTAAATTAATAACTTAGTTTCGCTTTTAAACTTCCGTACAAAAAAGTAGTCATTTTTAATCACCTTTTAAATAAATTCCATATTCTCTTTAGTAAGATAAGTTTCGATTTTTTAAAATTTTAATTCAATTATATATATATATATATATATATATATATATATATATATATATATATATATATATACTTAATTCAATTCAAAATTATTACTATAAAACAAACAATGTTTAAGTCATTTTTTTTATTATCTTTTAAACAAATTAAAATTCTCTTCAATAAAATATATATAATTTTTGCATTTAGTATGGTAGGAGACATTAATTGTCTTTTGGTTTAAGTCTTTTAATTTTGATTTTTAATTTTTTTAAATAACATACACTTCGTCTCTGCTTATTTATTTACTACATTCTACATAATACAAACAATTAAAGAATTATTTTTTGATTTAAATACGGTTGCCTTATTTTTATGCAATTATTTAATGCAATTACTATATATATATATATATATATATATATATATATATATATTGGACGTTTTTTGCACTTTGAAATATGATATTAATTGAATAAATTATACTTCAAAATATTCGGCATCTGTCCCTCGAAATTTGTAAACAAATGCAAAACAGTTAATGTGAACCACTGTTTATAGAATAATTATGTTATTTATTTTGATATATTGTATACATATTATATACATATTATATACTTGACCGCAAACGAGACTAAAGTTTGCAAGTTTATATCTAATACAGTCTTTTATTCACATCTTCGTTTTACTTCTTTAACTCTTACCTGTCTGCCACATTGCGGTTAACTCCATTCAAACCTAGGAGTAGTGCCGCTAGTGTTACTTTTCTTTATATTTTGCTAACTTTAGTCTCGTTTGCGGTCAAGTATATAATATATATATGTATATAATATTTATATAAATGTCACTTAGCTGTTTATCCTGGGATATGGGGTATTAACGGAGCCCCTTGCTACGGCCTTCTGTTTATAGTTCGGATATAGATGGACTTCTGTTTGCGTCCGACTCCGGTTCTGTTGTAGTATAGTAGGAGCGACCTTTTGTGCGGTCCGTCTCCGGCGAGTGTTGATTCAGAAGAGCTGGAATGCATTACATTTCAATACATTTCACTAAAAGACCGCAAATCTTTGAGATATTTCCGGTATGGATTACTTCGGGACCTTCCATAATCTGATGCTATTTTACCCACATAATGCGATTTTAATGATATTATCTCTTGCGCGCTATTCTGCATTTATACAAAAATGAGCACGTTCAACATTCTTTCTTAAAAAAGTATGTTTCAATTTTTTTACATAATAATTTTATATTCGATCGGCAACGCATTGAATTAATAATCTTATTATTTTAAAAAGTATCTATTGAATTTTACATATTACAAAAAAGAATAAATGAATTAAAATTAAGATTAAAGAATAATTTAAATTCAAATATTGTATCTATTTAATTCTTTTGTATGTTTTTATCAGTTTAACAAATCGCCTCATTTATATCTTTTTTTAATTTTATCTTAAATATAGTTAATTATTGAATTAGAAATTTTTACTATATCGTTATATGTGATGTAATTTCTTCTACCCTGACGTAAACAAAAATTCCCCTCCTCTTGGCCAGGTGGGATTAACAAAACATGTTTTTTACGTGAAGATTTTTATGGGGCATTCTGCGACGATTGAACTTGCTAATTCTGTAGTAATGGATTTGCAAGACTAACTTGCTAACCATTACACCACGTTTATTCTATTTTTTCTCTACCCGGTCTTCGCCATACAAACATCCCTTTGTCATTAAAATAAACCACGAAGGTCGGTATATACTTAAACAAAGAAACCAACCAAAACCAAGAAATCCTAGGGGATTCCTTTTGATGAAAAAAGAAAACCAGAATATTTTCGTTTCCAAAGATGAAGAAATGGTATATGTAAGGGGGGGGGGAGAGACTGATAACCGGAAGGAGGAAATCTTAAGAGGAGACATCGCGTAATTAGAAACAAGAAAAAAAGAAAAGAAACAGAAGTTGCTTCCAAAGAACGGCAGGTAAAGAACCTAACATTCAATCATCCAGTTCTCTTACTTTTCAATTACTTAACTTAGATTCTTCCTTTGAAGAAATGGATAACCTAGTCAAAGTCTCCGGGTTAAAATTTCGTAGACGTCTGTTATTTTCCGTTCCATTAAGTTTGAAATTGCTTTCATTGTACTACATTGCGTATCGCATTGAGTGAAATCCTGCCGAATATATACGGGAGTTTTATGATTAAGCACTAGATTATTTGTTTAAATTTTACTCGGTTTCCCGTCAATCAAATCGTATACAATGCTCCCTTGACTTAAGAATGCCCCAATTTACGTGTTTCCGACTTACGAGCCGTCAGTCGCTCGATATTTTGCTTTGTGTAGTGAGCTAAAAATTGAGGGACGAGCAGTGAGTGGTATTACATTCGCAAATAACACTGCATGTGTTAGAACAATAAATTTTAAATATATATATATATATATATATATATATATATATTATATTATATATATATATATATATATATATGAATGAAGAAGGAAGTGAATCCGACGGTATGTAAATATATTGAGAAAAATGAAAAAACACAGGCTTAAATTGGTTAAGTGGTGAGTTTATTGGCAGACGCTGCAGTGTTTCGATCTATTAATTAGATCATCTTCAGGGAATTTGTTGGTATGTGGAAGGTGATAAGAAATTATTTATCACAGAATAGTGAGAAAAGTGAGTGGTAGTCCTTGTTATTCAGTCCGTTTAAAAAATCTTTGAGGTTTGAAAAAGTAGACGGTCTGGAAATATGACCTCAAATATTCTATTTTATGGCGTGAGTATGGGACGCTGTATTCTGATGACAATTGTGTGCTAGTGAATGTTTATGCAAATAGTGTTAGTGTGGTTATAATTATGTGAAAATAATTATTGGTTAATAAGGATGTATGTTTTTGATTATTATTTTTATCAGTAGTTATATTGTAATTGTGCATATATTAATTGTCTGGTATGCATTTACATAAAAATCTACATACATGGTTATTGTGGAGGTTTTTCTGGAAAAATATGAAAGTATGAGGATGGTGAAAAATAAATGGTGTCAATAGGAGTAAAATGTGGAGTATAAATGTGGGGGGGGGTTAAGGGAAAATATTTGTATATATATTATTATCAAAAATATTATTATTATTGTTGAAAAATGTTGGTTAAATAGGTAAAGTGTGATAATCTGTTGTGTGTTGAGATCAAATGGAAATTATCATGTTACTAAATAAGTGTGTGATCTAAGAAAATTGTTAGATTCATTCAGTAATAAATGAGGAGAGTTAATATGTAGAAAATAAAATGAGATATTGTCAGATGTAGGGAATTTTATAATTCTTGAGGACAACCTTGGACAGGTAAGGCGATAGAAGGAAAAACCCGGGTCACTGTTTGATTGTATTGAAAATGGAGATGGCGCTAGATTCTACAATTTTTCTTTCGTTTTTATTGTGAATTCTAATTCTTTAAAATTGAAGGAATGGTTAGTTTCTGAGATGTGTTTTGTGAGTGCGTTGTTCATTTGACCATTTCTGATATCTCTCTTGTGTTCTCAGATTCGTTGGTCAATATGTTTGGACGTCTCTCCTATGTATTGTTTGTCGCAATCCAAACATTGAATGGTGTACACACCAGCATTGGACTTTGTGTGAGTGTTGTTTTTTTTTTTGGTTATTAATACTATTTTTTATGGTTTTAGAGGAATTTGATACGGTTTTCTATTCCTAAATTATTAAGGTTTTTTTCAATAATGGTTCTAGCTGAGTTGTTGGGGAGAATGATGTATCTATTTATATAGTTGTTGGTGGGGGTATTGTTTTTGGATTGGGGGGGAGGTGTTTGCGGTTATGGATTTTGATGGCTTTTTTTCTGGCACGTTGGATGAAAGGTTGAGGGTATTGTAGTTGAGTAAAGGATTTGTCTATGTATTCAAATTCTTCGTCCAAAAAATTTCTTGGTACAGATTCTAAGGGCTCTAAGGTAGAAACCTATAACCAAACCACTTTTGATTTTGGTATTGTGATGTGAGTAGAAGTGGATATGGTCATTCTTATTGGTGGGTTTGTGGTATACTTTGAAATCTAAGTGATTGTTGTTGTTTATTAGTAATACGTCTAGGAAAGGTAAGGTGTTTTTGTGTTCCAATTCGTGTGTGAAATTGATAGTTTGTTCGACATTATTTAGACGGTCTATTATTTGTGATATGGTATGATTAAGTGGGTATATAAATAGAATGTCGTCGATGTAACGGAAGTAATGAGGGTCTGTAGGTAAAATGTATGTGAAAGGGCCAGATTCTAAGAATTCAAGAAAAAGACATACAAGGACGCCGCTGAGGGGCGATCCCATAGGTAAACCAAATTTCTGTCTGTAAAATGAGCCGTTGTATTGGAAAAACAATTTTGAGTACATAATTTGCATATTTTTATAATTGTTTGGATTGGTAGGGGTAAGCTGACGTTAGATTTTTTGAGATAATTTTCAAGGCGTGTGATGCATTTGTTAACAGGAATATTAGTGTATAATGATTTGATGTCCAGACTACTTAAAAGTTTGTTATGCATGTTTATGTTGCTGATTTTGTTTATTAGATCATTTGAGTTTCTTATATGGGAATTGCTAATGGTGCCTAAAAGTGGGGTTAGTAATTTGGTTATAGATTTCGCTATGTTGTGGGGAGCCGTTCCGATACCAGAAATTATTGGTCTTAGTGGAACACCTGAAGATGATCTAATTAATAGATTGAAACACTGCAGCATCGGCCAATAAACTCACCACTTAACCCATTTAAACCTGTGTTTTTTTTCATTTTTCTCGATATACTTACACACACACACACACACACACACACACATATATATATATATATATTATATATATATATATATATATATATATATAATATAGAATGAACAGAAAATAAACGAGCAAAGTACGGGCATGAAAAGGTGCTCAATGCTAATAAAGCAGAGCAGATTTATAATCAATTTGATTCATCTGAGGATTGCATAACCATGAAACTTTAAGTTATGAGTACAAATCATCCATAATACCATTACTATTGATTATATATATATATATATATATATATATATATATATAATATATATGAGTGTATGTGTGTGTGGGGGGGTGCTGTTGATTGTCAATGTTGGGTCCACGTATGCTTCTTCATAAGTGAATATAGTTGTGTATCAATATATTGTTCTTGTGAACGTTTTCGGTGATATTGGAAGCATAGTAAATATATAAAAAGTAAATAAAAAACAACAATAACAGAATTCTAATATATAACCGTTGTATTGTCCTTTGTCCGCTTTATTTTTCCAATATTTAGTGTAACCTCTACCCTTTGTTAAGGTTTTCTTTTGACAACTTAATATAATTTAATAGGAAAATAAAATTAAATAAACATTAAAAAAATAATGATAAAGGATCTGGCGTTGTTTAGACGTTTGTTTTCTTTCAAAATCGTGTGATTTATCCAACCCGAAATTGATGACGGCATTTAATTATACGAAGTGGTCTGCTGGCTGGTTGTATCTAATATTGTTTTTGTTGTCTTGTGTATGTGAATTTATATCTCCATTAGGAATATAATTGAAGGTTTCCTCTTGTTGTGCCAAGCGTTTGTTTTTTTGCGGGGTTTTAATTATTAATTATTATAATATGCATATGTATGCATAGAGAATGGAAATATATACATAAAAATAACAGATTATCCATAAACAGACAGAGATGATATTAACAGATTAAAGACAACCAGATAAATCAAAATAGATAAAGACAGGTGTATATTACAATATATATGATACATAACAATAATAATCATACTGTCAATAATAATAATAATAATAATAATAATAATAATAATATAATAATATACATATGCTCACTTACAATTTTAACAAATCTTAACCTATACCCCTTTATAAAAAAATCACACTAACATACCAACCACACACCTATAACTTAACGACAAATCCACTTCCCCATCACATATAAACAAAAAAACAATTAAACAGACACACACACACATGCACATGTACAGTCATCTTAACCAATCCCCACAATTCAATTTTCTAGACCGACACCTGTGGTACCACCATCCACCATTCTGACACTCCCCATCTAGAGAGAAGAAAATCCACTAACCACCCCCACCACCCTTCCCCCTACTGACGACCTTCTGTTTCAGCATTTTGAGAATGTCCATCATTGAAGCAAGAACTATATCCAAGTCCTGAAGATAGTCGTCACAATAAACATTTCAGTTTCCATAACATCCCGTGTTTGTCTACCTTTCTCCACATAAATCTATATGTTTATATGTCGAAAAGTGGAATCGAACCCAATGGGACTCAAAATCCCACCCACTTTGGCCTTGAAGTTTATCTGTATCAATATGCGTTACTAAGTTACCAGACCAATTAGTATTGCAAAAGTCGAAATCCAACCCCTCCAATACATAACACTGAAAACTACAGAAAAGAAAATGGATAAAAGCATTGCCCCCTGAAGATTTTTCAAACCATTTCGAGGTACTGATTTTTAAAAAAAGGAAAAAAAAAACAAAAAATCATGTTTGCCCAACACATGTAAATGTTTTTCTATAGAATGAAATGGAGGCATGGTCGTTGGAAATGGAAACGGTGAACCGCGTTCAAATCCTGCACGTAACTATTTGCGCTAATACTCTTGCGTCCAGCTATTCTCTTTCCATCTATAAGTAAATAGTAACGCTTAAGATATTGACCTTGTGTCACAGCTGCTCGGCTGGAGGATATGATATATATATAATATATATATATATATATATATATATATAATATATAATATATATGAATGAATGAACAATATAAAGGTTTAGCTTTTATCTATTTACATGGGGACAATATGGGTTCTAAATATTGTCCATATGTAAATAGATAAAGCTAAACCTTTTATTTGTTCATTCATTCATCTATCAACGCTCTATCACAGATATTGAGCACTCTTCTAATAACACTGTACGTTGGAATACTACTTCTTTTTCAAGTATAATAGTACCAACCATACACACTAATAAGGATGTCATATATGTCGCAGAAAATCTGACTTCTAGATAAATGGCTGCTAGACATATAACCGACAAACATTTAACCTAAGGGCATTTCACCGACGGGCATATTCCCGAACGCACACTTGGCTGACAGACATTTCACCGAAAAATATACGCAAACATAATGTTGATTCCATCTGTTATTCTATCAAAATCATTCTGTGATTTTGAATAGTTTTATATTCATTATTTAGAAATTAGAACATGTTTTTGATTACCATTAAAAACATATACTCTATCAATGATATTGTAACCTGTCTCTTTATAAATATAGAAAACCAAGTGACAATATATATATATATATATTAGAATAGAGTAGAATTCATACCTTTCCCAAGAGTATTAGCGCTAAGTGAAATGTAATTACCACGTCCAGGATTTGAACTCGGGGTGACGAGTGCATTTCCCATGACTTTAACCATTACACCACTCGCTTCCTACGCGTAAAGTATATATGTAAATATATATGGGGGCGTGTATGCATGTATTCAGGCTAATTTCGCCTTGTGGGTGGGACTTAGAATACCCTGACTGTATAGCATCTGAGCGGTAATAATCTCCAGCCAAAAATGTGGTTTACTCGTATGACACTAAACAGAATCTGACCTGGAGTGGTATTATCTTTTATAGTCACATATATGGGTCATATAGATCGGCTTAAAATTATTTGTATTCAATAGGACTGTACGTCAAAAAATCGAACGAAACGGCTACAAGTAAAATGTAAATACACCCCCAAAATGTATATATATATATATATATTATATATATTATATATATATATATATATATATATAAATTAGAAGGCAATTGACTATGCAATGGAATAGGTGATGAAAATGATGTTTATTTACCTGTTTCCTAAATATTTCGGGATAAAATCCCATTTTCAAAGGTTTTGGAGGTACTTGTGTTTTTTTTAGTACTTAATACTACGGCGCTGGCACAAACGTTTGTTGTTTATTAAGTTGAATAAAGGAACACCGGATGTTGTAGTGAACTTGAAAATGTTCGGGAAATTTCCGTGTTGAATAAAGACATATATATATATATATATATATATATATAATATATATAATATATATATATATATGTCTTTATTCAACACGGAAATTCCCGAACATTTTCAAGTTCACTACAACATCCGGTGATATATACTAGACAAAACGTGACCCGTTGGGTGACCCATTAAGCTCTCGCTAGATGATTAGGGAAAAGAGTAGGATCTGCCAAAATATCATCTGCTTTTCATTTTTAAAACCGAACTAAAATTTATTAAATTGATTATTTAAGGTCAAATTTTTGTTTAAGTCGAAAAGTAGTAACATAATGAGCATCAATAAAAAAGCAAAATTATATTACACATATAATGTATTTTTGATATATCTAAAACGTTATTTTCGTCCATTTTGATCAAGATGCCTGCCAAGAGGCTACTTAAGATCCGTTTTTACAAAATGAATTGTAACTTTTGCAATTGAAAAAGTTAACACTGGATTGTCCAATTGAACACATATCCTAGTATATAAAGGAATTAGATTAAGACAGTTCTAAATGCCAGTTATCCATAGACTGCAGGTTCAATCCTGGTCAGGGACAGCAGTGACATAGAATAATAATTAACACAGCTTAACACCTGTACTCCAGCTATGGTGTTATATACCTCTTTTATTCTTCTGGCCGGATCTGCTTCTTCTATCTTCTAATGGTCGGGTATATCTTCTACAGGTCGCGTCTGGTCTTTCTTATCTGGGGATTCCGTGTCTGGTTCTGCTGGGGACCATTTCTTATCAGAAGCCTTGTGTCATTGTTAGCTTTTAGTAATAACAACAAGACTTCGATTTACCTTTGATGTTATTTTATTCCGGATCCCCAGAACCAGACAAAATGCGCGCGGAGAGTCACATCTTGCTAGCTTCAGTCCTAACTCTCAACTGTCTCTGCAACTGACTAAGTTGCTTACACCTTAAACCGGAAGGGCTTTCTATCGCTTCCGATTCTCACGATCATCCCAGAACGCAAGGTGAGAGTGAGGTCAAGCATTGTCACTCACTCTCAAGGCCATCAGTTGTACTGATCGCCATAAGGATTTCTATACTACCTTAAAAAGTAATAGGGACCCAATTAATATGTAACAATGGTTAGTGGAATGAGAACAGGATACCCCCGTGGACCTAATAAAGGGTTGGGTTCAAAGTTCCGTGATGGCTCCCAATTACAAGAAGGTTCCCGAGTCCGACAAGAAATACCTGAAGAAGGCTGGAGGGCACATCAGCCGAAACTTTGTACAGATAACAATGAAGACGAGGACAATAGTCTGAATAATACAAATAATGGTAATCTTTGCTGAGTTCCGTCCTGGATTCCTGTCTCAAAAACTGCTAGCTGCTGACTGGTGGAAAAACAACACCAGCTATGATTGAAGTCTGTATCCGAAGCGGTTTCACTTGAAAAAAATATAAATAAAAGAACCAACTTAGGGCATTTTCCACTGAAAACCCAACCCTAACCCTAAACCCTCTAGTTAAAATTAACTGTTTTATTACAAAGTTCTGTTTTTTCTGGGTCACCCTGTATACAGGGTGACTCAGAAAAAACAGAGCCCAAATTATTTATTTATTTTCCATTAAACTAAACCTAAACCCCTACCCCAAATCCTAAACCCTAAACCCTAGTTGTTTTTGTTTTTCACGCCGCTTCCGCTACGGACTTCAATCGTAGCTGGTGTTTTTTTTTCAGCAGTCACCGGCAAGCAGGTTTTGAGGCAAGAGGCCAGGACGGAACACCGCAAATATTACAATTATTTGTATTATTCAGACTGTAATATCGGAGTGGTATATATTTGATTAATATTATTTTCTGCATAAATAAAAAAGACTAAAGACAGAGTTTATTTTTTAAAGCCATACGTAATTAAAAACAACCTTAATCCCCTAAAACCGTAACCCAATTCGCAAAATGTTAATTCATAGACTGTAGTTAAACTGTCATTGGGTACCAGCAAAAGATTTCCGTTTTAATTTTCCAACCTAAGTCAGAGGTCAGCCCTACATTCTACGAATTAACATTTTGCGAATTGGGTTACGGTTTTTGGGGATTAAGGTTGTTTTTAATTACGTATTGCTTTAAAAAATAAACAACAAAAAACCCAAATTACTATACATTTAATCAACCATTGAAATTAATTATTGAATCTATTATTGAGACAGTTGTTTGTGTTAATATAGCAATGTATAATTTCAATTAAACTTAGTTTAAAAAATATTTTTCAACATTAAATGTATAGTAATTTGTGTTTTTTGTTGTTTATTTTTTTAAGCAATACGTAATTAAAAAAAACCTTAATCCCCTAAAACCGTAACCAAATTCGCAAAATGTTAATTCATAGACTGCAGTTAAACTGTCATTTGGAACCAGCAAAAAACTTTCCGTTTTAATTTTACCGACCTAAATCAGAAGTTAGTCTAGTTTGTTTTAGTTTTAACTAAAACAAACTTTTAAGCCCGAAGAAAACTTTCACTTAAACAGTGGGGGTAGTCAATGTTTGCTCATTTGAATTCCATAATATTTAAATATATAACTATTTTTTTTTACCCAACATGAAATATTTTTTAAAGTAAGTTTAATACTCTATAAATTAATAATTAAAGTAATTTAAAAAAATCTATTTTAAAGCATGATTTCAATTTCGTAAAATTTACGCTCAACTAAAATTGAAATCATGCCGTAAAAAGATATTTTTGTTTTGTTTTATTAAAACAAACCAAAATTTCTCTGTGGTCTGGAGAAAGGGAGGGGCGAATCTACATTGAGTTAGGAGGTGCTAGGAGGGTCTGACTGCTTATTTTTTAGTAATAAAACCATTACAGGCAGTGGGCCCTCCCACTCCGGTTAACTCGACTACTCACGTTAACTCTCCCACTCACGTTAACTCTATATACAGGGAAGAAGAGAATCGTATATAATATAAGACAGGGATTGGTCTGTTGTTGACTTAATTGCTAATTACGGCTAATTAAAACAAATTAAACTGATTTTTTAAAACAATGAGTAGTCCTAAAACCAAGGAATATCTAAGTATAAATATTGTGTCCATAACATAAATAGAAAAAAATCCTTTAGGAAAAGAAAGTTGATAATCTCAGCTTTCATATAATAATAATATATATATATATATATATATATATATATATATATATATATATATATATATATATATGCTACGAAAAAAAGTAATCTCTTTAGATTTCTGACTCGCGCAAGTAAATAAACGTATACCTTTAAACACTTTAGAAACCCATTATATAATACTGTTTGTTGTAGGTGCAATTTTCTGTTTTTCTTATTTTAAATTTAATATGTTACCCATTCTTCTATTTACAGTGTCTCTGTTATGCCCTAAGTTTTCTTAACTTTTATAAAAGAAAAATAATTACTTATTCAATGATGTATAAAAAATATATTTTCATACTTTTTAATAACATTTGTTTTCTTCTGGGAACCTATTTTTGTAAAAGTCTTTGCGAATAAAATTGTTTTGTCTCAACTTACCGTTTAGCTATAATCAATGTCTGTGCCTTTTTGGCGCAGGTGCAAAATATGTTCTTCTGCACATGCGTATACATATTTACCGACACCTCCGCACAATTAGAATATGACACAAAATCAATTTCTTAAGTAAAGTTTAACATGTTTGAATTCAGATTTTTCATTTTTCTAGACAGGTGGCCATACCATGATTTTTCCTATTCAGTTATAGATAAAAATCATAAAATAAAGTTGTTAGTAATATTTATTATATTGTGGCTTCTGAATACTAACCACTGTTTTTAAGTTTCTTCTATATAACTGACTATGAGTATAGATAAAAGGATATGAAAACACCTTCAAAATGCTGTTAAAGTGAAAACATTTTATAACATATTCATAGCTAATATTGAACAATATTTCGATTTTATAAAAATCATCTTCAGAGCTTGTTTATACTCCGTACTATCAACTATAAATCCCCTTCATATGACATTTTCCGATATATACTTCCCAATAAATTTAAATTTCACATTATCCAAAAAATAAAGACCATACAATCATTCATACTTTTTTATTTTATATATAAGAAAAATGAAAAATAGAAAAATTAAAAATTAAAAAATTAATTACAAAAATAAAAATTATTTTCTAAAAATCTGTTGCAGGCCCTACCGTCAACGGGTTAATACTCCTCCTGTTTGAATAAGAGAATTCGTCTAGTGTCGAACTTGGAATGTCTTCTTTTTTCAAAAACTGTTACAATAAGAGATTCATGATTCGGTGACCAAGATAAGTGTAGCGGAATTACTCATATTTGAAACTACCATATAACTTTTTTGCAACATCAAGGTTTTCGTTTTGAATTCATATGACTTTCGTCTCCGCTCTTGATAGTACGGGGTATAAACAAGCTCTGAAGATGATTTTTATAAAATCGAAATATTGTTCAATATTAGCTATGAATATGATATAAAATGTTTTCACTTTAACAGCATATTGTGTTGTTTTCATATCCTTTTATCTATACTCATACCGTCGGATTCATTTTTTCCTTTCTTTTAACTTATATAACTGACTATGAAGAAAGCCCTGAAGATGATTTGCTAAACAAATAGAAACGATATAACGTCGGCACCTATAAAAAATATAATCCCTGAACACTTTGTTTTTTGTTTTTGTTTTTTTTCACATTTTTATATACTTTCGTACAGTCAGATTCATTTCCATTTTTCTTGACAGTCGGCTTCTGGCGTGTAAATATACCATTAGGTAGTATGGTCAAAATGTAATTTCTTGCACAATTTCCAATGGATCAACTTTCCCATCCAGTCGTATCTATTATTGTAATTATTTGGGGCAACATTGCTGCATTTGCTTATCATACAATTAAAAATTTCCACATTTTATACACGCGCTATAATTTTGGGTTTTATCAATTTTTGCTTTCATATAAATGCTTATGGCATTTTTTTCTGATGCTGTTATAAGAGATTCAGTCTCTCTGTTGAGGTTTCCCTTTCTAAACCAAGTCCAGGTTTTCTTGTGTACAATCTCTCTAGTTTTGCGCTTGAAGTACCCAGACATGTGTTCATCTTCCCATTTCTATTTTCTAGTTATTGTTGTTATCTGCTTGTCGATATGTTGCAATTGCTATGATTGGCTGCTGTAATTAGTCGTTATTTTTAGTGTATTCTTCGAGTCCTGGAATTGTCGCATCTACGCAATCATCAATGTTGGTGGGACCACCTCCTACGACTTTTCTGCACATAATTTGTCGTCTATCGGGTGTAATAGCTTGTGCATTGCTAACAATTATCTTCTTTTGGTCAATCTGTCAGATTTCACCTCTTTCCATTTTGTGAATCGTCCATTATCTCATATGGGGGGGGGGGCAAAACAAGTGTTAACACACTTGATGGGATTTCCACTGCAGAGTTTGATTTCTAGAAGTTTTCTGGCTTTTCATCGATATCCTGTTAACTTTTTCTTTCATCTTTGTTTGTGTTAGATGCTATCGGATTCAAATTTTCACAATTATTTCTTGTTTTCCTTTCCACCCAGTCGTCACATATTTTCTCTGTCTTCGCATTATTATATTATTATTATTATTATTATTATTATTATTAGTAGTAGTAGTAGTAGTAGTAGTACAAAATAAAAAACGAGTCAGCGAGTTTGTACCCTAAGTAAGTAAAATCATCAAATTCATTAAAGGATTAAAAAAATAAAACAATTTGAAATGTAAAGTTTAAATATGTATTAAAATAAAACAAACTATATATAGATATATAATACCAGTCATGTATTTATTAAAACTTGTTTTAAAAAAACAATGAGGACTGTCTAATGTTGCATGTTCAAATTTTGAGTGTATTCTATGTTATGACGATTTTGGGTAATGTGAGGTAAGCAGTGACGTAATTTTTGTTACAGACCAAAACCGGAAGCAAATCTTCATTATTATTATTATTATTATTATTATTATTATTATTATTATTATTATTATTATTATTATTATTATTATTATTATTATTATTATTATTATTATTAACTCTACTGTTTAAATATTGAACCGTCTGTACACACATACACACATATATGTGTATACAAATATATATGTATATATATATATGTGTGTGTGTTTACATATGGTTCAATATTTAAACAGTAGAGTTAACAACATCAACAACAACAACACTTATAATAATATTAATAATAAAACTCCAGTAAAATACCATCAGCTAACGCCGGTGTGAAACAAATAATAATATACCAATATATATATATATATATATATATATATATATATATATATATATATATATATATAGTTGAGATAACTTACAGAGGGTATCATCCAAAACATATTGATGCAAAACTTTAAACTAATGATACTCCTTTGAATAATTCATAGGATATCAACAATGTTTCAGTAAAAAAAAAAAAGAAAAGATAGACAAATCTCGACTGGTCAGACAGTAAAACAACTTAAATGCCGTGATGAAAGAATTATAGAAATAGTTTGCATAATTTTTGAAAGAAATGACCAGATTCCATTTACCAACTTCAAGCAAATAAAATTTAAAATTGAAATTGAAATGCGTTTGAAGAGCGTGCTTTGTAGTTTCTATCAGTAAAGTATAAACTATGTCGACGAAAGTGTTTTCCACCCGTCAAAAAAAATCTGTAGACTATTGAATTATGCAAAATATATTTCCAGTCAAAAATCATAACGTTAATGTCTATGGAAGACCATATCGGTGGATTTTTTTTTATTTTTATACCCATTTATTATTTGAATTTTTAGTCTGTTTAGATACACAAATACACACACACACACACACACACACACACACACACACACACACACACACACACACACACACACACACACACACAGACACATCCTCACATACTCACAGAGAGGTATAGACACACACACAGGCCCAGACAGACGCACACACACACACACGAAAATTCACAAAGAAACAAAGAAAGACACATCCTCACATACTCACAGAGTGGTATAAACACACACACGCACGCACATACCCTCTCATACACACACACATAAACAAACAAACAAACAAACATATTCACATAGTTACACCCATCTATGGGTTAAATAGAAAAATGTATTTATAAAAAAATTGTATTATCCATTAAGAATTTATTTATATAAAACTTTATCGGCATTAAATGACCCATTGAGGTCGATATGCCGTAAAACAAAACAAAACCAAATCACATAGTTACTATTGCTTAATGATTTTTAATTAACTGGAAAACACGTTTATAATAAGGATTTTCTATTAAAATTGAGGCGATTTTTCAAAATTTAAAATTGGAAAAATAGTAAAGATAGGGAAATATTTAATTAAGTAGTGAATAAAATATTTGAAGATTTGAATTTTTTTCCCAACTCGAAATATTTGGCCGTATATGACGAACAATAAAACAAACTTTCAAATCCCAATTACTCTGTTTATATATCTAACAAATAACACATTTCTAGTTACTTTCGTTAAAACCTCGTGACAACTTTTATTTGTCTAAAGAAATATTTTTAGCAAGCTCTTAATTTGTTTTCTGTTATGAAATCACCTTAAAATAAATCTTCCCTTGCAATCTACAGGGAAATTAGCTTTGCGCGATTTAAATCCGTCTTTTATTTCAAAGAGAAAATCAGATTTCAATATTTTCTGAATTCCTATTTTCAGTTGTCAATAATAATTCTTCAATAAATCTCCTCTCCTCAGAAACATGAATTTAATTCAGTTCTTTTTTTTTAAGTGCTTTATGTATTTATTTTGCTGTGTTCAAGAACTGTATAGATGCATTATCTGAAATGTAGTTAATGGAGTTGTCAGTAAAAACGTTGACAACTGAATAATCTCTCTCGGCAGATGGTGAGGTTGATAAAATGATGGAGGAAACGATTCTAGAAGACAGAAATCTGCAAGAAAAAGAAACTGTTTTAATCGTCTCAACATGTTTAAATAAAAACGTAAATTGCAAATATGGATGAAAAAAGAAATCACGCTTCAACATCTAATATATGACAAGATTATTGTCATTATTTAAATGCTAACATTTAACTGGATGTATTTTCCAATGGTTGATAGGCGGGTGCTCTACCGACTGAACTAAACCGGACCCCCTTTTTTTCTTCATAAAATGCGTATGCATTAAAATATTCCTTGGATCCAATGTATACAGATACAAAATCAATCAATATGGCCGAATATATAGAACAGAAGAAGAAGAAGAAGAAGAAGAAGAAGAAGACACTGAAGAAGACACTGAAGAAGAAGAAGAAGAAGAAGAAGAAGAAGAAGAAGAAGAAGAAGAAGAAGAAGAAGAAGAAGAGTTTATTTTTACATATTACACAATATAAACAATATTATGCAAAACAAAACAAAAAACGTAATGTTGGTTGTTGTATTAATGTGTGGAGGATGATCACTTATTAGGACTGAGTCTATTCTAGTAGTGACTACCACAGTTGATTATTTTCTTTTTTTTCTCATCATTTAAAAGTTGATTATAGTGATAGAACAAACTCACAGCTTCTAGTTTTTAATGTAGAAACTGTAATTTATTTGTCTCAACTTGTTGAAATAAAAACATAAATCGCAAATAAGGAAGAAAAAGAAATAACGTTTCAGACAAGATTATTTCCTTATTTAAATTCTAAAATTTTACAGTAGTTTTTTTTTCCCGATATCTCCTAGGTGGATGCTCGAACTAAATCCGACGCTTTTCTTCATAACATTTTAAAATTAAAATCTTTTCTTGGATTCAGTGAATGTGGACACAAAATTTCTTATTTTTACTTCAAACAACATGACCGTATATAGAGAAAAATAAACTTAAAGTTCCCAAATTTTAAATATAGAAATTTTTAATCGTCCCAACATATTGAAAGAAAAACATAAACGATAAGTAAGGATAAAGAAGAAATCATGTTTAGCATTTAATATATGACAAGATCATTTTCGTAAATGTATTTCCTCTCAGAAGGATCAGCACTGATACAGCAATCTTTCTCCTTGAAGGAATAAATCAAACTTTATGCCTCAAGGAATATCCACTGAAACTGCACTCAATACAAGAGTGGAACTAAATGAAATGGCGACAAGAATCATAACAAAAAGATGATTTAGCTTGGAATTTTGTTTTAATTTTGAAAAGAATAATCACTGAACTTGGAAATTTTCAATTAAAAAAAAAAGTTTTTTAGTCATTTTTATTAATGGAAAGAAAACCATTTATATTTCATAAAACACTAATTTGGCAGTCTCAATGGTTTAGGATGGTGATTTAAATGGTGGTTATTGGTTTGTTGGTGTGAACAAATAATTTTTAACTGAAAATTGATAGTAAAGAATAACAAAAAAAATTGTGTAAACTTTTATTTTATCATCAAAATCTTTGTACCATTAATAAGAAAGATTGGAGAAAATTCAGATTAAAACATTCTTATAACAATCATCCTGATTTTATAACATATGTTATAAAATCAGGATGTTGTTATGGAGTCCATGTCTGCTTCTTTGTTGGTATATCTCATGAATATCTGACATTTATTCCTTGACTAACATATTAAGGTAACACATTAGCATAATATAGAACGTTAATGCTTCACACAAAATATTTCAGTATGTATTTTCCTTGGTTCCTGGGGAATGCTCGACAGACTGAACTTTTCTTCAGAACATTTAATACATTAAAACCTTTCCATGGATCCAGTAAATATGGATAAAAAAAATTGTTATTTTCACATCAAGCAATGTGGCCGTATATAGAAAACAAATAAACTCACAGTTACCATTTTTTTTGTTTGATTTAACTCTCTCTCTCTCTCTCTCTCTCTCTCTCTCTCTCTCTCTCTCACTCTTCTTTTTTCTTTCATTCCTTCTTTTCATCTTTTAATTATATTCGTTTGAAACAGCTTAACGTTATCGCTTTCGCGCGCACACCTTCTCTCTCTCTATTTTCTCTTACCATAAGCTATTAAACAAAGAAACCGAACCGTAGTATAATCATTACCTGCCGCTCAGAGGTAAAACTATATTTGCCCATCCCCAGACGGTGTAAAAGCATATACCTGAATCAACTAATTAAATTTTATTTCTATGGCCTAGAGGTGAAAAAGACTTTTGTTACGTTCCGTAGAATTCATTGCGTATTTAATTAACTGTGTAAAAGCATATCATAATGTCGGCCTTTAGGCATATCGTACCATTTATCAAGTGCTTGCCACTAACATATATTTTCCCATTAACTAACGATGTAGCTGAATTTCTGCCGATAGACATTTCCACTAGATGTCCCAGTGTGACGCAAAGTATCAAAATAAGGTAACCCAAATTCACAAAACAGACTAAAATGTAATTTTGTTAGTTCATAAATTGGTGGTCTTTCTGTCATCTCATACATTTTGAGATTGCCATATTTTTAAGAGTAAGAACCTTATTCCTCCCCAATATATATATATATATATATATATATATATATATATATATATATGCCAGGTATGCTTCTTTTTTATATAACTGATGAGGCTACTTTTTTGTATATATACATATCTAGATATATACATGTGTTATATATATATATATATATATATATATATATATATATATATATATATATATTATATTTAAATTTTTGCTTGAAGGCAGTTATAATGCGCATATCGCATAAAATTCGATAATTATAGAAGATAACAATGACAAGTGAATTTTGCAAAGAATTACTTGGTGTGTAGAATATCGTACACACTGTTTCAACTTTATTAAGTCTCATCAGCGATATATACTAAGGATTTCCCTCCAACAGAAATCGTAACCGGGACTTCAGCAGGATAGTCAGAAACTACACTGCTTCAGCCACGGAACAGCACAGAGAAATTCCTGCGAAAATTAACCTGTCAATGATACTGAGACGTCTCTACCATATGAGGACAGGGGGCGCTGAGTGAACAATAACAAACTCGGGCTTTAAGCTCTTCGGCGAAGGAAATAAGATTTTTGGGTGTTTGTTTATTTTAGAAGCATTGTTGATTAAAGTATATATTAATATTTATATATATATATATATATATTTGAGATATTTTTTGTGTCTGTATCCATTTTGTGGAAGTACACAAATCAGATTTGGGCATTAGTGTGAAGCATTAATGTGCTATATTATAATGTAGTTATCATAATATATTCATCTGTGAATAAATATAAGAAAACTAAGTTGTTTTTTTTAGTTTCTTTTATTTAGTATATATATATATATATATGTGTGTGTGTGTGTGTGTGTGTGTGTTTGTGGGAAAATATTTTTGGTTTTATTCGAAGCATGAGAAAAAAATGTAAAATAATAAACAATCGAGTTGGATATTATGTAGTAAGTTCCATTTATTTTTCCGATATTTCGGAATATTCTATCTTTATTTTACAAAGGATTTGTTTAGACTGGTTGATTCTTGTAGTCTCTGATCTTTTATCGGTCATGTCTCGACCTGTATTTGACATTAAGCTTTGTCCCTTGTCCTCTACTGATTCACTGCTGGGTTGGAAGATATGTGTCTGTGTGTTGTTCAAAAAGTTCTAACCATTACCAAGACAAAAAAAAAACACTTATTAAAAGACTAGAAAAACTTATTCTGTCTGATTTCTGTACAAGTGAGATCCAGTTAAAAAAACAAGACCAAGGTAATGATAAAGCATACAATTTTACATAATTTTATCGAAATTGTTCCAAAAATAAAGAAATGGTGAAGAAGTTACTAAATTTCTTGTTTTCAATTAGTTCGTGATTTGACATATATTTTTAACAAATCCGAAAGACATCCTGTATGGAGAGCTTACGTCTGGTAAAAGACAGATTGGTCGCCCCCAGCTGCGATTCAAGGATGTCTGCAAGAATGTTCTCAGGTGCTTTGGCATTGCCCCTTCCAGCTGGGAAAAGTTGGCCCAGGACCGCCCTCGGTGGCGGCAGAATCTCCGTAGAGGACTGTTCATGTCAGAAGTCACCCTGACACAACACCATGAAGCTAAGAGATCCAGGAGAAAACAGCGACAAGAAAACATCGGAACATCAACATCTTCAGGGACAACCTTCAAATGAAAAATCTGTGGTCGAGAATGTTTTTCAAACATCGGACTTCACAGTGACAGGAGGCGCTGTAACTTCAGGTGCACATAAAAACTTTATCGTAGTCTTCCGAGACTGAAATGCCAAAGAATGATGTCCACTTTTGTACCCCCAATTTTGGGGCTTTAAAATCTCATAACTTTCGAACCACTGTGGATATTTGCATAA
>CM042141.1:104570069-104607569 GCA_023376005.1 Doryteuthis pealeii | reverse complement strand
GAGTTTAAAATATTGAATACACAACAAGAATGAATAAAAGAAAAGTTTTTAGCATAATATAACCCAAGGTTTGAAATGCCGTAAAATCCAACCAACCAGTCAGACAACCAATTCGCTACCTCAGTAAGAATTAGGTATGGCCAAAAATGTCACCCCGACAGTACCTCTCCCTTTATTTAAACTTTTAAAAAAATAAAAATTAAGCACCTCTTCAAGTGAGAAAATACGGCAAAAATGGTCTATTTTGACATTTACAGATGTTAGTTGATTTAATTTTAGAGATTATAAAAGCCAACCATCAAACCAAACTACAGAGTAAAAGTAAGTAAAAATAAAATCGTCGGGGCGGGCTAAAGTCGGTATCAGCCAGTCAGCGAGGGAGTCTATCCCCTTTTCAATAGCGGTAGACCAAGGAGATTGTATTGGCTTCTGAGGTAGAGCACCACACCTACCATCAGCTCCTTACTTTACCACACAGATTCCTGTGCTACTCATACGCTGAGTTGGCGAGGACCGGTATCGAAACTAGAAAGCTTGTGGTTTCTAGCCAACGCTCTACCGACTGAGCTAACACGAATTAAATAGAATGATGGGGAGATAGAAAGAGAGGTGATACAAGAGTTAATTAATGGTAAGGGTGGTATAAAATTACAGATATTGTCGGTATCATCTTCATAAATATTTTCATTCTCGATTCTCTTTTTATAACTGTTATCGTGTATGGTTGTATGATTGTTTGATATATATATATATATATATATATTGTGAGGTCACCAGTTTAAAGTTGAACTTCATGAAATATTATTCAAAACATGAAAGACACCATAAGAACATTCAATAACGTAGGCACGTATAAAGAACAGAACTCAATTTTAAAACAAACAAATTGTATTGAGAAAAGGTTTACAAAAAGGTAATACAGAATACCGAGCAAAGTTCTTTCATCGGTCTTTTGTACAAAAATGTAATTTTTGTAAAGTTCATTATAACATGTAAGAAAAAGATGTTATAAGTTTTGAAGTGAGAAAGAAAGGGTAAGATGTAATAAGTCACTAAACAGTCAGGCGTAAATAAATTGCTGATCTCGTAAATTGCTGATTATAGAAATAGAGAGAGAGATATGTTCATACCTTCTTATAAGTGAATGTGATTTTATCTTACGCTGGAATGACGTGGAGTCGTTTAGACAAATAAATTCTTTCTGATTGGGGTCTGAAAAATCCGTTATTTATATGAAAAATTAGGCTCCAAATTGGGTCTTTTTGGTAGATTTCTTTTTCGGCGGGAACGTCTCTGATTGGTTGAAAATGTACAAATTTTTATTTCAATTTTCTTTTTACTAGGCTGTGCGATCCCGTTGCGCAGACTATTAAATTTCGTCACTTGACTTTCATTCGTCGTAGTAGGAACTTCCGGTCCACCACACTGTTACGATTTTATTGGCCATCATTTAGGCTTCAAGCAAGAGCGCTTGTCCAGCGGAGATTGTGTTAGATTTGTGTTAAGCAGAGCACGATCCTTGGTAAATAATCCTTTGGTTGTTCTTTGGTGCTCCTCAGTCTTACAAGTCCTTCGTCAATGATTGCAAATGGACGTCTCTCAGTATCAGCGATTAAGTAGTTAATCAGCCACGTATTCGGGCTGTTGATTGGCTGAGGTATAAACCACGTGACCTCGCTTAGTCCTATAAATTAGAGTGGTAGATTGCAGCACGGCTTACATACAACAAAATATCCCAACAATAACAGATTATTCGAGGGAAGAACTAATTCATTTGATTCATCGTGGACTTCTATTTCATCTCTGCTTACCACTTATCTTTCATTATAATATGAAATGAAAGACCGTGTTACCGGGGCAGAAGTGGCATAACCACTCATTATTTCAAATTATATTGGACATGCATGGTGGCCCAAACGATATTGTATATGGCACTTACACAAATATCAAATATAATTCTTTGTAAGTATTCATATATGATCGTGTTTGTACGGTCTGAAATAAGAGCTGCCAAATAATTCTAACAGAAATTGAAACGGATATAGAAAGCACTAAAATATCGTTTGATCGAACAATGTTTCTATAAAAACAATATTTTACTACATAGTCACCTCCAGAAACGATGTATTTTCTCTTATATTACATTTACATATATAAATGAATCGCGTCCGTTTTGGTATGTACGTGTCGACTTATGCCTCAGAAAAGAGATGTAATTGAACATTAAAAGACATCGTTTGATCGAATAATGTTTCTAAAAAATAATTTCCTTCATAGTTACCACCAGAAACTATGTATTTTCTCTTACCTTATATCTACATATATAACTGAATCGTTTCTGTTTTGATATGTGCGTGTCGACCTTTTGTCTCGACAATATTTCCTACATAGTCACCTCCAAAATCAATGTCTTTTATCATGCTTTACTTTTTTAACGGAACTTTATATCTATCTATCTATCTATCTATCTATCTATATATATATATATATATATATATATATATATATATGAAAAAACAAAAGATGTTACGAATGCATGGGATCATCAGGAGAGAATGTGCTAACCGTTTCGGGCCTTCCTCTCTAGGGTTTGCACATTCTCTCCTGATGATACCAAGCATTGGTAAACATCTATTGTTTTTTCAATATATCAAATTCACACTGTCAGATTAAGTTCCATTTATTTCACATATATATATATATATATATATATATATATATATATATATATATATATATCAATGATCATTCTCCGGAAATTTGATCTCTCAGTGACCGAAAGATACATACATTTATGTATTTAATAGTAAAAACACCAGTCCCCGCATCAGCTGTCAGTGGCGAGGGATAAGAATCGGACTACCATCCGGTCAGTCTGAGTTCGAACCCTACCCAAGGATAGTTGTGTCTAGCAACACAAGAGGCATGATATGCGAAACACGTCTGTGGATGACTTATTATATATATTATATATACATATATATATATATATATATATATATATATATATATATATAGATAGATAGAGAGAGAGAGAGAGAGAGAGAAAGTGAGATTGCAATATTTATAAAGAGTGCTCAATATCAATGATAGAATAAATAGAAGAAATAAATCAACAAATAACAAGATTTTATAAGGATGAAGTAGAACGCCCTTCCCATAATGTACCACAGACTTAAACACCCCTTGCTTCACCACAAAACGGTATATAAAAATACATACGTGTCAATAATTTGTTTGATAATCCGATAGGAGAATATATATATATATATATATATATATATATGTGTGTGTGTGTGTGTGTGTGTGTGTGTGAAAAACTGTGGAATTTTGGTGTTCAAATGGAAGAAGAATGAGAAAGGAGAAACACGTTTCTATTTAGTAATGTATTACAAAATTCAAACACTCTAAGGGCGTTAATTCACCGTTCCACCCAAATAACATCAGAAGAACTGATCTAGTTATGAACAAAGACAAAAGAAATATATGTCGAAAGAAAGATAATTGATTCCGCTGTTATGGACTTTCAGAGGATCAATGCATAGCGTTTCAATTTTTAGTTAATCCGAACATAAACCAAAGATCGGAAGCACTTTATTTGGGATAAAGTTGGAAATGATTTAATTTGATAGTCAAAAGATATTTCACTTTAATAATAAATCTATGAATAGATCCCTCTGATCAACGAAAGATTTCATGAATAAATGAATGAATCTCTTATAAGATAGAGAGGCAAATTAGGAACAGTGATCTCTTCGGATGAATAAAGGCCGGTGACCTTGGGAAGAGACTTGTTTGTTTAAATTCTAGCAATTCCTATTATACGTAAACCCCATCGGGTAAGTGTCATAATATTCTCATTTTTATTTACAATGATACAGTCGTTCTATTTTATTTCAGTAAGAACAAGGAAATAACTTACATATTCGACAAAAACAAGGTAGAAATACTAAGACATCCAGCAAGAAAAAGGTAGAAATAGTTAAATATTGGCAAAACATAGTAGAAAAACTTAAATATTGATCAAGAATATGGTTTAAATTCTTAGATATCGGACAAGAACAAGGTAAAATTATTTAGATATCCGACAAGATCATGGTAGAAATACAGTAGGATAACCATCAAGAACAAGGTAGAAATACTTAGATATTCGTCAATAACATGTTATAGATACAGTAAGTTATCAAACAAGAACAAAGAAATACTTAGATATCCATCAAGAACATGGTATAAATTCAGTAAGATATCCAACAAGAACAAAGAAGAAATATCTAGCAAGAATATGTTATAAATCCAGTTAGATATGCAACAAAAACATTGTATAAATATACGTAGGTATCCGATGAGAAGAAGACAGAAATATTAGTTGGATATCAAAAAAGAACATGAAATAAAATTTAATTGAAAATAAAGAGAACGACGAGACTGTAGGGACCGTGTTTGTTTGGTGAGTGTGTAGTTGAAGAAGATCCGAGTTTTGATCCCAACAATTTAAATGTATAAGACTACGGAAATGAAGTTTCCATAGAAAACAAAAGAAGAAGATAAAATTGATAAAGGAAACAAACTTTATATACATTAATTTACAATTGGTATATTCAATTGTTCTTTTAGCGATGTTGCCGACTGTAAGTGACTGTACATAGTTGTGTGTGTCAAGTGTGACATGTATTGTTTATATTTGTACGATTGGGCGTGTCAACATTGTAGCAGTTTTGATAAAACAATATATGTGATTGAAACTTGTGTCGTATTGACTAGGAGAGAGAGAGAGAGAGAGAGAGAGAGAGAGAGAGAGAGAGAGAGAGAGAGAGAGAGAGAGAGAGAGAGAGAGAGAGAATAAGAAACGAAAAAAATAGACGGACGTCTTCTCCCCATTGTGTCGAGTTGGGAAGAGCGTCCGTTCCTACTGTCGAGTCAGGAGCATCAGCCCAACTCTGTCGAGTCGGGAAGAGCGTAAGCTCCCACTGTAGTTTTTCAGCTCTATGGGCCTTTTTATAATTTTCTTTTGTCATTGTCTACGTGATCATTAAGTTAAATTTAATATTGGAATTTTCAAATATCAGCTGTTTTCTAATGACGTAAATATCGGATGATTTTGTAACATTCCGATGGCATACATATTTTCAATGGAATTTTAACCATTGTTTCTATTGTTGCTAAAATATTTCTAAACTAATATTTATTCGATTATCTTTTGTTTATATAATTTTAAACTTAACTTATACAATTGTAAAATTACTTGTTTCAGAAAACTTAATTATTTTAATGTATTCAATTCCACATGCACGTAAACGGAGGCCAAATTCCCCATACGACTGATAAACTGTTCGGAAAGGTTTTAATATCAAAACAATTACACTAGTTATAACAGTTCAACAAAATACCCGTGTTCGTATACAATATTCCTAGCGGACAGTCGAGATAATTAGGAGTTAAGGTTAAGGTTAATCAAATGTTATGGTTACTCAAAGGTTAAGGTTATTAAAAAGTAAATAACTATTTAATTTACACAAATGGCCAAGGTATGACACTAATGTACATGGTGAAGCTCCGGATTTCGAGATCTGAGGAGTTTAGAGTACTCTTTCATTGGCATTACTCCCAGCTCCACGCCGACCCGGAGTATCCATCTATGTTTTCTTTTTGTTTTTAATTATTTGTATTCCATATACTCTAACGAAACATCAAGGCAAAACATATAAATATGAACATACGATAAATGCTATTTCCAAATTAAGGCATGAAATAATTCGGAAATGAACAGACCAAGATAGATAGATAGATAGATAGATATACAGACAGAAAGATAGATGAATAGATAGATAGATATGTACAGACTTATATAGATAGATATATAGATAGATGAATATGAACCGATCGAGATATGTATACACACACACACACACACACACACATATACATATATATATATATATATATATATATATATGTCTTTTTTATGTTGAAGTTGGGCGTTATTATGAAGCATTTAAAAATATATGAAGGAACTTGATGTTATGGAGTACTAGATTCAATTATTTATTATTATTTGTTATCATAAATTTTCAGGATCGTAAGATTCCTTCTTCAAATGAATGTTGCTCCTGTTCAACCGATCCTTTGTCTTTGTTGTTATTGACAGCGGCAGCGTCTGTAAAATATTTGTAATAACGGAGTATTCCGATATCGGCGTTTAGTCCCCTCACGTGAGTTCGTAGTTTAAAAATCCGTTTGGATATATATATATATATATATATAGATAGATAGATAGATAGATAGATAGGAACAGACTGAAATAGCTAGAATGAAGGACAGAGAGAAAGAAAGAAACTCATGTGAATATGTGTGTAGTTATTTTATATGATGAGGATTTTACATATATTTCTACGCTGAATATACAAATCTGAAAAATATAGGCGCAAATAAATATGGAAACAATAATGTCCGTTAGGGATGTGAATTTTTTTACGTCGAAAAGAAAAAACACTGAATTAAGAATTCACAGAAACCAGCTAATTGTCAGAATTCATCAAATTTTTGCGTAAGAAAATATAAACTTTTTTAAAACGAAGTTTCCACTCACAATGTTGGGAGGCATAATTCTTTTATTCATGAATCATTCCTGTGACTTTATTAATTATTTTTACAAATTAAAGATGTACACCAGGGATAACAAAAACACGAACATCTCGGCAGTAATTCTAGACAAGTGACGCCTGCATTGAAACGTGTATTACCACAAACGTAATGATTCATGTTTTTATGTTAATTCATTCTTTTTATATATTCGTTCTCTTTTTATATTTGTTATTTGTCGGCCTCTGTAGAAGAACCATCGTCCAATTAAAAGAGACAGTAAAAGAAAACAAAGACTAAAAAGTATCATGTATCATTTGTTTTATTCAGACTGTTGTCCTCATCTTTAGAGTTATATGCACAACGTTTCGACCAATGTGCCCTCCAGCCTTCTTCAGGTGTTTCTTGTAATCCGGGCTTTCATTTCGTAATTGGGAGCCTTCGGGAAACTTCGAAATTAACCTTTATTCAATATACGAGGGTAGATTTTTCTCATTCCTTTAACCGCAAACGGGTACATGTGATAAGCAATGTTAAGTATTCTATGTTATCATAACCTTGGCTAGGATAGATCCTGTAACCTCGAGACGATTAGTACTTAGAACTCTGTTAATTAATAATACTAGCAAATATATGCACCCTCGCGTGCAAGTATTTAAGTTTTAATATAATAAAATATGTTAAATTAGAAAGGCTAATGAAACTGAATAAGAATGCAGATAAAAATATTTGGAACAGAGGGGGTATAATCGAAAAATAGAACAACTTTGAAACTAAATCTTACATCAATTTCAATTACTCCCGTCTTTCATTGGTAATTTTCCTAATTCAGCTATTCAGTTAAAATAGGAAGTAAAGAATAATATTACAGTTATTTCTTCTTGTTAATGGATTTCTTTTAAGATTTATATCCGAGATTTTTGCTCATATTCAATAAGATAAAACCAAATAATTAGAAATCAATAATACTAAGCATATATTTATTAAAATCAAATTTTTAAGATCAATATGTAAATTACCCTTTCCATTCACACTGTAATCCGCTATTTTGTTGTATATATAAATACAATTGCATGTTTTTAATATGTAGATATGGTCAACAGTATTAATAATGTAAAACAATTTTATTAATAATTGAGGTTTAAATAAAAATAAAATCATGGAGAATGTGATGTAAATAACAAAGGGAATTTTGACTTGAGTAGTGCTATAGTTTCGGTTACAGAAAGACAAACCCACAATCTCCATTATAATAAGAAAGATATTAACCCTTATTTCATATGTTTATATGTTCAATTGGACAATGCAGTGTAAATTTATGGAACTTATAAACCTAATGCTATTTCAAGCCTCATCTAAAAAAAAAATCAGAGAAATAAATGTATTAATTAGATTTTTTTTTACATAGCATTCAATCTTATGTATTCAGTATTTCCCCATTCATTAGCAAAATCCCTGTCACGTGCCAATTTTAAATCTCTAAAAAAAGGAACGTTTAACCTGAATTTCTTCCTCCTTTATTAACCAATCACTTTGAAGAGTAAGTTACGAAAACCATTAAAAATAAAAAAAATGCTTCGAAGAGAAATGTTGCATCTTATTTTATGTTTTTCAAACTTTGAAAATAAGTTGATCGTACGAACAAAACTGACAACCCATAATAAATAAAAAATGTAAACACAATGCAATTCTCCGTGGAATTATCTTTAAAATATGTAAAGATCATTTACGGGCAGCAAAATGATTGAGTGAAATGTTGGCACATGACAACAAAATAAATATAAACATGTGGACAAGAAAGTGTTGAGTAAAAATTGATTTTTAAAAGAAACTCCATCTTTTATTGCTTTAAATACCGAAACATTTATTTTTCATTAAATTATTTTAGTTTTATTCAAATCCGATAATTAGCCATTTTGAGGGAATGAAGAAGAAAACGGGTCTTTAGCAGGTGCATTTTTGATGTTGTCAGAAAAATGTATGTGTACTTATGTTCCAGTAGCTTCAAGTAAGGTGAGTGAGGTTTGATCAGCGCCTGTTTTTTGTTTGCTCATATTTATTATATGCTTATTTGCATAAAAGGTCACCTGTCGGTCGCATAGGTCACATGTCACACCTTTCCTTATGATATGAGAGTCGATCAGGCTTATAGAACTACAATAATCCTATACTATTAGACCTTGGCACCGAATTCCTAACCAATGTTGCAATACCGGCAATCTGTAGCAAGTCTATTTCAGCCTAGTGCATGTAGGTGAGTGGTCTAATGGTTAGAGTCGTAGGAAATGGACTCATCGACCCGAGTTCAATTCCTCGACGAAGCTGTTTTGATTTCACATGGCGCTAATACCCTTAGGAAAGGTATGAATCCAATTCTCCCTCCAGCTATGTGTAAATAGCAGGGAAGACTGGGCTCTTTAACCATGGCTAGGTAACCAGTCTAGGAGAAGGAAAACTCTGAATTCAAACTTGTTAGAGTCCGCTAAAGAAATTGACCTTGTGTCGCATCCTGCTCGGGCTGGTAAATATATATTTCAGCCTAGTTCAGATAAGAGACAAGTTATTTTCCTTTCCTCTTTCTGTCTTAGTCAGTTACCGTCGTTTAGTCTGGGAGAGAATAATCTTTCTTGTAACTGAGGATGCCCCCCTCTTCGTGGCATTTCCTTCCGAGGAAATCGCTACATTGTATACACTTAAAGTATAGCAACGTTGTATTTCCTTTTTTTAAAACATAAGACTATTCATAGAGACGTCTAACCTTTAGATGTTTTTCTAAACAGGAAAATAAAGCAGATAATTCTGTTCACTGCAGTTTTATTTGATTATTTATATTTTGAAAATGTTTTCAGCAAAAAATATAACCAAATTATTTTTTAGATATTTTTTCTTCTTTTGAATTGTCAATTCTTGATTAAATTCCGTTACTCAATGTGTCCCACAGATATTTTTATTTAAATCTAAAATCACTAAATAAATAAAACTTTTATGGTGAAATAATATTTACAACAAAATTCTTATATAATTTTTTTCTATGTTGTGTAAGAATTGTAGGATATTTTCGTACAAAAGTTTGCAACTCGCTGAAATGAAACCATTTGTTTCTGCCACTGGAATTCTACACTTAAAGAACAAAAAGTAAATAATTGTGAACATTTAGATTTCTGTATAAGTATCAATATTTCAGAATAACCATTTATTTCAAGAGGTACACAGTTCTATTGATATCTAATCAAAACCCCTAAACTTCGTTTCTGTCTATATCATACATGAGCTCATTTGTAAGGGTTATTGTTGTATGAAATGGACACGGTGACCCGAGTTCGTATCCTGGACAAGGCTGTTTGCGTTCAGTAGTAAGTAAAGTCGGCGGGGCGACCTAATGTCAGTATCAATCAGACAGCGAGGGAGTCTATCAATATATATATATATATATATATATATATATATATATATATATATATATATATAAGGATATCTACTGAGTCAGACGAACCTACTATTAGTTTCGCATAAAGCTCTTCAGGGCTAAAATCTGACTGAAGAAGAAAAAGGAGCAAGACCAATCAGATTTCATTTGCTGCTTTTCCCATGATGGGTTTCGGGATGTCGAGGTTTAAAGAATAAACCCCGTCTCCCTAGATTTAGTCGTATCGATGGATCGTTTAACTACGGGCAAAGAGATGGACAATCGTTGGCGTGCTGGGTTCCATTTGGTTGAGGGGATGAGAATGACGACGGGGTGCTTACACTTAATTTTTGTTTCAAATCTGCTTGATTCTAAATAATATATAAATAATAATAATATAAAAAAAAAAAAAATAAAAAAAATAAATAAATAAATAAATAAATAAATAAAAAAAAATAAAAAAATCAGTTAATATAGAAATTAAATATTTTTTAATTAAACAATAAACTAATGCGTTCTGTGTTTTTATTGGTCAGTATGATTTGATAATTTAAATGATTAATGTGGTTAGTAGTATTTATTGGTCTTGCTCCTTTTTCTTCTTCAGTCAGATTTTAGCCCTGAAGAGCTTTATGCGAAACTAATAGTAGGTTCGTCTGACTCAGTAGATATCCTTATTACTTGGCTCTACTTAGGTATCGAGCACTTTTTACAAATTAGCTTCTCCTAGCGGTTTTATGAATATATATTATATCTTATATACATATATATACATATAAATTGTTTTTTCTTTTGGCCAAATACTATACCAATAGATTATTTTTTTGGTACGAATATCTTGGTCTTTTCTTTTTTTCAAAAATTTTTTTCTTCCTGGTTGATGTTTGGTAGTATATTTTTACAATCAAACTCTCTGCCGGGTTTTTTCTCTCCGCAAGGATCTACCGACACGCTTGGTATATTATATATATATATATATATATATTATATATATATATATATATATATATATAGAAATAATAATCAAAAATATTTGACAAAGAGGAATATACCAAGAAATATAAGCAAAAGAAATAAGATTAAAACAAAATATTCATCACTCTGATTTTTACTCTGATTTAACTTTTCTACATATATTGTCAATGCTTCTAAGACAACCAAAATGTGCTAACATTCATCACAGATACATACAAAAAAGGAAGTATACGTGGACTCCATAACGGCATTATATCCATATCTATATCTAGATATATCTCACTCTTTCTCTCTCTCTCTCTCTCTCTATATATATATATATATATATATATATATATATATATATATATATATATATATATATATATATATATATATATATATATATACTAGCAGCCGCTACCCGGGTAGAGGAGATAAAACATGGTTTAATAATCGTTTGCAGATCTATTACTACTGAATAGTGAGTTCGATCCTAGCAGGATGACCCATAGAATTCACCACGTAAAAAAGATCTTAATTTAATCCGGCCGGGTGGGAGGTCAGGGAATATTTTTACTGGTCAGATTTGAGTGAATGACATCACATGATGAATTGAAAGAAATTCTAATTCAATGATTAACTATATTTTTTAAATAAAATATAAATGACGCGATTTGCTAAACTTCAAATTAATATTGAAAAAATATTGAAAAAAAAAATTCATATAGTAATCAAATTAATGTAAAACGATAAAGAATCTTTAAAAAAATAACATTATCAATTCAAAGCGTAGCCGATCTGATGTCAAACTCTTATAGTATACTATGCTATAAATTTGATGTAGCCCTACGTCATGTAGAGCGACAACCAGTAGCTGAAGAACTAGATAAGGAACCTACAACTGAAGAACTTTGCATTGCCCTTCACCTGGTAGCGACGGAATCACAGCTGAAATTCTAAAGTGTGGGAAGCCTGTTCTCCTAGAAAAACTCCACAAGCTCCCCTGCCTATGCTGGAGTGAAGGGGTTATCCCACAAGACATGAGGAATGCCACCAAGACCGGTGGCTAAATAACTTCTACCTTCGCTGCCTTAGACGTATACTGGGCATCACCTGGAGGGACAGGATCACTAACACAGCAGTCCTAGAGAGAGCTCAGATCCCCAGCTTATACTCTCTACTGAGACAACGTCGTCTCCGATGGTTGGGTCATGTACGTCGGATGGATGATGGACGAATCCCGAAAGACATCCTCTATGGAGAGCTTAGATCTGGTAAAAGACAGATTGATCACCACCAGCTGCGATTCAAGGATGTCTACAAGAATGATCTCAGGTGCTTTGGTGCTTTGGCATTGTCCCTTCCAGATGGGAAAATTTGGCACAGGACCGCATTCGGTAGCGGAAGAATCTCCGTAGAGGACTGTTCATGTCAGAAGTCACCCTGAAACAGCACCATGAAGCTTAGCAGTCCAGAAGAAAACAGCGGCAACAAAGCTTCGGAACATCAACATCTTCAGGAACAGCCTTCAAATGCAAAATCTGTGGTCGAGAATGTTTTTCAAACATCGGACTTCACAGTCACAGGAGGCGCTGTAACTTCAGGGGCACATTAAAACTTTATCATAGTCTTCCGAGACGGAAATGCCAATGTAACTATAAATTTGATAACAATTTGATGAAAATAATATACTATACTATGTATTGTATATTATTTTTGAAATCGAAAAGTGCACTGACTTGAAAACATTACGAAAGGAAAAGAAAACTAAATGAAGAAAAAGATGTATCCTTTTTAAAAAAGAATTTTGAATGTGCTTAAAAGTTAAATATAAAATTACAGTTCTGATTTTGGTACAAATACAGAACCGCACGCAATAGATAATATCATTAGAATCGTATTTTACGAATAAATAACATTAGATTACGGAAACTCCAGGCAGAGCCTAATTCTAACCCACTTGTCTATTGTAGGTCGAGTGTCTCAAAGTTTAAAAAAAGGTTTTGTTTACATTGACGAACGACGGAAAATCGACCTTACGTACTACATTACTATGTAAATTTTAATTTTTAAATAAAAACGATAGTGCTCAGGCATGAAACTTCTGTGGATAGATAAATGTTTATTTCATGAATAGTATCTTTTAAAAAAAGAGATTTTAGTTATACTGGTTATTCTAAAAAGAAAGTGTCAATAAAAAAAGTTGAGTTATCGTTAAATGTTTTCGTTTGATTTGCTATTTAATTCGCTGTAAAAAATAATTCAATGTATGAAAACATATACTAATTACATATTTAGAAAGATTATTTTCTTTTCTTTCTAACCAAATGAATATTTTTAAGATAGGAACAGAAATATGTAATAAATGATATTTGATTGTACGTTAAAATTTAGTATGAAAAAAATCATACTATGAATTCTAGGCTGTCCGAAGCAAAATATTTTTTTTTTTTAACTCGCAACAAAAAAATAATTCATTGGATAAAAACACATACAAATTACACATTTAGAAAGATTCTTTTATTTTCCTTCTAACCATATAAATATTTTAAAGATTGAACCGTAAATAGGCGAGAAAAAAGAATTTGATTTTTCGTTAAAATTTAGTCTGAAAAAAAAAAATCATATTTATCAGCTGTCCGAAGCAAAAAAAGTGTTTAGCTCGCTATAAAAAACACATACAAATTACATATTTAGAACGATTATTTTCTTTTCTTTCTAGCCATATAAACATTTCTAAGATTGGATCATAAATAGGCGATACGGTTCGAGCTGAACGGTTTGGACTGCGAAATTTATTCACTAAAATTAAACTTCACTGATGGTTGTAAATCGCAGTAATAAAAATCAGACAGCGACCAATATTTTATTATAAGCAGGAGCTGGTATACGGACAGTTCCGCACATTGGGTGATTTCGGCTTAATCAATTAATTATATCCCTTAATTAGTAAAAATCAATAATCAAATTTGGCGTGTTCCTTAGTTAGAAGGTTATCAAGGTGTATGCAAGTTTTCGAATCTGAGTGACCCCCCGTTTTGAAGTTATACGCCGACACGTACATACTAAACTTCCTTATATATATATGTATATATATATATATATATGTGTGTGTGTGTGTGTGTGTGTGTGTGTGTGTGTTGTATTTTAGGGGTCTCCGTGTACATAAATGCTTGTTTTTGGAGTTCCCTTATGTATATATATATATATATATATATATGGGAACTCCAAAAAAACAAGTATTTATGTACACATGCATACTCTTTTTGTAATATTATACATGATATCGATTTCTTTGCATTTTTCATATATTCCTGACCTAAAGGAAATAATTGGGTTCATTGTTGGCTCCACTGTGATTGTATTTTTTTAAAAGTAAGAAAGATCTGTCAGACAGCCCGAAGTTATTGTTAGTTATTAAAACTGATTTTTACTGTTTTCCTTTTTCTATTGACAAACAAAAAGAGAAAAAAAAACGAAAAGAAAGTAAATAATAAGGCTAGAGAAAAACAGCTACTGCTAGGAGCACACACAAAAAAACAGACTAAGTTTGTTTTATTAATAATAGTGACGATGTTATCGACTACGTTTGGTCTCGCGAGACTGAGAACATGATAACGGTAAACCATGTATACAATAAATAAATAAATAAATAAGTAAACGTTGGTTGGCAGGGGTAAAGCCTCAGATATATTCTGTCTGAATAAAAATAATTATTTCCCTCCATTCACTGAGTAATATCTACTGAAGCCTGATTCAAATATTCCGTCCAGGTAATAACAAAAAATTGAGAAGAATAAAAAGCTGCGTATCGATAATGAAATAAAGCGTATAAAATTGTCTGCTCGTTGGCTTAAAGCGATCGGTCATAACCTCGTATTGCACCCTAGACTTTATATATTTTGGAAGAATAGGATTTTTTAACAAAATATTGCTGAGATTGAATAGAACACAATGGGTAAATTGTCGCCATTTTCAAATATTAATTTCGTGTTTGTTTGTTTTAGGTTTTCTCTACTGTACAGCAGATGTCAGCCAGCTGGGCACTCTCTGGGAGGAAAGCTGCACCATGACGCATTTCACTCCTCCAGAAACTTAGAAACGGCTTTTTTTTCTGCTTGGCATTCACGCTGGGTGCTCAAAATACAAAGATTTCAGAGGGTTTGTGTATCAACAGGACAGTACAGAGAATTCTAAATGAGTAGAATTAGTCCAGTGGTGATTATGAGCGTACGGTACATTGTAAGACTCACTCTAGCCATTCTGATAGGAAATAAACTCTCGAATTTGTTGCTGAGATCCAGGCTATGATTAACAACGATCCCCGTGAATCAATTAGGTCGATAGCCAAGAACATGAGAGTATATGGGTTTCTTATCAGGCTGCGCTGTCCCTACAAAATGTTCCGATAGTGATGAATAAAACACACACACACATACACACAGTCTACATCATGGTGTTTTGCTGGCCAATTGCCTCCATTCATCTTACCCACATGGCCTCAGACTCAAAAGGCCTTCATCAAATCCCTGGAGGATGTAGTGCTGCCATGGATTGTGAGGGTAGTTGTTGAAAGCCCCCACTTCTGGCAAAATTACTATTCACCATGCCACACAAGCAGGAGAACCCAATTTTGTCTGTCAGAAAATTTCCGCGACAATATCACCCCAAACATCTTCCCAGATTGCCATCCCCTTTATTGTCATGTAGGGATGGTGGTTGAGTAAGAGACCTAATTAACTCCCTGCAATACAAAAGATGACATGAAGGATGAGAGAACGGCAGCATTTACTAATTTAAACATAGGGTCGTCGAAAAGTATTACAGGAGATTCGTATATTGTCCGATGGTGGGGATTAAAGCAAATGGCGATTTCTTTGAATAAATTTAATCCATTGTATTTGATGATATTTTTATGTAAATTTGGTAAAATGTTTGATAAAATGACATGTCACATTAACTTTAATGTTTGCGTAATGTAGCGGACAATGTACTCATTTTCCCCTGGATATTAGAAGCATAATCTTATGTAAATTCCCTGTCTCTAGAACTTCGATTACGCTGATTATATCCTGTGGGTGTCTTGGGTATAATACTAAACCAAATCTAAGTACATAATTCTTAATGAATAATTTATTCATAAATAATCTATCATTGACGTTTTATTTTTGCTAGGAACCAAAGTTAATCCGACTTATAACGCTGTTGCTGTGTTGTTGTGGTTGTTGACTGGTTTGTTTTACGACATAATAACCCTTTTTAATTCATTTGATGCCGAATCAAGTTATTCGGTTTTACATACAGTACCTTATTCTGCTTAAAATGTATTAAATAGGTCCATCGTTGCTTAACTTCAGTGATCTAACGGGAACCGAAGCTTTCGCTGTTGTTGTTGTTGTTGTTTTTGTTGTTGTTGTTGTTGTTGCTGTTGTTAAAGACAGTGACGATGAAAATATGACAACACAGACTAATAGCAATTTTAATTCCAGAAAAATAAATAATATATACATATTTCATACGCCGGCACAGGCTGAGACACTACTGCATAGCCTGGATGAGGCAGCAAAAAGCATCGGCCAGCATGTGAACTCTGCTAAAACAGAGTTCATGAGCTTCAGAAAGAAAGGAGACATCTCCACGTTAGACGGTAAGCCCCTTAAGCCAGTAGAACAATTCACATACCTGGGTAGTAATATCTCATCCACAAATAACGATATTAATACACGAATAGGAAAGGCATGGATGGCCACAAACAAATTGTCTGTCATATGGAAGTCTGATCTCACTGACAAGCTAAAGCGACATCTCTTCCAGGCTGTAGTCATATCAGTACTGCTGTATGGCTGCACTACCTGGACCCTAACGAGGCGCCTCGAGAATAAGCTAGATGGGACCTGCACAAGAATGCTGCGAGCAGTTCTGAACAAGTCGTGGAAACAGCATCCCACAAGGGAGCAGCTGTATGGTCACCTGCCCCCTATCTCACAGACCATCCGAGTGAGACGGACTAGGCATGCAGGGCACTGCTGGAGAGCAAGGACGAACTCATAAGTGATGTTCTCCTGTGGAAGCCAACACATGGACATGCCAGTGTGGGCCGCCCAGCAAGGACCTACATCGACCAGCTATGTAAAGATGCTGGCTGCAGCGAGGAAGAACTCCCTGGGGCGATGAATGATAGGGAAGGTTGGCGAGAGATTGTCATGGATATCCGTGCTGCCTGCACGACATGATGATGATTGTATATTTAGAAACGTTTTACAGATACTTAAACGCATTGTCTTTCATATGACGTTTCGGACAATACATTCTCTGATCTTCTTCGAGTTCGTTTGTTTCTGCGATGAGAGGGTGACGTGGGTTAGATAAAGTCGCTAGTCTGCTCCGTGTATTTGCTCTTTTTAAACAATTGTGTATGTTTTTTTAATGGGGAATGGTTGTTCGCTCCATCTCTCCTATTTTTAAATTCAGTTTTCCTTCTGCTAGATAGGTTACCTTACTAAAGCGGGTAATGCTGCAAGTAAAGACATAAAAGAAATAGGCGATTGTTAATTTGTACGTATGTGTAAAAAAATGTGAAAGAAATAGAATATTTGTGTTAGAATACGTGGAATAATTGAGAGACACAATTAAAAAATTGGTTTTAATTGTAACAAAATTATCAACTAAATATCAAACTTAACTAAACCAAGATATCATCTGTATTTAAACTAGATATGTATGAGGGAGAGTAAAAAATTATCCGCACTTTTGCCATAACATATCTCTTAATTATTGTCCCACCATATTTGCGCATGCGTGCTTTTAGATGGCACTGTTGTAGTCACGTGATTGAAGTTTGAGTGTTATCATGCCATCGTCCTTGCTGTATGCACAGCAGTATGTCACAAGGAAATCACCAGATTTCTCTGGTTGGAAGGAGTGTCAGGGACTGACATTCATTGGAAGCTTTAAGCACAATACAAGGACAGTGCACTACCACGTAGAAGTGTATATGAGTGATAACAGAAACAAACCTCAAATTATTTTAAGTTATGAAAATGTCAATTTATCTATAAGTAAATAAGTAAAGTCGTCGGGGCGGCCTAATGTCGGTATCAGCCATTCAGCGAGGGAGTCTATGCCTTTTTCAATAGCGCTAGACCAAGGAGATTATTTTAGCGTCTGAGGTGGAGCAACACACCTACCATCAGCTCCTTACTTTATCGCACAGATCCCTGTGCTACTCATAACGCTGAGTTGGCGAGGGCAGGTACCGAACTAGGAACCTTGTGGTTTCTAGCCGAACGCTCTACCGACTGAGCTAACCCGGCCCTTATATATTAGTTATTATTTACTAAGACTTAGATGGGTTATTTTTAAATATTTACAGAAGATCATTCGTGATACTGTTTTTGAATCGGTGAGTGGCTTACTAGAATTTTCGAGACCTCAGCTATATTGACCAATAAGTAAATGAAGAATGAACTAGTGCTTGACGCGACATAATGTTTGCAAACTAATATCGTGAACAATCATTCGTGAGTGAGATTCTCACTAGGTGCCTCATGTATCTGACTCTGTTCTAAGTTGTTAAGCTTAAATATAGAATGGATTAACCGTTAATCTTCTTAAAAACTGTCCACACGTTGCATTCAACATGTATTTTTTAGATTATTGAAGAACAATAGTTGGTTGAGTATATTATTTCATCGTGTGAAGGAGCATTGTTTAATGGTTATCATCGTATGAAAGGGACACGACGGCCCGAGTTAAATTCTTGGACGAGGCTGTTTGCATTTCACATAGCGCACGACCCCTTGGGAAAGGTATGAATCCAACTATTCTCCCTACTGTTGTGGGTAAAAATAAGGATGGAACTTGCTTGGGCAACAATTCTAAGAGAAGGACAATTATGAATTCACACTTGCTAAACTCCACTTAAGAAATTGACTATGTGCTTATTTCTTATTTATTCATTCATTGCAGGTAACTGGGCAATTGAGAAAAATGTTGCAAAACGTCCCCAAACGGAATAAGTGGGATATGATAATTTAATTATCACAACGTCTGATACTACGAAATAGTTCTACATGTAAAAAATACAATAATCTTGATTTAACCCTTTCTCTTTCTTTTTTCTGTTTTTCATTCTTTTTATATTTTATTATGTTCGATTGAAATAGATTAGCATTATTGCTTCCATGCACTCACACCCTCTCTATATATTTTCCTTTACTCTCTCTCTCTCTCTCTCTCTCTCTCTCTCTCTCTCTCTCTCTCTCTCTCTCTCTCTCTTTTCTTCCATTTCTTCTTTATAATAAAAAAAGAAATGGTCTATTATTTAGTTGAGGCGACGAAATAAGAATTCAGTGGATTGGCAACAGCAAATAATCAGGATTTACATTTTTGGATGGTCTCATTTTTAGTCACAGGGCGTTGCAAGATGATAATGTTTAAGGAAAACGAGTATTAATATATAGATAATTTTATATCATAAGTTGCCTTGCTATTCAACAGATTCTTTCTTTTTAGGCCGAATATTTTTCGACTTTTACCTCTGTCATTTTTAGTCAGAGTTCGATTCTCAATCCGATCTCATTGACAAGTTAAAGCAACAAATCTTCCAGGCTGTGGTTATATCAGTACTGCTGTATGGCTGCACCATTTGGACGCTAACAAGGTACCTTGAGAATAAGCTAGATGGGAGCTGCACAAGAATGCTGCGTGCGGTCTTGAACAAGTCATGGAAACAGCACCCCACAACGACGCAGTTGTATGACCACCTGCCCCCCATCTCACAAACCATCAGAGTGAGACGGACAAGATATGCTGGACTGCTAGAGAAGCAAGGACGATCTCATGAGCGACATTCTCCTGTGGAAGCCAACACATGGACATACTAATGTGGGCCGCTCGCCAAGGACTTACATTGACCAACTCTGCTTGGATACTGGATGCTGCACAGAGGACCTCCCTGGGATAATGAATGGTAGAGAAGGTTGGCGAGAGATTGTCATGGGTATCCGTGTCAATTGCGCGAAATGATGATGACAATAAATGATCGCAGATACAGATAAATAGGTGCACGGGTTTCAAAATGAGGGATGTATCAACAATACTTAGTGAAGCACATATATATGGAGCTGCGTGGCATAATTGTTAAAGTTGTAGGAAATGGATTCGTCGACCCGAGTTCAAATCTTAGACAAGGCTGTTTGCATTTCACATGGCGCTAATACCCTTGGGAAAGGTGTGAATCCATATATTCTCCCTCCAGCTATGGAGTTGAATATTGATGCTAAATTCAAGAAGCTTTTCATAATTTAAACAACATAATCTCACTATCTCATTAGATTCTATGTACAATTACATTTTACCAAATTTCCCCAAATGAAATAAGAGGATTTATAGATGCATATGTTTGTTTATATTAAGCAAACGAGTGTGTACAAAACTTTTATGAAGTTTTCCTATCTCGTATCATAAGAAGAAATCCGTATCTTATCCGATATTTGAATTCTGGTCATGAATTGGACGATTAAGTGTGTTTGTATTTAAATATTCCATAACAGACACCGTCTGTGTCGATGTTGTCTTCGGGTTAAAATAATGTTTGGAATTTTATGGCGTCCATCAAGAACAACAACAATAATTGAAATCTACCGAATGCTTTTTTTTTCTTTTCTTTGAAATTGCTTGTTTGCCAAGAGTTTTATTACCGTCGGCATGAATATTTTTCACGGTGAGAAAAACAAAAACAAAAACTAAAAACAAACATCAATAATAAAATATAATAAAAAAAAATAAAAACAAACAAACAAACAAAAAACACTTGAAATCTTCCCAAGAAGAGGGATATATGCATAGATTTTCGTGCCGTAAGTGTTATGGACAACTCTACTTGCAACAGACAGAGACACAGATTTCTTTTGTGCTAAAATGTATTAATGTTACGTTCGAACAATCTTTTTGTACTAAACGACATAAAAGTTACCAACAGTTTTTGACAACTTTTTATATCCACATAAATGCACAACATAATTATTCAGTCATGTAAGTATATCATAGTTTTATATGTCCTGCGTAGGACACTCTATTGCAGCCGATGGTGATGCTTCAGTTCTGTATGAGTATGGGGTCACTAACAAGAATGTTATAGTAGAGTTCACAAGCTGGTCAAAAAGACAGAAAAAGTTAAGTACAATATAAGAAGTTAAAAGCTGTACAACATTATGAAATTATTTTACCGTTACAAAAATATGACCGGATTTTCGGACCACCCTGTTCATGTTGATATCTAATGAAGCAGATTGAGATACAACACGAAAAGTCGATACGTAAAAATTGGCAAAACAATAAATTTCATAAACGAATGACAGTGAGCATTTTACGATAATGAAAAATTATTTATTACAAAGAAACCGAAATACAGATGAAAAAAAAGTCGAAGGACATGAATTTCTCTCGAAGCAAATCACGTAAATTTCGCTTTTTAAAATGCTAAAATTTAAAACATTGTGCTGACAAAGTTGCACGCGCATTCAAATGTGAATGAGCGGCATTTGATCTCTGTTACGTGAGTAGTACCGGTTTTTCTCAATCTGTAACGCAACCCCCTTGGAATTGGAAGGTTCCAGTTTCCATACCAGTCCTCACCAACTCCGTGCATGTGTAGCACAGCTTAGTATTTCGATTTGTGTGGTAGAGCATCTGAGAGCTGAAAGTAAGCATGGCGCTCCACCTCATCAAAAAAATCAAACGATTGCGAAAATGAGATAGACGTACTCGCTGTTTGGCTGATATCGAAAATAGACCGCAGGCTTTACTGACGTGAATATAGACACAAAGATAATTTCGAAATGAAGAAATGGGTCTCTTGCTATCCTACAATTTACCAATCGCTGGAGGGGGGGTAGTTGGATACATACATTTTCTAATGGTATTAGGGAATAAGTAAAATACAAACAGCCTCGTCTATCCTCAAATTTATTACCGCTATGTGAAATGCAAACAGCCTCGTCCCAGATTTGAACACGGGTTACCGTGTCCATTGTCCACGACGGTAATCATTACGAAGCGAGCGTCTCCAACTATCTTATGAAGCTAGAATCTTCAGCTATGCAATACAATAGATTATGCGTCTCTCCTGATATTCGTTCATTTACTGCCCCCTCACCCCACCCAAATAAAACCCAGAGTGAACGTCATCCAAATGTGCCAATTCCATAATTTCTTACAAGGCTAGTAAAAAGATTCGATAAAATCTGAAAAAAATATTGTTTTTACACACACACACACACACACACACACGCACATATATATGGCGGTCTGTGTGTATGTATGTATATATATATATGTGAGTGGTTATGTTTGTGTGTGTGCGCGTGCACTCATGTATACGTGTCTGTAATTCCTATGTCTTTACATGGTAAGTTAACCTCCCTCGGAGTTATTTGTATAATTCAAATGTTAAATATCTACTTTTAATAAGCATCCCAGCCTGTCCTACTATTTACATATAGCTGGATAGAGAATGGTTGGAAATCTAGCTTTCCTGGAGCATTAGTGCAACTGGAAATGCAACCAGCCGAATCCAGAACTTGAAATCGGTTCGTAGTGTTCATTTCCAACAGCCATGGCCATTGCACACGAGTGCCTCCAAATATATAAATGTTCTTCTAAAATATACTCTGCTCACATTGGTTTTCTATGAAAAAGAATTACAAACGTATACATGACAATGAAAATATGTTTTTATGTATTTTAAGCAGGTTGGTTGGATTTTACAGCATGTCAACTCTTGTTGGGTTATTTTATGCCGAAGTTGTTTTGTTTATTCATTCTTAGAGCGTTCGGCTAGAAATCACAAGGTTGCTAGTTTGATACCGGCCCGCAACAACAGCGTATGAGTAGCACAGGGATCTGTAAGGATCTGATGGTAGGTGTGGCGACCCACCTTAGACCCAAACGTGAAAAGGGGATAGACTCACTCGCTGATTGGCTGATACCGACTTTAGGCTACCCCGACTTTACCTTAATGCATATTCATTTTTTTAAAACTCAATTATTCAAGACATTTTTAAACTCTTTTTTTTTGTTTATTTAACCCATAGATGTGTGTCTTTTGAGCAGGTTTAATGTTATGTCTTGACATTACGGTTACTGGGTAATCTTAAATAGATAGAAACCTTTTATATATATCCGTCGTAAAGCAGACACCACCTCCATGTCCGCCCAATATAATGTCGATGGCATTCATGACTTTATATTTTATTTTAGTGTAGGTATAAAAAAAAAAAGAATGGAACAAATGGGAAATATATCGATCAAATTCCCTTGTTACAATCCTTCGAATATGAACGGAACGTTGAGAGATTCAAGTCTCCTGTTCTATAAATTCTATAAATGTATATATTGAAGTTCACGCTGATCTACGTGACGTTCTTCGTTGGAATTGTATGGGTAAATGAGTATTAAAGTGTTGCATAAAAACAAAAGCTGCTGTACGGCCATTTACCTCCTATCACACAAACCATTTAAGTTAGATGAAAAAGAAAAATTCATATAACAGCTATGAGCGGACACTGGATAGCATCTAGAGGACTGACCAAGAGCGATGGTGGATAGAAACTGATGGCGAAAAAGAAAGAAAGAGAGTGGGAAAAGAGAGAGAGAGAGAGAGAGAAGAGAGGGAGTGGGAGAGAGAGAGAGAGAGAGAAGAGAGGGAATCTGTGCTGTCAATTGATGATATTAATGGTGATGATAATATATACGTGAAAAATGATGCTCCCGCGAGAACATATTTTGTTATTTATGGCTTATTGTCAAACTAATACACCAAACGTGATCGTCTATTCAACTCAAGATCCTATTATTTGCTTTGCTTATAATTCACAATTCATTTCAGTATTAAACTGATTGCTCTTCTGCTAAAATATCAAGCTACATTTAATTACCAACTCATAACAAACATTTTGTGAAATTCAGCCGTGCTGAGAATTGTCAGGAGCGATAGTGATGGTTAGCGAAAGAGTGAGAGAGCATAACTTGATGATCATGATGATGATGATAATAATGATAATGATGATGATGAGGATGCAAGAGGTGGGGGCAAGAAATTATTTGAACGGATAGAAAAAATGGCGGATCAAAAATGGCTGACGGAGTGCAAGAAATATTAAAAGAATGGGGAAATGGAAGGACGGAGAAAGATGTAAGTAGAGTCGGAATGTGAAGAGAAAGCGAAGATGACAACCGTTTTTATCATAAATGTACTAGAAGACAATGTCAGGGTGTCTTAATGTCCTGGGTATAACGTTAAACTGCATCTAGTAGTGTGGTTCCAGTTCTAAAGCTATAGAGAGTGTGGAGTACCCCTTTGTCGCCATTACACCCAGGTCCATTCTGATCCGCTGTGGTAATACCTGTTAGGGTTCCTTCTATTAGTTAAATAGAAAAAGGAGTTTAAAAAGTATTGAGTTTGAAAAAAATTGAATATCCAACAAGAATCAATCAGACAAAATGTCTTTGGCATAAAATAACACAAAAAGAGTTAAGATGCCGTAAACTCCGACCGACTAACCAATTCACCAACCAATGCATTCAGACGCAATTGCGTATGCAAACGCCAAGCCCAACGCAAAGGTAAGATAAAGAAAGGAGACAAAGTCAGAATAGAAGAACACTTTTCCGAATGCTACTGTTGTATATTGAAGATATTTAAAAGAAGGTAAAAACGGAAATAGGGTCTTCCGGTTGTATCGAGGCAGGGAGAAGACGAAAAGAGTAACAAAGGACTTTTTCTGGGTAAAGCGAACAAAGAAGGATGGGTAACAATAAGTTCGGAAATAGATTTGTCCGGTGATAAAGCTAACAAAAGAAAACGCGTAGATGTTTGATATATATATAAAAGGAAGTCAGGGATCCCAGGTCAGTCAGACAGGAGACAACGGACTGCGAACAGAGCACAAGGAGTGACCGTCGACACGGTCTGTCGCGGCCAAGGGCGGTGAGACGACACCAGCCACCCCTTTACTGAACATCGCCAGTCATCGTCAACCCTCGGTCAAGTCATTGTCAATGCTCGCCACCCACCACCAGCCGAGGTAAAGAAATAAACGCAAGTTTTTACAACACACATGTGTTGTGATTTTATTAAGCTACTACACATACTTCGCCACGTGACCATATATACCCGCAACGACTTACTTACACGATTTAGCCGCAATTAGGTCCGATCTCCCTGGCAAGCTGAAGCGACAGTTCTTCCAGGCTGTGGTTGTGTCGGTGCTGCTGTATGGCTGCACCACCTAGACCCTAACAAAGCGTCTTGAGAATAAGCTAGATGGGAGCTGCACAAGAATGCTGCGTGCAGTCTTGAATAAGTCGTGGAAACAGCACTCCACAAGGAAACAGCTGTACGGTCACCTGCCCCTCATCTCACAAACTATCCGAGTGAGACGGACAAGGCACGCAGAACACTGCTGGAGAAGCAAGGATGAACTCATAAGCGACGTTCTCCTGTGGAAGCCAACACATGGACATGCATGTGTGGGGCGCCCAGCAAGGACCAACATTGACCAGCTATGTGAAGATGCTGGCTGCTCCGCAGAGGAGCTTCCAGGTGTAATGAATGATAGAGAAGGTTGGCGAAAGATTGTCATGGATACCCGTGCTGCATGCGCGACATGATAATAATGATATAACATATAGAATTTGATGCCAGTATATAACATATACGATTTACTCTCTTCTATCAAAAGAAATCCTGGCAGTTTGATAGACTGATTACTAGATTAAGTGATTAATTCAATCATTGATTTTAACGGCATGTCAACCCATCTTTATTCGATGCCTAGTGGTTATGGAATTGTGTTTTTGATACGTTCCTGTATACATTTTTATCTAGTTGTTTCATAAGTTATTTTCTTTTTTCTGTATGCGGTCCTATCGAATATGAATAATTGTCAAACAGATCTATTTGATCCATAGATGGGACCCAACACGTACAACCACTCCGGGTTAGACTCGACCTGGGAAAAATGTCAGATGGATTTGGCATTAAATAACCCTTTAAGTTTGATAAGCCACTAAACAAAGAAGCCAAAACCATCCATTTTTGAGAACTGCCAAATCGTAACCATCTGTCAGATTAAAGTGAGATTATTAAATCGCATTGTAACAATATTATTATAATGAAAATGACAGTGTGAAGAGGATTAACTATGTTATTATTTGTTTACTTCTCTGTCCTTTTTGTCAGTCTGTCCTTTTTGTCAATAATTATGTTTAAACTATTTATTAACCATAAATCTTTTGTCGCCATCGACCAGGTGATTATGGTGCTAATTAGATTCGGAATTATTCTGGATGACGTTTGTATAGATTGTACTGTCTCAATTTCTACGTCTATTTCTATGGAAACGTTTTGTTCATTTATTTATGATTTGTATTGTCACATCTAAGATGATTATCATTCTCCCATATCAGTGTTTGCTTTTATCTATCTATCTATGCATCTATCTTTGTATCTATCTATCTATCAAACAATTTATTTAAGTGTGTTCAAATATCTATCTATTTATGTATGTATGTATACATATGCGTGGTGTAATGGTTAAAGGCATGGGAAATGGACTCGTCGCCCCGAGTTCAAATCCTGGATGTGGTAATTGCATTTCACTAAGCGCTAATACCCTTGGGATAGGTATGAATCCTAATCTAATAGATAAATAGTATGGCAGACTGGGCTCTTTAACCTTGGTTAGGCAACTGGTCTAGGAGAAGAAAACTCTGAATTTAAACCTGTTGAACTCCGCTTAAGAAATTGACTTTGTGTCACATCCTACTCGTGCGGAGGAGTTGGTATATATTATATATATATATATATATATATATATATATATATATATATATATGGGGGTGCGTGTGTGTCAGTTCACAGTGATCTGTTTGACTGTATCCTTCTACTCCCGTTTTTGACTGTTTGTCTGTATCTATATATACACACACGCACACATACACACATACATACCTATATATATATATATATATATATATATATATATATATATATATATATGTGTGTGTGTGTGTGTGTGTGTGTGTGTGTGTGTATTCCCTAAGTACGTTAACGGCCATCTGTTTGTCACTCAATGAGTTTAACTATTCTGTCTTGAACACTCTTTCAATCTCCCTATTTACCCCTCCTTCGTTCCCTATTTCACTTTCTCACATTATGACTGTCTCAAAGTTCACAATCATCTCTGTCTTTCTATCTCTATCTGATTTCTCTCTTTAACGCTCTTTCTACTTTACTCTTTATCTCTTTTTACTCTCTCTCTCTCTCTCTCTCTCTCTCTCTCTCTCTCTCTCTCTCTCTCTTCACCCTCCTACATTCTGTCTGTCTGTCTCTGTGTCTGCCACTCTCCCTATCTCTCTATCCAGCTTAATCATTCTCTCTTTATCCCTCTTGTTATATACAAACACACACACATACACACAAATGGTCGAAATAGATTTATTATGGAATTACTGTGTTGAGTTTTACCTTCCTTTCTAAGATAAATATTGCTCTGTATATAATCTAAAAAGTTTATTATACATTGAGCTCTTTTAATGATTTAAAGATTCACTGTATTTATACATACTGGATCATACAATAATAATACAGTATATCTTAGAAATCCCATATAGAATCATCCCTTACTACCAAGTTTTGGATAACTCTCATATATATATATATATATATATATATATATATATATATATATATATATTGAGAGATGCCAAATCGTAACTATGATTTATATATGGCTATTTTAATCTTATAATATTTATATATAAATATGGCTAATTTAATTTTATAATAATTTTCTATCCAGGTATCCATCTATCGATCTATCTCTGACTGTCAGTTCATACACATACTGTTATGGTAATCTACAACGCTCGCATGAACTCTTCCAACTATAAATAACAGCAGGTTCTGCACTTAAGCGAGAGTCAATATTTCATTGGACTGTTGATAAGACTACCTCGCGAGAAACCTTCTCATTTGTATATGTCTGTACTACTGTTCTTTGTTAATATATTTGTTTAACTCATTTCCTCTCTTGTGTCTTTATTCTGGTCCCTAACCAGGCCACAAAATCTTGGCGACGAGGACTATTAAGGACCCCAAAAAGACTACGTGGGAATTGTCAACAGTTATTGATTCAACATTGGACCCACAAAATACTATTTTCGACACACTTTGTTCTACTCAAACAATACCTTGCAATCCAGAAAAAGGAAACCGACAGAAAAAAATGTAACTAACTAACACTGAACTTGAACGCGAGCCGCTAAATCTCGAGAGAAAAAAAAGAAGTGTAACTAACTTACATTGAACTTGAACGTGAGCCGCTAAATAAAGAGAATCCATTTCTCGCACAAACATTATTTTCAGAACAATAGCATTGTTTAAAAAAGAAGAAGAAACGGCACTGAATGAGTCAGGAATTAAAAATATTTCTTTGTTTCTTTTTTTATTCAAAGAAAAGAAAAGATTTCACATAAATTAAATTCTATTTCGATTTAATCATTAAAACAGATACATTCAAACATGGCCGAACTTAGATCCACCATGATCGAATTTCTTAAGTTCCAACATGAACAACAAAATCAACGTGAAAAAGAACGGTTTGAAAAGCAAGTCTAACGTGAAAACAATAACGGTTGGAATAGCAAAACCAACTTGAAATAGAATGGTTTGAATTTCTAAAGTGACTTGAAGAAGAAAGACTCGGGTTACAAAGACAAACGGAAATCCGACAGCAAAAACTCGAAAAAATGCTACTTCAAACTCAACAAGGGCAAATAAATTTGCTTGAACTGAAAAATAGGGGTCACATTAATGAAAACGAAAATGCGTTCTCACAAAATACAATCTGGGGCGCAATAGACAATTTCTTATATTCTCCAGATGAAGATAAAACCTTCGCCTCCTATTTCAGTAGATTCGAAGATTTATATGACACAGACTGTGCAAATTAGGCAGACTCTAAGAAGGTTCGCCTGCTATTTCGAAAACTAGGCACCACGGAGCACACCAAATTTGTGAATTATATCTTTCCCCGCAAAACAAGCGAACTGACATTTACCGAAGCGGTTAAACTTATTAAAGAACTTTTTAGTCCTAAAACTTCACTCTTTCATAAAAGATGGAAGTGTATGAATTTAAGCAGAAAGGATAGTGAAGATTACTTTACATTCGCGACGGTCGTGAACAAGCATTGCAACAATTTTAAACTGTCAGAATTGAGTTCGAATAATTTCAAGTGTCTGGTATTTCTTCAGGGATTAGTTTCAGATAAAGATGTTAAAATTAGACGTATGATTCTGAATAAATTGGAAAACGAACCAAACGTTACTCTCCAACAATTATCGGAAGACTGTCAGAGGCTCGTAAGCATACACCAATATTCGAAAGATATCGATGAATCTGGCATAGCAAACATGTGTGGCGAGAGAAACCACGAAGGTAGTGGTTCGAAGCGTGCACGACTGTGTTTGGCATGCAGAATGAGATCAGAGGCGAGTGGGGAGATTGAACCCAGATCCTCCTGATCGTGAGTCATGGCCTGACGCATGTGAATTACTAAACTGTGGAGAGTGGCCCGAATGTGAAGGATTGACGCACGTGCTGCACACACAAGACAGAGTAAGGAGCCGGATGAATACTGTAATTGTGTATTTAATGACCTGCCCTCACAAACCTAGGAGAAAAACCTGCAGTAGCATTTTGGGTGTCGCGACGAGTGGAAGAGAGAAAAGATATTTTGATAGTGTTGGTGAGAAGAGTGCAGCATTGCTGAGAGAGATTGTTTCAGACTGAACACGTGTTCAGTTGGGAGAGAGTAAAAGCGTCTGACTTAACTGTGCCCCCCCCCCAGAGAACATTCTTATTAGAATAGGTATGTCAAAAGAAAAAAAAATTCTTATTAGAATAGGTACGCCAAAAGAAAAAAAACAATCAAGTTCTCCCTGTAATTCAGACCAATCCAAAAAGAAACAAGACAACTTGCCCCCTAACCCGTTTTCCGGTTGTGGGTCACTACATTGGTATAAGGATTGGCCATAACGGAATAAGAAATGTCTAGCTTGTATTTTTATTTCTTTTAAATCGGCCATTTTAATCCTAATATTTTTGATATTCATACGCCCTGTTCCTTTTTCAAGATCTCTTTTTATCATTTTTTTAATTCATCTTGACATCATTCCCTTCTGAATAGAAAGTTGGATACTCGCTAGATGCCCTAAGCTTACACGTTTGAAAGTGTTGGGAATTTAAGGGCGTCCTGTCGTTGTGTGACGATTAGCAAGTTTGTATCTTAGAATAATTAATACTGAATAGAGAGTTCTATCCTCGCTGGATTCCGTATATTTGTGACCTTGTGTTATAGTCTCATTCTGGTGAACGGGTTGCGTAAATACCTATCCCTCCTTTATTCATCGTTCACTGACATCTCCGAAGGGTTAAAAGGGGCAGCATAATAGACCAAAGAACGCAAACGCAAAATTCACAAAAAAAGAATGCGAATGGCTGGTGAAGGAAGCGTAAAGGGAAAATAGCAAAGAATGAAAATAGAATTACACATATAATAAAGTTAGTATCGTAGAATAATTACTAATGAATTGCGAGTTCTATCTTCGCTGGATGCTCCATGCTCGCAACTTTATGTCACATCCTAATCGCGGCGAACGTGTTTGGTAAATACTTACTCCCTCTTTTATTTATCGTTCATTGTTTCTTTTTTACTAAAAAACCTTTTTTGCTAGGGTTAACAAAAGATTATACACTCCTTTCTTCTCTCTCTCTCTCTCTCTCTCTCTCTCTCTCTCTCTCTCTTTCTCTCTCTCTCCTCTCTCTCTCTCTCTCTCTCTCTTCCTCTCTTTCTTTCTCTCTCTCTCTCTCTCTCCCTCTCTCTTTTCTCTCCCTCTCCCTTTCTCTCTCTCTCTTTCTTTCTCTCTCTTCTCTCTCTCTCTCTCTCTTCCCTCTCTCTCTCTCTCTCTCTCTCTCTCTCTCTTGTTTCGAAGTTTTATTTCTTTTTTTATCATCAATTTTTTAAAATGTTTACGATGATCATAATTCTTATAACTTTGTTTCGATATCTTTTTGTAACATTGGTTCAGTTCATCTTCACACCATTTTTTACTCTTGCCACGTTCACGAAAGAATTACCACCCGGTCTTAACCATTCTGTACGTGAAGGGACGAGTTGGAACTCCAGCTGTGAGAACTGCCAAGCCAACGTGGGCTATATTATTGCATTAAGAGCCTGCTTACCACTTCATCAGTCACGAAATTGACATCTCCGAAGGGTTGAAAGGGGCAACATAATAGATTGATGAAAGCAAACGTGAAACTCGCAGAAAAAAGAATGCGGAACTCGTGAACTGTAGAGTAAATGCAAGAACAGCGAGGAAGAAAAAAAGGACTGGAAAAAATGAAAATAGAATTACACTGTAATAATGCTATTCTATCCATAACACTTTCTGAATTGCAAAGAGATTCTATAATAAAATCAGTTGAAAAGAATTTTCATTATACACTAACAAAAGAAAGCATTCCATGACTGGACTAAAATTTTAGGAAACACTATGAAGTAACAGAGAAAGGGGAAAGACAAAAGTAAGAGATGTGCTAAGAGAAAAAATAATTTAGTAAATTCCTTATCAAATTCTTTCAAGCTGCAGCCGTGTCAGTGTAACTGTATGGCAGCTTATATTGCAATAGTTTTATGCCATCATCGGAGAAGGTCTATTAAAAAAGAAGACAACAAATTACTTCCTCTGATATTCTGTCGGATTAATTTGCTTATAATAATAAATAAAGATATCGTAATTTCCGGATATATATTTAATTACATGGATATTTTATATTTGTAGCTGTAACCACGTGTACCTGTGGACGTATGTACATATACACGCAGGCGCTGTGTCTACGTACATATATATACATAAGAATAAGACCCACAGATCTATGCATACTGATACGCATTTAAACAATTATTTTTAGACCATATATTTCCGATTTGTTTTTTCATTTCTCAAAAGAATTCTCCATTCTACCTGATGATTGTCGACTAATACGGGCAGGAAACCTGAGTTCGCAAATAAAATATCCATGTAATTAAATATATCCACAAACTAATATATACATATATATATATATATATATATATATATATATATATATATACTAGCAAGAGTACCGAACTAAAAGAAATTAGGAACACCAGAGAGTGAGCAGGGAGAAAAGAGGAGTAAGATAGAAAAATAAGAGGAAAATGATTTATCAAATTCAAAAAATATTGCCGAGAATTTGTATAGTAGAATGTTTGGTTATTTTAGGATTTTTTTTTTCTTTTTGTTTACATTTAAGATATTATTTTTAAAAATGCATTCCTGAACTTTATTAAAGATTTAACGATAAACAAAGCTAATAATTAGTGTATTATAATTTCGTCTATTTTAAGAATAGTCTCTTTTTGTTGTCATTTTTTGAAAGAATTTTATTTTTCTAAGCGAGCTTCCTTGACTGTTGATTACAAATGGTAGAAATGAAATGTATTCGTTTAATTACTTCTTTTTTAAAATGTAACAATAAAATGCTAAGAATTAAATACTAATAATTGTCGTATTACAATTTCTTTTTTTTTTCCTAAAACTCTTTTGTACAAACGAAAAATTATATAATATATATATATATATATATATATATATATATATATATATATATATATATATATGAGCGGTATAAGTTTTTGCGTATGCTCCTAAATTATTTAGTTTAGAATTTAGGAAAAGGTCTCTCTCAAAATATTATTTTAAGCGGAAAAGAACCTTCCAAGAAAAATCTTTTTTCAGAAATATATATATATATATTTCCGAAAGAAATAAAGTTCCATTCATTATTCCTTTTTATATTGTTACAGCTTAAACTTGTATTCTGAAAAAAAAAAGATTAATGGAATGTTATTTATTTAGATAACAAAATGTGTCAAAATATACAAAAATCCGATACTTTTTTGACACACAAGTTATTTTGCTTTATTTTTAAGATTCAAACTTTGAACCGTCCAAGTTGTAAAGAAAGAAATTTCATAAATAGTAAGCCGGAAAAAATTGAAAAAAATAAAAGCCTGAATTATCCGAACAGTTTTAAAAAATCATTCTGCACAAAAATGATCAGCAAACAGAATGAAACTAAACTAATATGCATAAAAGTGCTCAATACCTTGATGTGTGTGTGTGTGTTTGTGTGTGTGAGAGAGAGAGAGAGAGATAGAGAGAGAGAGAGAGGGAGAGGGGGAGCGAGGGAGAGAGAGTATAAAGTATTCACGTTTATTTTGGTATGTGTTGACTTTTAACTCATTGAGCATTAAACTCGCGTATACACTTTAATGATTATATTAAAGCAAGGTACAAATTTTAGTTCTTGATTTTTATTGACAAAATTATATAAATTCAATAATGGCATTTTTGGGGGATCTTCGTTAAAAGGTTTTAAACAATAGAATACTCAATATAAAGTAGATAAATATGAAATGTTAATTCCTAAGTGGAAATATCAATATCAGCATCAACTTCTGTTATGAAGGCAACCCAACGAGTCTAGTAATATTCTTTTTAATCTTTCATTTTTTTAATTTCTAGCGAAAGTCGTTAATTTGTTTTGGTTTTCATCCTTCAATGTTTGACGTTTAAATATACGAACACGAAAAACCACTCGACTTAATGGGAAATGTGGAAAATAAAATGGTTTACCCTTGAGTTCCAGCTGTTGATTAAATATCGGAATGAAGGAGATTTATTAATCTTGGCGAAGATACTTATGAAATGAAACACTGACCTATGACATCAATCTGTCACTTCATATAAGAACATATGCTCTTACACACACACACACACACACACACACACACACATATATATATATATATATATATGTGTGTGTGTGTGTGTGTGTGTGTCTGTGTGTGTGTGTGTGTGCGTGTGTGTGTAAGTGAGAAAAATGGAAATGAATCCACAGATATGTTAAAAAATGGAAGGAAAATATATGTATTTTGTTAGCGATAAAATTTATTATTATAATATGCCGACATATGTTGGACTAAATTTGTTTACTAATGTAGCATAATGGTCGGGTCTTACCCGGGAACACCATATTGTGGCCTTGTGCCAGACACAAAGAAATCAATAGATGTAGTATGATTCTCAGAACTTACTGGGTGGTCCTTTGAAGAATCGGCCCGAAAAGAAATATAAACATTCGGTCGAGCAAGAAGATAATGGAATTCTCATTATCACCTGTGACTCGGTTCGATAGCCAGGAAGTTTAGGATTTTGCTGTTAAAATTTATTTTGATCGGTTTGTCAGAAGAAAGGATGGTTGACCTGTTGACCTCTTAAATGACACGTGCAATTTGGTATATCAGTTAGAACATTCTAAAGGTTCCATGATGTTCTAGAAATTTCCACACCCATTTCTATATAATGAGGGAACCTTATATTTTGGGGGCAGTTGGGCTACAGAGTTTTGCCTGGGACAGTCGGTTGGCAGAATTCGCCAAATGGGGGCTTTGCTGAGGTTAATCATAGGCGAGTGACTGAAAAACGTATGTGTTAAAGAACTGACTCTCTCTCTCTCTCTCTCTCTCTCTCTCTCTCTCTCTCTCTCTCTCTCTCTCTCTCTCTCTCTCTCTAAGAACAATAAGTTGCAGTGAATAAATTTATGAAAAGCAATTCCATCGTCATATTCGTTAATACGGACAAATACTACGGGAGATGTTATCAATGAAATGAGATTCCCCTGCCCAAAGATACCCATGGAGATAATAAGTTAATTGACCGTAACGAAGAACCACTTGTCTTGTAAGGGGATACCTTTGCCTGACCATAAACTAAAGAAAAGAAGAAGGGTCTTTCGTGGACTTTGAAGGACTACTAGATATGTGTAACCAACAAGCCAACGGGCCGAATCCTGATACACGGCTTGTACAAGTCCTAATTGTACCGTGTGTTTTGAAGACGCGGTGGGACCCACAACGTAACACAGATACTGTATTCTATTTAAAATTAATTTAAATGAGAACGAAGTAATAATATAAACGACGCAATCAGATTCGAATATTCTACTGTATTACTCGTCTTTCTTTTAAAAATCAAAACACTATGCCCTGATGATGACCTTTTGTTTACATGATTAATTTTGTGTTTTTATATTATTATTATTATTATTATTATTATTATTATTATTATTATTATTATTATTTTATTTTACATTTAAAATAATTTTGAATTGAATACTGTATGTGTTAGTAAATATTGGTCAAAACGCGTGTCAGCATATACAATAATAAATTTCATCCATATCAAAATATATATTTTTCTTCCATTTATCTTCTCAATATATATATATATATATATATATATATATATATATATATATATATGGTGCATCATCATCAGGTTGCGCTAGCAGCGCGGATATCCATGGGAATCTCTTGCCAACCGTCCCTATCGTTCATCGCCATCGGCATCATCCTCTGTGCAGCATCCAAAATCCGCGCAGTGTGGATCAATGTAGATCTTTGCTGGACGGCCCACGCTAGCATGCCCATGAGTATGTTTCCACAGGAGAACGTCGCTTATATGTTCGCCAGTGCTTCTCCAGCCGTTTACAGCATGTTTTGTTCTTCTTGTTGTCCCTGTTGGAATATTTTTGGCATATAAGGTGTGCTGAAGCACACCATTTAAACCTCTAGACTCTGCATGGCACGTAGATTAAAGCCAGCCAATCAGCAGCTCGAATATGTGGTTAGTTAACTATTTAATCGCTGATCTAGAAAGCTATTCACTTGCACGTATTCGCCACTGACGAACGGATCTGCAACCGAAAACTCCTAGGGACACCGAGTTACAACCAGACGATTATTTACAAGGATCAACCACTGCTTAACAAAAGGGATCTTCACTGTAAAGTGTTCTCAGTTGAAGCCTAAAAATGGCCACAAAAATCGTAACAGTCTCTACATCTTCGGCGGGCATATGCGTAACTAACTAAACACATAGAAATATTTCGGTTAGTAAAACAAAAATATTTCATGCGACAACAATAAAAACGATTAACAATTCAAGACGCTGTATACATAACATTTAGACAAACCAATATTAATAAAAACGGGAAAATATTTCTAAATGTCTTACATAAATAGAACATGTTTTATTCTACATCCTGTTATGTTATATTGGCACAAATGACTTGGTTCAGCATTAAATGATTCGAAAAGCGTTGATGTGTCGTTAAGGAAAGGAAGCAATCAATGGCAATAGCCTAAAACGAATCTCAAACTGCTTCATCCATAATTTGAACTCGGCTCGTCGGGCCTATTTCCTATACGCGCTGTCGGCTGCGGCTGTAGAATACCCCAACAGCTTCAGTGAAGAGGGGTAAAATCACCCCCACAATGGGTCCACCTGATGGTCGTGGGTAGTGACCTGTGATTCTTGGCGGCTGAGTAGTCTATGACAAATCCACTTTAGAACTTAATTAAGCTTGGTGGTCGGTCAGTCGTAGATATCCCGTCTAATCAATCGCTGGTCATGTCAAAACCTAGCACCTATATGATTGTCCCAAATCATTTGCCTTCATGGCAACCCCCACCCACACCTTTTTATCATATATCTATTAACCAACCCCTCCGCATGAGCAGGAAACGACACAAGGTCAATTTCTTAAACGGAGTTCAACAGGTTTGAATTCAGAGTTTTCCTTCTCCTAGACTGGTTACCTAGCCATGGTTAAAGAACCCAGTCTGCCCTGCTATTTGCCCATAGCTGGAGGGAGAGTTGGAGTTTTATCATATATGACCGAGAAGGCAGTATCTGATGGTCTTAGTTTCCTAGATATGGTGTTAAAATGCATCTAATGCTGAAGTTCCAATTTCGAAGCTCTAGGGAGTGTGGAGTACTACTACATTGACATTACTCCTAGGTCTACGTAGACGCAGGGTGGTAGTGTCTGTAATGGTACCCTCTATGTATTAGATAGATGAAAATGAGTTTAGAAATGTTAAGAAAATTTGACTTAAAATGAGTTAAATACCCAGTAAGAATGAATAAAACAAGACGTCTTCAGCATAAAATAACCCCACAAGGGTGGACATGCCGTAAAATCATAAAAATGAAGAAGATATATATAAAACAAACATAACTGCTAAACTACAACATACATCCCGTAATGGTATATCGGCACAAATGACTTGGTTCAGCATTAAATGGCCTGAAAAGGGTTGATGTGTTGTAAAACGAAACAAGCAAGAAATGGCATTATTGCAAAACGAAAATCAAGCTGCCTAATCCATAACCTGAACTCGGCTAGTAGGCTAATTTCCAACGACGCCAAAAGTTTCTCATTGTACTTATATATATATGTATCAGTATCCCTATGATATTCGTATATGTGTGTATATGTGGGCGTGTATGTTTATAGCCCGCCTTATCGACATAGTGATATATTGAGGATTTAA
>CM042141.1:104542569-104567569 GCA_023376005.1 Doryteuthis pealeii | reverse complement strand
TAATTTTTTTTTTTTTTTGAGAACTAAAAAATCAACTTTTCAAACCAAGTATATCTTTTTAAATGTAAAAAAGAAAAATGAAAAACCTTTTTATCAATATTTTTTTACGAATACTTTCATATTTCTTAGAATAAAATATATCCATTTTTGATCAGCAAGACTAAAAAAAAAAAAAAATTAAGGAAACTATTCATAAAATAATAAAATTTGAATTAATATGCGAAATATTCTACCTACAAATAAGTTTAGGTTTAGTTATTAGTGATTTAAAAAACTGAATTTAGAATTGTTTTACGCAGGAAAATTTTTTAGAAAAATCATTGAAGCGATTAAAAAAAAGGGATATAAAAAAGTGGATACCCACATACTATTATGTTCACATTTCTTTGAATGAAATATGATTAAATATATACATTTTAATCAGTTTTTTTAATGTTTTGAAAGAAGAATAACGAAATTTAAATTAAAACCCGAAATATAATGTTTAGTTGGCTACTTTGTTACTTTTGTTTTAGGACTCAAAAATAATTGGAATGTTACATTTTATTTCTAACTCAACTCACAATTAAAATCTGAATTTAAAATTGTCTTACGTTCGAAAAAGTTTTTTTAAAAATTCACAAGTTTTGAAAATATTATTCTCAATGTTGTAAAAAGAAAAAAAAAAAATCGCAAATTCTTAGCGATTAAAAAAAGGCGATTAAAAAAAATGCTATTATTATTTTCAAATTGCTAAGTGGATTTATATCTAACACAATGAAACTTGTATAAAGGTTAATATTATATTCAACATTTTTGAACAATTCAAAAGAAGAAACATTAAAACAACTCCTGATGATTTTTAAAAATGTTCAGCTCACGGAAATAATTAAAATTATTAATGAAAACAATGTTTAGCTTTTTGCACCGTTAAATCAATTGAAATTTACAGTTGCCAAAAACAAGTTGACTACCGGCTTTTTAAAAGATTCTATGAAAAATCAACTGATCGTCAAATGTTCACGAAATTGTCGGTAATTATTCCTTTGTTAATGAGAGTATGTTTGAAATAGTTTTTCTCTTAAAATATATTAGGGGAAATATTTTTACGCCCCCAATTTTATTTTATGAAATCTGAAAAAAATTAAAAAAAATAAACAGATAAAAACGATTTTTTTTTAAAGATAAAAGACTGAATAATTATATCAGATATAGTTTCAACACGGGACTTTTTTTAGTAAGAAGAAAATCTTTTAAAATCCATGAATTTTAAATTCTGCTAACATATGTCAATATTATTAGACACCATTCCGTAAGTATGTGACTTCCAGCAAATATTGAACTCACTATTCAGTAGTAATGGATTTACGAGACTACCTTACTAACCATTATACAATGATGGGACCTCATTTTCCATACCAAACCTGCTATTAATATTTAAAAATGTAAACATCTAAATAAACTAAAATTTTAATACACAAACTTTTAGTTTTGTTTAACATTAACATTAAATATCCAATAAACGAATAATTTTCGTTCTAATAAAAACTTATTTTTTTATTCAACCCATAGATGGGTTTCTAACAGGTACTACAACTCTGAATGATAAAAATGGGAATGAAGAAGTATTCCACACTTCCGAGACCCAGAATTAGAACTTCAGCATTAGATGAACTTTAATGTCATACCATTTTTAGGAACACTCCCTGGTGTTCCTAAAAATGTTTTCGTCCGGTCATAGACTGGTTACTTTTGCTAGTATATATATATATTTCTACATATATGCACATACATACATATACACATATATATGCACATACGTATATATATATATATATATATATATATATATAATATATATATATATATGCACATACGTATATATATATATATATATATATATATATATATATATATATATATGTATATATATATACACGTACACAGACACACACATACACAAACATACTCAGACACACACACACACAAATATATATATATATATATATATATATATATATATATATATATATATATATATTCGATGATGAATTCGTTCCAGGTTTTGAATATAAAATCAAATAAATCTTTCGGGCAGAAAATCCCAGACTCACTCAACACTCTCACTCTCTCCCACTTCGCTACGTGACACTTCTTGACCGACAGAAAAAATGCCATGCGGCATTAGGTGTATTCATCCTTAAACTTTTCCATTCTAATCAACATATAATTCTTATATTCTTCCTAAAACGTTTCCGTGCTAATTTACACGGCACTGTTACATTGCTAGCTCTCTCCCCCTCTATTATGTTACATTTTTAGTTATGTTTTGTACAAAAAAGAAAAAAAAACAACAACACCTGCACTCATTCAATAACGATGAATCTATTTTAAATCACATCAAATCAACAACTAACTTAATAAGAATGTTTACGAAGATCTTGCGATATGTTTACCGTAAGTTATTCAACTAAATCACAGGTGTTTCACTTCCTATATTAATAAAAGGAAAAATTAGATGCTTTTTTTTAACAAAAGATAATTATTTATTATTTCTATAGCAAAAACGGAGTATCACTGCTGTTCCTTTACAAGGATAGCTTTGGCATTAAATAACTCATGGAGGTTGATCTGCCATTAAAGAAAGAAACAAAATAAAACTATAACATCAAAGATGAGTATGTTTATATTGTGAAACTGAAATAACATTTATTCTAAATTTTTGAATTGTAGTTTCATAATTTGTATTATTTGGGTTTTTTGGACAGTTGTCCTTATCCTTATTGATATAGGGGTTAATTTAATTCATTTCTAAGTGACAATCATCTCTAGTTTGTAGGTTCAATCCTGGCCAATTGTGATAATAACATAGAATACTTAACATAGCTTAACACCTATACCCAGTCATGGTTAGCGGAATGAGAACAGTATACCCTGCTGGATGAATATAGGATTCGATTCGAAGTTTCATAAAGAGTCTAGATTACGACATGAATGCTCCCGAGTTCGTTGAGAATGTTCCCAACTTCGAAGAGAAGGTTCCCGAATTCATGTATGTTCCCGAGTTCGAAAAGAAACAACTGAAGAGGGACTTAGGGTATACCGGCCGAAACGTTGTGTATATAAATATAAAGTGGAAGACAACAGTACGAAAATTCAATTAATGCAAATGAAACATAAAATTTTTTTCTCTCTCAGAATGGACTGTAAATTCTAATGTAACTAACAAAAATATGTGTCCTCCGGGCACAAATATTTCAGTTTTAATGTAATTAAGTATTATATGGAATTAGAAAGACTGATGAAATTAAAAAAGAACACAAAAAAGATTACATTATTCTAATTGATTTCAATATAAAATTATACATAGGTTTGCTTTAAATACGTTTGAGAATAAAACAACAATATTAGAAATCAATAATACCAACTAATTATTTATATAGATGGTTTTGTTAAAACTGGTATGCAAACATTTATTTTTTAATGATATAAAGCACACATTGCAGAATTTTAAATACATTAATACTATGTGTTGCTTTGCGGCAAATCTATCTTAGCCAGACCTAAATAAAAACATTGTTAATACTAGCAAATATATGGACACTCCGGGTGCAAGTATTTAAGTTTTAATGTAATAAAATATTATATTAAATTAGAAAGGCTAATGAAACTAATTAAGAATGCAGATAAAAAGATTTGAGTTTTAAATAAAAATAAAATCATGGAGAATGTGACCTTAATAACTAATGCCTTGAGTAGTGATGTCGTTTTGGTTACAGACAAAAAAACACACAATCTCCAAGATTAAATAAAGATTATTTGATAATAACAATTGAGAATATAACGTAATTAACTACGCGAATTGTAACGTTAGCATTGACGTAGTTTCGGTTACAGAGAGATATATACTAAATCTCCATTATTATAAGATGTCTCTAATTTTCGTTTTAGTTTTATCAGTTGACGGGCATTAGTTGATTCTTAAACAGCACCTACTGAGAAACCAACTCTGTTCATTTGTAAAATCTGATTATCTGTGTGGTTTCAGTATGTTCGCTTTTTTTTATCATATATCTAATTGTTCACTTGATTGGATTTGTGTCACAAATGAAAATTCATTGTTTATTTAACAATTCTGTCCCATATATTTCCTGAAGTTTTAGTATTTCATCTATTTAACTTAATTATCTCGTCTATAGTATTTTTAATTATTGCCGTGTATCACTTAGCAGCCTTGTCGCTAATATTGCCCCATTAATCAGCTACACACACACACACACACACACACACACACACACACACACACACACACACACATATATATATATATATATATATATATATATATATATATATTAGTACGCAAACAGTTTGTTTGTTGTCGGCATAGCCATATCAAACAAACTGTTTGCGTACTGTCGTGTAGCAAGTCACCAAAAATGTAGGATATATGAGTTTATAAACAAAGCGATAAATCTGGGAAGACCTGCTAGTGTAACGGATAGAATCTCCGACTGTCAGCCAGGTAGTTAGGGTTCGAATCACACACAAAGCGGCTTTGAGTCTATAACTTTGCTGATGAGGCATAATAGGCCGAAATGAAAATACAGAGAATAACTTTTTCTCGATTTGTTTACGCTTCAAATTTAAACAGATATATTCACCTAATTCATTAATTATCAACTAGTTAATTTTCAAATTTTTTACAATATTACTTACTGTCGGAATCACTGCCATTTTTTCTTCACACACACACACACACACACACGCACATATATATATATATATATATATATATATATATATAGAGAGAGAGAGAGAGAGAGAGATAGTAAAAGTTATAGGCATAAAACCTACTTAAGTTTCACCCAAGGGTCATCAGGGTTAACTGCAACGAATTAACTAAAATAATTAAAGACTTAGGGGAGTAAACCCCGAAAGCAAATCCGGAGCTGGAGCCCCTAAGGTGGTATAATGCTGAACTTCAGCGCTATCCAGCATCTCCTGCCAAACTGAATTGTTTTTTGTTTTTGTTTTTGTTTTTTGTTTTTCCTTTCTTTGGAAGACAACGGCACTGTGAAGAGGAGGATCTGCTCCTTGGGAAACAGCTTATTCTCCATATAAACCCACCCAGGTTTCGGGATTCTATATTTCTTTGGATACTACGCCATTGTCTGTAGTAGACGGACTGATGCCAACGATATATATACATATATATATATGTGTGTTAATGTATGAGTAGTAGCTTACCGGTGGGTACGAGTACGATCGTTGGAGGCGCACAGTATCCAGGGGTTAAGACTGAGAAAAAACAAATACAAAGTGCTCAATACAATGCAGAGCAAAAATTATTTATATAATGGATAAAAGTAACCTACTCGAGTTTCATCGTCTGATTCGTCAGGGTTACATCCGTTGAATTAATCGAGTTTTCGATTAATCTCAGTTGGTACAATACATGCCCGTTGGAATGGGACTTATCTTTTATCGACTCCTTATGGGTTATTTAATGCAGAAATTTGGTCAATTTGTAATCATAAGTATTTTTACAATATTCCATCGCATCTTTATATATATATATATATATATATATATATATATATATATATATATATATATGTGTGTGTGTGTGTGTGTATGTGTGTGTGTGTGTGTGTGTATGTGTGTGTGTGTGTGTGTGTGTGTGTGTTGTGCAATTTGTAATGAATGTATCTTATTATTTCTTAACTTTATTTCATAATTTTTTTTGCAATCTACATATGCAAAAGGGTATTGTGGTCTCGCACAAGTACATGATGTTACAAATGAGAAACCAGAGTTATAGAGGACCATAGTGAGAAGGTAAACGCATTATATCCTTCAATGTTTCTGAATACTGTTATCTTTCCTCGACATGTCACTGGAGTGTATAATCACAATCTCACAGAGTTAGGTATTCTTATGGTACAAGCGATTGTCTCTTTAATCCCCTGGTGTATAGATGTTTCACTTTCTCTTTTTTATCATCGGATTTTGTCTGCACACACCTCCTTTGAGGCGAGAAGATACCATTTTGCGTTATTTGCGGTAAAGTCTACAAATCTTTGTCCAGCCCTAAAGGACACATGGCGGTTGACATATATTTTATCCAAGTACTGCATCAACTAACATATGCATTCATGCATTCAATTTCTTGCTTCTTTCTTTCTTTTTTGTTGTTTTACAACACATCAACCATTGTTGGGTCATTTTATGACGAATACTTTTTGTTCAATTCATTCCTGATGGCTATTGAACTCAGCCACCAGATTCCGTCCTTAAGCATCATGGATTGTCATCAAAGCTAAGGTGTAACGTCTTCGGCATGAAATAACCTAACACGTATTGACATGCCATAAAATCCAACCGACCAAGAATCAACCAAAAGAAGGTGATTACACCCCTAAAATAAGTGAACTTTATTCCTTCATTCTTTACTTATTATATTTTCATTCATGCATTCAATTTCTTGCTTCTTTCTTTTTTGTTGTTTTACGACACATCAAACATTGTTGGGTCATTTTATGACGAATACTTTTTGTTCTATTCATTCCTGATGGGTATTGAATATTTTTTTTAACCTTCTTTTTGTAAACATATATTTGTTAATTCATTTCCCTCTATTTTAGCCAATAGATGGGACCCTAATAGGTACTACTAATCCGTGCCAGGCTAGATCTTGAGGCAAAGATGATGAAGGGTTACTCCACAATCCCCAGAGCTCCTAAATTGGAACTTCACCATTAGATGCAGTTTAACGTCATACCTATGACATTAAGACCTTAGCTATCACCTTCTAGTGCATATATGACAAAAAGGATATGTAATCATGTAGGTGCTAAGGCTTGACATCCGATTAATCGGGGATGCCTATCCGACCTTCTGTCTAAGTAAGGACCAATTGTAACGTTGCAAGTCACGGACAGCTCAGCCACCAGGATTCCGTCCTTAAGCATCATGGATCGCCACCAAAGGCTAAGGGGTAGCGTCTTCGGCATGAAATAACCTAACACGTATTGACATGCCATAAAATCCAACTGACCAAGAATCAACCAAAAAATTCATTTCTCCTTTCTTTACATATTATATTTTACAAGAAGGAATTCAAGACAAATTTTATCTTCAAGGACAATAAACATTATTCTAAGAATACAGAAATTGACACACAATTATTTCTCGAGTCAAAACATTCTGAAAATAGTTATATCTAAATCAAAATCATATTTTGCATTTCTTCATAGGCGAGAAACGGAAGTCACCAAGTGATTCTGTGTGAACGTTATCCTAATATATATATATATATGTATATATATATAGCAACCTTCCGCACGAACAATGTGACACAATATCAATTTCTTAAGCGTAGTTTAACAGGTTTGAATTCAGAGTTTTCCTGATTATCTAGCCAAGGTTAAAGAGCCCACCCTGCCCTACTATTTACCATAGCCGGAGGGAGATAGTTGGGTGCATACCTTTCCCAAGGATATTAGCGCTATGTGATATGCATTCAGACTTGTCCAGGATTTGAACTCGGGTCGACGAGTCCATTTCCTACAACTCTATACATTACATCATGCGCCTAACATAAATATAGATGTGTGTGCATGTGCGTGTGCGTATGTGTATGTGTTTGCGTATGTGTGTGTGTGTGTGTGTGCGTGTGTGTGTGTGCAATTCTTGTGCCACACTTTGTATTAAATTAAAATATTGTATTCCTTACGTTGTGACATTTCTTATAAAAAGACAGGAAGTAAAGCAGTCAGTTCACCACTTGTAATACACGCCAGGTCTTGTCGTTTTATTCTTTTTTCTCTCTATGAATTTTTATGAGCTTTTTTTCAAGTTTATATCGTGTTTGTAATTTGTCACGTCAACAACGGGAGAGAATTTGAGATAATAGAGTCTACCGGATATAATAAATTTTAATATGGCGATGTCTTTGTCTTCCTGGATGATTTCGATCACGAATTAAATTCTTTGAATAATTTCATTCTTTTGGTCTCTTCATTAATCATGAATAATATTTGTCACTGGCTTAAAACCCGCCATATCTGGCAGCAAATAAGCTAGCTCCTGTGGAATTCTCTTGTATGGGCCTTGTTACGATAGTAAAATGTCGAATAACGTGTACACCCCCCTATCTTGTGTTATAAGGCGTGCTGGAATCCACAACTTAAACTTATAGACTCAGCATGGTTACGTGGATTAAACCCCAGTCAATCAACAGCCCGAATACGTGGTTTGTTAACTATTTAATCGCCGATTTTAACAGCCGTTCATTTGCTCGTTATTCGACATTGACGAACGGACTTGCAACCAAAGGATCATACCCACAACTAAGGTACACCAAGGAAAAAAAGGATTATACCCAACACTAAGAGACACCAACGGATCCCACTTAATGTGTTCTCACTTAAAGCCTAAAAATGGCCACAAAAATCGTAACAGTCTTCGGTTCAACAATGACACTTCGTACATTGAAGGCTCTCTTGATTGCAATCTGATCCTCTGTTACCAGAGTTATCTTATTTTGGCAACGCATACCGCTGCCGTATGTTATTGGCAACAATAAACAACAGTGCTCAAAATTGATTGCTGCATTTAAGTATCGTATTAATATTTAAGTTTATCTTTTAAACGTTCAACAATAATTCTTCTGTTGTCATTAAATTTAAAGACAATTTGGTGAAAGTAGGTCCTTAATGTCCTTACAAACAATTATTTTTTAATTAAAGTTAATTTCAATTATTCCCTAATTTATTATCAACTGATAAAAATTATAATTCTATAAAAAAAACTGAAGGCAAAAAATGACGTAAAAAGCCACCGAAAACAATAACAGTAATTAAAACTTGGGAATTCAAGATTTCAGGTTGACGAGTCCGGATTCGGCGTGGAATGTTCTTTAATTTGATCGCGGATTTGGCCTGATTCCAAGTGGTATGATGTGTTGGGCTACGGTCTCTAGAACAAAGTTGAAATATGTGACACACTGATACACTGACATCTGCATTTATTATTAAAGACGTTGCCGATTTCTAAAAAAAAAAAAAAGAAGAATTCTCCCTTCCCTGGCCAGCTAAGAACATAGACGTACGAGACAGGTATAACGGGAAAGATACCTGAAATCGTATATTTTGTAATGTCAAGTTGTAGCGCTATAGACCTAAAGGCTTTCTTAAACACTAGGTAACGAAAGAAAAAGGTTAAATACACTCGATTACAATTTGAATTTAATCGCTTCCCCACGCCAGCAATAAGTGACACAACGTTATTTTAATGTGACGTGGGTGGCCAAGTGTTTTTCAGCACTCATCAACAACAGGAAAAATCCTCTAACCACAGAGCATTCGAGATAATCACGAAACATCATGAGGACCGAGGGGAACAAACTAACAGAAAAACTTACAAAAGTGTTAGTTGTCTCCGGACACAAACCGACTAGAATTCTAAAGAATTATCGTATTTTCACATTAATTTATAATTCGTCTAAACAATTCTGGAAAATTTTAGAGATGTTTTCTTGTATAGGATTTCCCCTATAAACCGTGAAAGAAAGGGCTGCGTCTACCTTATAAATTAGCTATCAGACAATAGGGAGAGTTAGTATGCATGTGAATTCCTGATCGAATAGATATATTATTCCAAATTATTTGACTCTGATTCTTATTCGCAATTATCACACATCTCCTACTTCTCTTTATGTGTGAGTAATTAGCCGCCTTTACCACGACCAAAACGTTTATTGCTGGCTTGTCTTTGATGTGGCAAGCACAAACATATCCAGCAATAAAAGTTGTCACCTAAAAGTGGTGTTTTAGAAAGTTTTTTCACCTACCCAGAACCTAGCTGTGTGCGGGGAATGATGATACCCCACCTATAACCCCGAGAATCTCATTGGAGATTCACTTAATTTCTTACCGAACAAAACATTTTAAATGCGTTAATGAGGAGTAAGCTAAAATGGGAATATTTGCGTTTTTGTCAAAATTATAAACCAATAAAAATCTAAATTCTACCATTTTACAAAGATAGGCTACATCTATTTTAAACCATTTTCACCATCCTGTCGGCTGCGGTTGTAGAATATACCGACTGCACCTCTGCAGAGGGGTAAAATCACCACAATGAGCCCAGCTGTGACCGTGTGTGACCCGTGATGTTTAAGGTAGTAATTCTCCTTGCTGAGCAGTCCATGACATGCAACACTCCTCTTTGCCCCTTACGTAGGCGAGACGGGCGGTCGGTCGGAGAGATCCCGGCTGTTCATGTCAAGCCCAAGTGTCAATATGATTGTCCCAAACCATTTGCTCTTATGGCAACCCCCAGCTCTTTTTATCATGTATGTGCTAGACGGCGGTATGTGAGGGTCTTTACGTCCTTTGTAAGACCCTAAATTTCATCTAAAGGTGAAGTTCCAATTCTGGAGCCGCGAGGATCATAAAAGAAAAAGATTTCGGCTGATAAGCAACACAAGGTAATTAGTATTTACATTTTTGCATTTCATCTTGCACGATTAGGACGGTATCATTTTTAACCAGAGGGTGTTACAGGATAAGAACAGTCGGAAGATTAAGGAAAATCAATATTAATATAGAGATTAAGAAGCAGAATAGATTAGGATTATTATTTAAACATTTTTCAACTTTGTATAAATGTTTTTGAAACCTCATTCTGAGCACTTTTTAATAAAGAATTTTAAGCCAATTTATAAAGTTTGAATTAAAAATTGAAATGAAAATATAAATTTTTAAAATTCATTTTCAGCTAATACTATTGGGAGCACGATAATATAACCTCTTTTCCTCATTCCATAATTTCATTAATTCACAAAAATAAAATAAAAATGTTCAAAACAGACAAATTTGTTTTGGTTTTTAATTGATTTTTCATTTTACAATTTAATTCTTGGCAGATTTTCACCAAGGGCAGGAGAGGAGGAGGATTCATATTTAAAATAATGATTTTAATTTAGAGGACACATTTTAAAACTGAAAAATTTAAATTAAAAATTGATTTAATTTCTTTGAAGATTTAATTTTAGTACAATTTAGGACGTTTAACCCCCTCCCCAATATTTTAAAATTATATTTTTATATTCAAATAATTATATTTATATAATATTTCTGAAATTCATGAGAGCCTCATAGTTTTTGCTTTTAAAAAAATCGCTATATTATATATTTAAAACTTGATTTGATTTATTTATTTTAAAAGATCTGAATTATACCACAAAATTAAATTTTTACGTTATTGAATTATTATTACAAAGAAATCAATCTATAGTTTTTAATAAAATCACTAAATCTCATATTAAAAACTTAATTTATTAACGTTTGTATGAAAGATAATTTGAAAAAAGATGCGAGAATTTAGATAAATTGATTTTATTTTCTTAAAATCAACAAAGTATATTTATGTTAGTAATTCGAAAAACTATGTATTTGTACAAAAATATGGGAGGCTTAGCCACCAACGCCCTTCTCCCTGTCTCAAGAAAGTACACCTCTGTATCGAGAGAGAGAGAGAGAGAGAGAGAGAGAGAGAGAGAGAGAGAGAGAGAGAGAGAGAGAGAGAGAGAGAGAACATAAGAACGGGAGGTTGGAACGGGCAATTTCGACGACTGTAATACTGAGCCGGGGCATCATTCTCATACATACATACATACCTTGAGACCGTGCCCCAGCAAATGTTATTATACCATCTAGCTTTTTTTCTAAGCATTTCGTTAGATTCCAAGTGATGCAGAAGTATAGTAGGTCTAGCTACGGTTTTTCATGGGCAAAACACAAGGTAAATAAAATAATTGTAATAACTGTTTTATTATGCATAAAAAATAGCATTAAATGTATTTTAGTGTTCTTTAAAGTTATGCCAACTTATATTCTTTCACGGGTTATTTACCCTAGTTTTACGATGTTTGTTCTCATTTTAAGAAAATACGTCCAGTTTACATCAAACACCGTGTTATATTCCAGCTGTTTTTGATAAATCTTATCTCCAATCCCAATCAGTGAACAATAAATATCCAACAGTTTTTATTTGGGAATAGATATGAAGTAAAATATGCAAAAATTGTACTTGATAATTTGCTGGAAGTTTACAAGGATTTTATGCAAACATAAAAGCACATCTGAAACAAGTATAAACAAACGCTTCGACAGAAAGCAACAGAAAATAAAATATTGTCCCTTGTCGGAAACAACTTCGTTTAGCAATGGCAGAAAGCGGATGTTTTCCACTCAAGGTAAAAAAAAAATAAATTATCACAACCCAAATGAGCAGATCGGATAACTGAATCATTCTTTTTTTTTTTAGCCACAAACATTTGCACATAGAGATTGAACGACGGGCAAATAAATATAAATGCTGTTTACAGTTTTCCTGTTTCCAAAAAGCGCTGGGGGAAACGTCAGTTTCCTGATGTACTGATTATATGAAGTTGGATTATCCAGGAATAGGGGAAAATATGATGAACAATTGATGTGATCTTCTTAGAACGTATGTCCGGATGGAAAACATGAAGGTGAAAGATTTTCGGTGAACGAATACTGAATCAGAAAAAAATGAACTGACTATGAATAAAAAAAATGTTTATTGGTCCTGGGCTTTACTACAGTAACAAGAGAAAAACAGAGTAACTTATTTCTCCAGGGTAGGCGTGAGTTTAATAGATTTGGACTGTCATGTGGCTGGTCATATTTTCGAATGCAGACAAATAGTCCGATCCGCTAAGCTATAGGCAGTTGTTTATGGGACTTAGTTAAGAATATGCTACACATCACAAGGAATAAAAGAAAGAAAGAAAGAAAGAAAGAAAGACAAAAAGCATATTTTAAAAAAGAATCAAACAAGAAAGGAAAGAAAGAAAGGTATGCATAAAAGAAAGAAATAAGAGAGATGAGTATGTACATTAAAGAAAAAAGAAAAGAGAAAGAGAAAGAAAGAAAGAAAGAAAGACTGGTACACGTAAAATAAATGGAAACGAGTATGTACATTAAATAAAGAAGAAAAGAAAGAAAGAAAGAAAAAAAAGAAAGAAAGAAAAAGAAAGAAGAAAGAAAAAGAAAAAAGAAAACTGCATAAAATTATTTGTAATTTTCTCTTCGATTTTTCAAGGGTTGTTGTCTAAGAAGTACGAACCCAAGTGACAATATATAGCAAATTTATTCTGCCTTCGAAATAACCCCCGCCTCTCTCTCTCTCTCTCTCTCTCTCTCTCTCTCTATATATATATATATATATATATATATATATATATATATATATATATCTGTCTGTCTGTCTGTCTTTTATGTTTTTATTTTTATCTTTATATATATATATATATATATATATATATATATATATATATATATATATATATATATATATAGTCATCCACAGACAGTCCGCTTTCAACGTATCACGTCTCTTCAGCGAGGCAAAACTTTGTAAGCTTCTTCAAATCGAGATCGAAAATCAACCAACCTTTCATCAGTCAGAGAGTCTAACCACCAGGTTATCAGTACACCTAGCACGAAGGAAATTTTTACTAATAAATACATACATATGTAAAGTCAAATAAAGAGAGCTCGATACGTCTTAAAGAGAATCTTTCAATTTCAGCGCATACGGCAGGTGTCAGCGGAATTCATTTACAGAGAACTTAATCCATCAGGGGTGGAGAGTCTATATACATTAGTCACCGACACTGTGTTATCACCTCAGGTTGGCAGCTGATGAGGACAGGGTAGCGCACGTGTTATTGATTACGCGTTGTATGATAATATATATATATATATGTATATATATATGATGGTTGTCAACTCGTGATTCGAGTAAGACCATTTTCTGCATATATATATATATATATATATATATATATATATATATATATATATATATATATATATATATATATATGTATATGAGTGTGCGTGAGTATATATATATATATATATATATATATATATATATATATATATATTTTGGAGGGGACCGTTCTGCTCAATCGGGAGAGAATCCACCTTGGAATTGCAAGACTCTGGTTACGAGACCAGTCCTCGTTAACTCGGCGCATGAGTAGTACAACCTTGTTAATTTGATCTGTGCAGTGAAATGGGGAGCTGATGGTAGGCATGGAACCTCCCCTCAGGAAACATAAAACAACAAAAAATGACAAAATCCATCGTCTAGCGCAAGGCAAAATGGGATAGACTCCCTCTTCTGTCTATCTGATACCGACAATAGATCACTTCACCGACTTTAGGATATATATATATATATATATATATATATATATATATATATATATATATATATATATATAATAAATAAATATATAAAGGTCTTACATATCTATTTATTTGGTGACAAAGGAACATTCACGACCATATTGGTTTCATGCGAGGCAATCGTCAGGTGAAGATGTTAAAAATGCAAGGAAAATCGAAAAAATTGCAAAAAGTTTCAGAAAATTCAATAGACATAGAATGTGTATGATTAGATAAAGTGATGTGCGTATGTGTGTGGCGGTATTTTGAATATATGTGAGTGTTTATGGGCAGCATAAAGGTTATGTATGCGGGGTAACTGGTCGCACACATAATACGTTGTTCTATCATTGTGTAACGTTTGATCAATGCGGAAGTGTGAGCGTTTGTATTCACGTGCATATGTGTGCGCGGGCGTGTGTATTTTTTTGGCATGGCCGGATGTCAGAAAGCGACGTGTATTGGGTTGTGTTGGAGAAGGAAATAGATACTGTCGGGCGATTCAATTGAGGAGGGTTGAATAATTTTAACTTTAAGATTACAAATGTTGTATTCTACGGGCGGGGTGGGGGTTAGAGAATGTCGGGGCTGGCTAATTGTTACAAGTGTGCACGTTAATACGTACGTAGGTCGCAGTGTCAGTCAAACATGTGTGCAGGTGGGCACACACACACACAACATAGAAGGACGTGCATGCGTAAGTGCATATGCCCATGTGTGCGCAAACATTTGTACAAACGGTACTCATACACGCATACAAAACAATACTCATACATACCGATGCGCACACACATACTACTATATGTGCCACATATATCTTACTCACACATACCGATGCTTATACGCATACTACTATGTGCTCCACGCATACACATGCACACATACACGCGCGCACACACACACACACACACACACACACACACACACACATATATAATATATATATATATATATATATATATATATAAAGAACATTCTGTATGTTTGGGTGCATGTTTGTACAACGTCGGAGTACACGTCTGTGGAAGAAAATTGGCTGGCCAACAAAGATTAAAGTTTAATAAAATGCACACCCAATTTTGGTTAAACATCTGTTCCTATCTAATTTTCATAAGAAAAGATAAATAAGTAAATAAGGATATAAATCGATTTTATTTTGAAAAAGTAATTTAAGAAATTATTTAGGAATAATAAGAAAAAAGAAATGCTTCACAGAAAAAGTATAATGAGAAAGGAAGGAAGAAAGAAAGAAAAAATGAAAGAAAGTGGGAGAAATATAGTGCGGAAGGGATAACGCTAATCTGTTTAAATTGAACATAATGAATAGATGAAAATAAGGATTTTTCCGTATTCTACACCTACAGCCATCAGGGCGGGAAATATAAAAAATGGAAGGGAATACTTGTAACTTTAATTAGAATAATGGCTATATATCATCATATTTTTATATTCATAATTATCATGGCGGTCTTGTTGATTTTATTGTCGGTGTTGATAGAATAAATTCTTCAATCCTGGAAATGTTTTGGAATCCAAGATGGCCAAGATGTACCTCATTCTTTTTCTTTTCTTTTTTCTTTTTCTTTTTTCTTTACTCAATTCATATTTCATATGAGTGTCGGCACCTCAGCTAAATAATGGAGCATTCCGTTTTTATTATAAAGAAAGAAAGGGAAGAAAAAGGATATGATACACAGTAAAATATAAGAAAGAAAAAAGAATAGCGGAAAGATAGAGGGAGTGAGTTAGCACGCGCATATGATAACGCTAATCTGTTTCAATCGAACATAATGAAAAGAAGAAAAGGAAAGAAAGTAAAAAGAGTGAGAGAGAGAGAGAGAGGGGGAGGGGGGAAATCAAGATTATTATGATTTTTACATAATGTAATTTGCAATAGCTCTTAAGTAAACATATCAAACGTTTTAATAATTAAATTATCATACTGTGATATATCCACAGGTCCTGCTTGTTACTATAAAATGGCTAACCAGCGTCGGCCGTTTTTATTTGAAGTTTTGTCTGCGTGAAATATCCATTTTGTGACTCTGTCTGTAAAATGCTGAAAACTGGATATTGATACGAATCATTGACCGACCAGCTGTGAGTTTATTAAGTTTATTCTCTGTATTATCGTTTCATGTTAAATCTTTCTTTAAGAAATAAATAGTGCCTGTATTTGTTATTGACACAATGACTCTGATTCAATTATTGAATGAAGTATTTAAAACAATCAATTATACAAAAACAATTTAAAAAGAGGAGCGACCATTTTTAATTGGAAAATCCTCTTTCACTATTTTAATAAGATTAATCAACAAATAAAATGATAATATGACGATTATAATCCGATCATTGCAAAAGACATGCTTGGAAAATATATTGGTTTCGTTTGGTTTCTTTGTAAAATGGCATATCAACCTTTGTGGGTTGCTTAATGCCAAAAGCAACCAACTAACATAATAATTATGTCTATCAATTTATTAATTCACAAAACAAATCAACTATACAAAAACATTTGGTATCAAATACCCCACAACGCTTGATATGCCATTACTGACCAACCGACCAACAAATCCTTCATCTGATTTGTAACCTACTTTAGTCTTGGGGGCGCTATTCATATACTGGTTTGGTTTGGTTTGGTTTGGTTTCTTTGTTAAATGCCATATCAATCTTCGTGTGTTATTTGATGCAAAAGCATTCATGTAGAAGAACAGTAGTGGTAAAACCCATAGCTGAGTGGATGAGGTGTTCATCCTCTTCCAACATATATTTGCCCGAAAGGGAAAATAATAACGTGATATAAGTTTGTACTTGCATATGATGCATGAGCAGGGTGTGACAAAAGGTCAATTTCTGAAGGGGGGTTAAACAGGTTTGAATTCAAAGTTTTCCTTCCCCTAAACTGGTTGCTTAACCAAGGTTAAAGAGCTCTGTCTGCCCTACTACTCTCGAGGGAGAGTAGATGGATGCATACATTTCCCAAGGGTATTAGCGCTATGTGAAATGCAAACAGCCTCGTCCAGGATTTGAACGCGCGTCAACGTGTCCATTTTCTACGACTCTAGCCAGTACACCACATGCCTTAGATTTATAATCCTAAAGCTAAAGATATATAAGCAAGAAACAATTAAGACCTACTTTGGTCGTGGGGGCACTATTCATATACTGGTGGGGTTTGATTTGCTTTCTTTGTTTAATGCCGTATCAACCTTGGTGCGTTGTTTGATGCAAAAGCATCCATGTAGAAGAACAGTAGTGGTAAACCCCATAGCTGAGTGGATGAGGTGTTCATCCCCTTCCAACATATATTTGCCCGAAAGGGAAAATAATAACGTGATATAAGTTTGTACTTGCTTATTACAATATCGTAGTCCAGCATGTTAGCCATTACACTACGAGGGCTCTCATCTTAGAATCTCTGAAATTTCTCAGAATTGCGACTAACGGCCAAACATTTTTTTTTTCACAATTGAATTTTTTATTCTAATTGTGTTTCTGAGATTTTACCGACCTAATCTGATCGTTTTAAGAATTATCTTAAATCCTTACACTAATGAGAAATTTTAGGATTATCCCAATTCTTTCGGGATGGATCAGATTATCATTATTTTTTTATCGAAAAAAAAAAATAAAAATAAAAAACAGAAAGAAAGAAAAGAAAATCAAGAAAGGGTTAAAGCCAAAAAGAAATGAAAAAAACCCAGAGAACTGGATGAAAAATCAAGAAAGGAAGAAAAACTGAATCGAAGAAATGAAAAAGGAAGAAAGAAAGAAAGAAAGAAAGAAAGAAAGAAAGAGAAAGAAGATAAAGCAAATAATAAAATGAAAAAACCCAGAAACGAATGAAGAAAAAGTCAGAGAACAGAATGAAAATCACGAAATAAATATATAAATAGAAATAAATCAAGACAGGAAAACATCTAGAAAGAAAGAAAGAAAGAGAAGAAGGAAGGAAGAAATCAAGATAGGGAAAAAACAAAGAAAGAAAAGGAGAGAGAACAGAACGAAAAATCAAAAGATGAAGAAAGGAAAAGAATTAAAATGAAAGAAAAAAAAAAATAAAGAAACACAAGAAAACCAAGAAATAAAAAAGCCAGAAAGAAATGAAGAAAGAAAGAAAAAAATGAAAACAGAATGAAATATCGAGAACGTAAAAAGGAAGGAAGGAAAGAATGAAATAAATAAATAACATGTTTCATAACATTCTAGGTGGCTGGTTTACTACGAGGAGTGATAGCGTGTTAAATGGGCAATCAACTCAGTAACACTAAAAAGGTCTTGGTACGAATGTCCAGGAAAACTTTCTGGTCATTCTTCATCCCTAGGGCTTCCGAGATGAAGCAGATTATCATTATTTTTATCGAAAAAAAAAAGGAAATAAAAATAAAAATGTTTACCATCCTTCTAAGTATAAAAGAAAGAAAGAGAGAAAGTGATAAAGAAAGAAAGAAAGAAAGAACTCCAACATTTGCAAATCTCGTTTATTCTCGTTTTAGTTTGCTGTCTTCTCGCATTTTTATTTGCACCGCGCGCAATGTGATCCGTAATAACTATGCTCTCCAATGAGATGAAAGGACGTAAGAGTTCAAATGAACAGCTCCATAAATAAAACTTCTTTATCTAATTACACATCCACTCATCAACGCATCGTGATCGTCTATCTCGATTCAGTGCGGTTTATTGAAACTGTATTCTTCTACGCATCGTGGAAAACAATAAGACAGCAATAAACACACACACCACACACACACACACACACACACACACACACACACACACACACACACACAAACAAACACAAAGACAACAAAGACAAAGACATCACGAAGGAACAAAAACTGATTAAGTAGAATGTTAGATGAAACGAGGGCATCGTACATTCTTTCGATGATCCTATGACTTGTAAATTATGGGGAAGTCTCGTATTGTTTTTTTTTTCTTTTGCTTTTCTGTTGAATTTTAGAATTCAAGACAAAAATAGAATATCGCTGTTTCAGCAAAGATAGCTAACTCACTAAGTATTCATATATTATGCTTATCTATATCGGGAACAAAGCCACAATGGTGGAACCTCGATGAGATTTGCATCGCTACACTAAGGAAGATGGTTTACGAGAGCAGGCTAAAAATTGTCCAACACTACACACACACACACACACACACACACACATATATATATATATATATATATATATATATATATATATATGTGTGTGTGTGTGTGTGTTTGTGTGTGTGTGTAGTGTTGGACAATTTATATATATATATATATATATATATATATATATATATATATATATACTTGTATTTGCAAACTGATGAATAAGTTGAGAGTAAATTCATGGAACCGAGAAAGAAATAAAAAAGAATGGAAAATCATGAAAGAAGAGAGAGAGAGAGAGAGAGAGAGAGAGAGAGAGAGAGAGGAGAGAGAGGGGGGGAAATCAAGAAAAAAACAGCCATAAAGAAAAAAAGACTGGAAACTAAATGAAAGTCCAAGAAATGAAGAAAAATTAAACGAAGAATGAAAAAAAAAAAAGAAAAACAGAAAGAAAAACAGAAAGAAATAAAGAAAGACTGAGTGCAAAAAAAGAACGAAATTAAACTAAGGAAAAATCTAGAAACAATAGAATAGAGAAAGAAACAAGACAGTGGACAGAAGGAAAATCACGAAAGGAAGAAGGAAATAATGACAGAGAGAATGAAAGAAATACAGAAAAAAAACAGAAAGAAAGAAAAAAGAGTGAGATCAGAATGAAAAACCAAGAAAGAAAGAAAGAAAGAAAGAAAGATATTAAAGAAGCAAAATAAGACAGAGCAGAATTTTAAAAAAAAATGTAAAAAATGAAAAATAAAAGATTAAAAAGAAAGAAACAAAAAAAAAAAAAGGAAAATCAAGAAAGGAAAAAACCGAAAAGACATTATGAAAGAAATTTTTTAAAAAGACTGACAACAGAATGAAATATCGAGAACGAAAGAAAGAAAGAAAAGAAAGAAAAAAGCCAGAAAGAAAGAAAAAAGACTGTGAATAGAATGAAAAATCAAGAAAGAAAGAAAGAAAAAAAGAAATGAAGAAAAAGAAAAAAGACAGAAGAAAAGATATAGAACAGAATACAAAAATGGAAAAAATGAAAGATAAAAGATTAAATTGAAAGAAAAAAAACATGAAAAGAAAATGAAGAAAGGAATAAAGCCAGAAAGAAATTAAGAAAGAAAGAATAAAAGACTAAAAACAGAATGAAGAACGAAAAGAAAGAAAGAAAGAAGAAAGAAAGAAATTTTAAAAAATTAAAAAAATGAAAGAAAAAGACTGAGAACAGAATGAAAAATGAAAATAAATGAATAAATAAATAAAAAGAAAGAAAGAAAGAAAGAAAGAAAAGAAAGAAAGAAAAAAGAAAGCCTGTCAACAGAATGAAATATCTAGAAAGAAAGAAAGTCTGAGAATAGAATGAAATATCGAGAACGAAAAATGGAAGAAAAATGAAAGAAAGAAAGAAAGAAGAAAAGATGGAGGGAAAATGACCGAGAAGAAAAGGAAATATCGAGAACAAACGAACAAAAGAAATAAAGAAGAAAGACTAAAAGAAAGAAAAAAAAAAATTAAAGACTGAGAACAGAATGTTAAATAAATAGATAGAGAAAGAAAGAAAGAAAGAGTTAAAAAAGACTGAGAACAGAAGGAAAAAGAAAGAAAAAAAAGAAAGGAAGGAAAAAAGAAAGACTGAGAAACATGAAATATCGAGAAAGAAAGAAAGAAAGAAAGAAAGAGTGAAAAAAAAACTGAGAACAGAAGGAGAAAGAAAGAAAGAAAGAAAGAGTGAAAAAAGACTGAGAACAGAAGGAAAAAGAAAGAAAAAAAGAAAGAAAAAAAGAAAGAAAAAAAGAAAGAAAGGAAAAAAGAAAGACTGAGAAACATGAAATATCGAGAAAGAAAGAGAGAGAGAGAGAGAGAGAGAGAGAGAGAGAGAGAGAGAGAGAGGAGAGAGAGAGAGAGAGAGAGAGAGAGAGAGAGAGAGAGAGAGAACATGTTTAATAACATCTTTGGTGGCTGATCTACTATATGGATTAATTGCATTTCGATACTCGATCTGCTAAGTAACACGAAAAAGATTTTGCTACGAATGTCCATAAGACCTTTCTCGCCATTTTTGATCCTCATAACGAGCCCGAAATGAAAGAGAAAATGGACGAATTTAGTTCATACGATATAAGGAATTTCGACAATACCGTTACAGCTTATATATTCTCAATATATTTTGCAGTTCCGGCAATCTTATTGCATTTGCTTTCTAGGAAAATGGTTGAAATCAAATATGCATGGATAAAATTGCCTGTAGCATATCGCTCGTTCCTAATCCTTCCAGAATATGTTTGCCATGTAAGGGTTAACTTGCGTGGAAATCTCGCAAATTGAATTTAAATCTAATTATACAAGGTGACACGTGAGCCCGTTAAATTCCCGTTGTAATAGGGGTCGAACAAGATCCTAAAGTATATATATATATATATATATATATATATATATATATATATATATATATAGGTGAGATCTTGATTGCTTTTGGCTTATATTGTTTGAATCTTATATATATATATATATATATATATATATATATATATATATATATATAAGTCAAAAGAATTTTTATGTTAGTTTTTTTTTCATAATCATTTTCATTTCATCATATGAAAATATAATAAAACTAGAATTATTATAAAAATAGAATATGAAAAAGATGAGGTCTTAATTGCTTTTTGCTTATATATCTTTAGCTTCTAATAGTTTTTTTTAATAATAATATAATTTGATTTTGAAATTACTTTTGAACACACGCATATACACACAAACAAACACACAAACACAGACGCGTGCACGCACACAAACAAAAACACCAGCGCACGTAAGGAGAAACACACACACATACACACACACACACACCAAACACAAACACACACAGCAGAAACTCAATCACAGAAATACTCGTACACATGTACTAAGACACACAATCACACATTATATATATATATATATATATATATATATATATATATATATATATATCTTAAAAAGGAAGGAAAAACTCAACACCGTAATTCCATAATTCCTTTCTAAGATAAATATTGCTCTGTATATAATCTAAAAAGTTTATTATACATTTAGCTTTCTTTAGTGATTTAAAGATTCACTGTATTTATACAAACTGGATCATACAATAATAATACAGTGTATCTTAGAAATCACATATAGAATCATTCCTTACTACCAAGTTTTGGATACCTCTCATCTATCTATCTATCTATCTATCTATCTATATATATATATATATATATATATATATATATATATCTGTCAATTGTTCGTAATCAAAATTATATCGTTAACTCAAATATTTGTATGACTAAAAGAAATGGCATTTAGTTGGAATATATACATATCTACCAACCCCCAGTAGGATGTAACACGAGGTCAATTTCGAAAGCAGAGTTCAGCAGGTTTTAATTCAAATATTTCCTTCTCCTGGACTATTTGGTTAAAGAGTCCAGTCTTCCCTACTATTTACCCATAGCTGAAGGGATAATAGATTCATACATTTCCCAAGGGTATTAGGGTAAGTGCAATGGAAACACCATCGTCCAGGATTTGAACTCGTCTCTTCGTGTCCATTTTATACGACAGTAACTATTACACCATGTGCCTTAAAATTATATTTCATTTGTACATTGGACTGGAAATCACTTGATTCTTCTTCTTCTTCTTCTTCTTCTTCTTCTTCTTCTTCTTCTTCTTCTTCTTCTTCTTCTTCTTCAGAAAGAGAGAAAGAAAGAAAGAAAGAAAGAAAAAGAAAGAGGATCAAGGGAATTTTAATTTGATCTCTCTGTTTAATGGCATATCAACGTTTGTGTGTTATTCAATTCCAAAGTCCTTCCCGTAAAAGAATAATATGTATATTATGTAAATCATAGCAAGGGAGTGAGTGGATCGAAAACCTTTTCCAAGATATTAGTCCGATATTGCCCGTAATAGCGTGATTTGATTTCGAACTCGCTTACTACGATGTCGCCGTCCAGCATGATAGCCACTACCATAGAGGGACCCCCGCCCCCACAGTCACATAGCTTGTAAGAAAAGATTCTATAGACAAGGAAAATTGAAAGGAAAACTATTGAAAGAAAAACAAAGAGAAACAAAGAAAGTTAGATTTGGCTTCTTTGTTTAATGGCATATCAACTTTCGAGGATTATTTAACGCTAAATCCATCCCTGTAAAAGTAGAGGTACTGTTTAAACCATAGCTGGGCGGATTGAGTGGGTTCAAATCTTTACCAAGGGTATTAGTCCCAAAGTGAGCGTAATAGCTCGAGTGGAGTTTGAACTCGCTTATGATATCACAGCCAAAAACGTTAGCCACTGCCATAGCGTGGTCCCCTCCCGCATTGTCACAGAGCAAATAATTTCAGGCTTATAAGAAAATACTATGGACAAGGAAAAAATTGAAACGTAAACGATTGAAAGAAAAACAAAAATAAACAAAGGAATATTTATTTTGCTTCTTTGTTTAAGAGCATGTCATTTTTATGTTTTATTTCAGGCTAAAGCCACCCTTGTAAAAGAATAGTAGGGATACCATTTAGCCCATACCTTGGGGGGAGTTGCTGATTGCGTTCAAACCTTTCCCAAGGGTATTAGTTCGAAAGTGACCGTCATAGCGCGAGAGGAGTTCGAACTCGCTTACTACGATGTCACCTTCCTGTACGTTAGCCACTATCATATAGGGACACCCGCACCCACAGTCACAAAGCAAATAATTCCAGGCCTGTGAGAAAAGATTCTATAGACAAGGAAAAAAATTGAAAAGAAAACGATTAAATGAAATGGAAAACAAGGAAGAAACTATTAAAAAAAAGATGAAAAAAAACAAAGAGGACGATGAATGTACACAAAATCACCTCGGAGTAAACAACACAAAATAGAAACATAAATGATGAAAAATGCTGAACAATTCTCTTGCTTCATCTGATATTCAGGTCGTCCGCCGTGATTTTCTTTTATAAATCTTATCATCGATGTTACAATCAAATTGTCACGTACCCTAGCTTGAGAAAAAAAAATAGAAAAAAAAAATAAATAGAAGATATGTCTGTCTCAAGCAAAACAGAAAAATAGCGAAATATTTATATTAAAATTGAGAGACTGCCAGTGTTATCTAAAATTCCCAGATTCAAACTGCGTGACTTCAATGTTATTTTCTGAATTCCAATATAACATAAAAATCCGATATTTTTAATCTGAATAAAAATGCAATTGCTTCATCTTTAACTAAATAAACACACAATCAAGGTCTTCTATATTGGGTGCAATATATATATATATATATATATATATATATATATATATATATATATACAAAAGGCGCATCCGACATCACGTAAACACGTAAACATGCAACACGAGAATACAGTTAAAAAACGCACACATTTAACCATTTGTACCATTTCTTTCATTTTCAAAAACTATTTCATTTACCTGACGAATGCCATAGCAAGAAACTGCTCGGTTGTAAAGATTGTTCTTATGAAAATAAATAAATGCTAAACCTTTTATTTATTCATTTATTCATCTCTCTCTCTCTCTCCCCTCTCTCTCCCTCTCTCTCTCTTTCTCTCTCTCTCTCTCTCTCTCTCTATATATATATATATATATATATATAGACACTGTGTTTCGACGTATCACATCTCTTCACT
>CM042141.1:104532569-104540069 GCA_023376005.1 Doryteuthis pealeii | reverse complement strand
ACAAATTGACTATTTAGAGTTCGTTCACACAGGAACTCTTGTAATAACCTGTGCTTGCTACTTCCTCTACTAATATTTCTATTGCTATAAGTATATTGAATGTTTTCTTCCGAGTATGATTCCTTGGTGAAGATTTTTCCTCAGAACCTAAATGATTATATTTTTGTATGTAACCTTTCCACAATAAGTTATTCAAGTAAAACTTTACAGGAGAAAGATACGTAAAATAGTTTTGCGAAATCATCGCAACATCAACAACAATCTTAACGTGAATAATTGATTCTATAATTTGAGAAAATCTTCCTAGAATTACAGAATGATCTAAATTATTTTTATAGTCATAGACAGTTGTTAATGCAAATGCTTTCAGCGGTAAAACCATTTATTTTCATTTCATTCACAAATACACCTGCCCAGGCCTAATCGCTGAAGAATAGCCTGGAGCAGGCAGAAAGATGTATTCGCCTCTACTAGAACTAAGATAAAATATAGTTAATGTGTTTTAAACAATATGGAGACATTTCCACGTTAAATGGTAAGCATCTGAAATTAAAACAGCAGTCAGGATTACACAAGGATTTATAAGGAAAGAGGTCGTTTCAAAAATTGTTTATGGGCAAGTTAAAAGAGTTACCTGGCATTACCGGGCTTTAACATGTCAAAAATAAATCTTTTATCTTTATCTATAATAAGAACAATAATGATATTATTAGAAGAAATGAGTTGAGGGTCTACTATGGTTTCAATCCAAATGATTTCATCGGACCCTACCTACCCTACGCTTAACTAAGTAGATGTAATTTAGTTAAGAGTTTAACTAAGTAATTACATCGACTTAGTTAAGCGTAGGGTAGGGTCCTGATGAAATCATTTGGATTGAAACTATGGTAGACCCTTAACTCTTTTCCTCTACTAATATTGTAACGTGGCGGGCTTTTTACACGACGCTGAATCGTATACGTAACGTTATGGGGTCCATCGCGTCTTTAAAACACACGGTACCATTAAGACTTTACAAGTCGTGTATCAGGGGTCGATGCGCTCGTTTGTTTACAAGCGCACATAGGATTCCAGCAGTCCTTCAAGCCCACGAAAGAATCTTCCTCATTTCCTTTCGTTTATGGTCGGGCAAAGGTATCACGTTTCACGACCGTGGGTTTTTCGTTACGGCCAATTGACTTGTTGACAAGTATCTCTCTCCTTCTCTTAATTAGTACTCGCCATTTTTCAGGCTTCACGCATCAGCGACACCATGTCTCGATTTCAGGACCTCAGTCGCTCGCCTCTCACTAACTCAGCCAAACTGCCAACCCCGACTGCTCTCCGCAAGTTCCGTAACCCGGCTGTCTCGGCAAAAATCTTCCGACCCAACCGCCTTTAAAATCTGTTTACTCGACTGCCTTTAAAATCTAAGGTTCCCTCATTATATAGAAATGGGTGTGGAGCTTTCTAGAATCTTTTGGAACCTTTCAAATGTTCTAACTGTTTTACCAAATTATCCGTGTCACTTAAGAGGTCAACGGGTCAACCATTCTTTCTTCTGACAAACTGATTAAAATAGATTTTTAATAGCAAAATCCTAGACTTCCTGGCTATCGCCGAGTCACAAGTGATAATGAGAATTCCATTATCCTCTTGCTTGCCCACTCCCGCAAGTTCTGAGAATCATGCTACATCCTATTAAGGTTTCTCTGTGTGTGGCACAAGGCCACAAATATGGTGTTCCCGGGTAGGGCGCCATTAAGCTACAATATTATCATTGTTATTATTACTGCTGTATGCTATTAATATTTTGATCACTTTTTGATAATTGACTGATGCCACTTCAACAGAAACGTGAAAGCGCCAATTGGATACTAATTTTATGTATATTTCAATGTAAAATAATAAAATTCACTTTTTCTATAAATTTAGTTAATTGTCTTTTGTTCTTTATATAAACATGTTTTTAAAATGTTTATTTTATTATTATTATTTTTTATTTGTATTTTCCTTTTATTTAATTTTTTATTATGTTTTGGAGGACGAAAATACGTAAAGTTTGAAAACCAGGTGGAAAGATGGGTTACGAATGAAAGCAGTCCTTGTGCCTTCGGGTAAAATTGGAGTCTGAGTGACAGGTCTCCAGGACTCTTCTCAGTATTATAGTGGAGCTTTAAAATGCTGTGATCTTGATGGTCTCGATTTCCAATTCCATTATTATTATTATTTCACTCTATTCGAGTTTTTCACACCTGCAGAAGCCGGGGATTCACTGGAGGCTGAGTGACAGCAAGTCTCCTCAGGTATCCAGGACTCTTCTGAGTATTCCAGCCAATCTCAATAATGCATAGCCTGGATGGTCTCGATTCTTCCTCTCTCATGTTCCACAGTTTTCTTAGTTCTCTGGCAAGGTCTAAGCATTTATCGATCATTTTGTTTTCTTTCCTTTTCACTCTGTGATCGACACGGCAAAGTCCACGAGATGACAAGTATTCCTCTTCTTGTCAATCAAAACAAGATCTGGTCTCCTGGCCGGGATTAGGTGATCCGTCTGTACCTCAAAGTCCCAGAGAATTTTGTGTTTCTCATTCTCCAGGACAGATTCAGGTTTGTGCATATACCATTTAGTTGAATGGTGAAAATTGAATTTCTTGCACAGTTCCGAGTGAATCACCTTTCCCACCAGTTATTATTATTATTATTATTATTATTATTATTATTATTATTATTATTATTATTATTATTATTATTATTCCTTCCCTGTTGACGAAAGAATTTGTGACATACTTAACGTAGTATCGCTGTTCTTTCCTTTCACTCTTACCGTGTTTCCCCGAACATAAGGTAGAGCTTATATTAATTTCCACTCCGAAATATAACACTAGGGCTTATTTTCGGGGATGTTTTATTCTTCATATATCATATATCTACAAACGACATTACGATGTAGAAATTTCTAAATAAACAGAAATTACGAAAACCGATCTACATTTATGTACCATTAACGTGTTCTTTTATTAAAAACTCATTAACGACAATTCCTTCAAAAATAATCAAATCCTCATCATCTGAATGTTATTGCTCTCAACTACGGTTTATTTTAAGTGGTGGCTTATATTAAATTATCCTGTAAAATCACAGAAGGTTTTATTTTACAGGTAGATCATATTTTCGGGGGAACACCGTATTTTCTCTTTCTTTCACTCTTCCTTCTCTTTCATTCACACTTTCTTTCTTTCACGTTTACATAATCTTTAATGGAATGGTCTATTGTTTATCTGAAGTGACAAGACGTGACACTCTGAGACGCAAGTGAAGTAATATGTGGATATTTTGTATTCTAGGCCTGAATTTGTTCAATTAAAAGCATAAGATTCTTTTTCTCTTATTTTACTAAGTTAATTTAAAAATATTTTCCCCTTGATTATCAAATTTTTACTCGTTAATCTTTGCTATTTTTGGAGTCCATGTTATAATATTCGAAATTGTGGTCAGCAGTTCAACCACCGAAAGCCGAATTGCAAATGGCCGCTTCCCGGCTTTTATTTATACTTTATCTAACAAGGGCAGATTACTCTGTTTAGACTAAACACTGGGACATATCATTCTACTTATACACATGTGTTTTAAACAAGGTAGAGAGATCTCCACACTGATGGCAAAACTATGAAATTACTTTATCTATATATTAAATATACTAGCAAAATAAAAGACGCCCTCTCGGCGACGTAAATAAATATTGCCTGAGGGGATGGGAGATTGAAAATTTAATATCAGAGAGTTTGTATCATAAGTAAAGTAAAATAATCAAATTTATTAAAGGAGTAAAAAATAAAATAAATTTATTAAAGGAGTTAAAAATATTTTTTTAAAATTGAAATGGAAACTTAGTTCTGATAACTTTAAATATATATTAAAATGAAAAAAACTATATATAGATAGATAATACCAGGTATGTATTTATTAAAACTTGTTTAAAAAACCAATAAGAACTATCTAACATCGCATGCTCAAATTTTGAGTGTATTCTATTTATGACGATTTTAGGCAGTGTGACGTAAGCAGTGACGTAGTCTTTGTAACAGACAAAAACGGGAAGCGAATCTCCATTATTAATACTAGTACAAAATAAAAAACGCTCTCCGGTCGATGTAAAAATAGATTTTTGAAACATATTGCCTGAGGGGTGGGAGTAAAAAATTTAATGTCAGCGAGTTTGTACCCTAAGTAAGTAAAATCATCAAATTCATTAAAGGTTAAAAAATAAAACAATTTGAAATGTAAACTTTAAATGTGTATTAAAATAAAACAAACTATATATAGATATATAATACCAGTCATGTATTTATTAAAAGCGGTTTTAAAAACAATGAGGACTGTCTAATGTTGCATGTTCAAATTTTGAGTGTATTTATTCAATAAATACACTCAAAATTGTATTCTATTTTATGACGATTTTGGGTAATGTGACGTAAGCAGTGACGTAATTTTTATTACAAACAAAAACCGGAAGCAAATCTCCATTAATAATAGATATTAGATATCAATCAAGACTAGTGTTCCAATTTTCTTCTGGTGCGAATACGAAAAACTTCTTCCTTACAGGTTATCCAGCAAAACACCTTTATACCGCAGCTTACGAACAAGAGGAGAAAGGCTAACTTTCTTCTTTCGTAAGAAACACAACACTAGTTGATTACCAACTGAGCCAGTGACTATAAATCGTCTGATCTGTATCCAACAGAAACGTTTAAGGTATCAAAATGACAATAGATCCGAACTGAATTTAACAGAGAAGTCCAAAATATGTATAAAGACGGGTTAAAGTTATAAGTTCACATACCCAGGTAGTAATATATCATCTACAGAAAACGATGTGAATATACACATAGGGATGGCATGGAGAGTCATATTATCGATCATATTGAAATCTGCCCCCTCGCTGATAAGATAAAGCGATAATTCTTCCAAGTGCGTATTTCTCCTTATATGTTTTTATGTGTGATCAATCATGGTAGGAGGGCTAGTTTATTTTGTGAGGCATGATGTGAAGGTGGGTGTTCTTCCCATGATGCACCATACAATAAGAAAACAACGACTAATTCACTTACTTTAAAAACCGCATAGGCGAGAAACTCAGTTACCAAGCCCCATTGACTTTGCTACTCTAACTCATATATAACATTTATATATATATATATATATATATATATATATATATATATATATTATTATATATATATATATATATATATATATATATAGTCATCCACAGATACAGTGTGTTGACGTTTGCATCATCAGTAAGCTAGACTAAACCGCTACTTCTAGACGGGAACGAAACCTGACTGAATTTTCGTCAGTCTGGCTCCTTAACATCTCAGCAGTCGGGTAACTGTCAGTAAGGGGCAAACATTTAACTGATATATACTTCCGTAGATGTATGTTTTTTTTTTACAATCAAGAGTGGACTGATGTCTGTAAACAACAGTCGAGTAATGTCTTAAGCCAAAAGACAGTTCAATTAAAGTCTCCTCTAGATAGGTATACCGGGTTTAGGAGTATTACATATGCACAGACACACACACACACACACACACACACACACACACACTCACCCCCCACATATATATATATATATATATGTCTGTGTGTGTGTATATATATGTGTGTGTGTGAGTGTATGTTTGTGTTATTTGATCAAGTGGGTTGTGAAATTGATTCTCAAAATTATAGTATATTTTTTCCCTTCAGTGATTTTCTTGATAATAAAAGTTTTTTTTTCGTTAAACGCCAATTTACAAAGAATTGTTTCCGTCAATAATATTTTTATAAAAACGGAGAAAAACATATGGATATTTTTATATATCGAGTTGTTTTAAAAATATAAAAAGAAAATCCCAAGATGTAATGTTTCAGTTCAGTTGAGTCAGACTATCGACCTTCACTTAAATTCGGCAATGTAAGTTTATATATATATATATATATATATATATATATATATAATATATATATATATATATATATGTGTGTCAAAAAAGTATCAATATTTTTTTTTACTTTATGACACACCGTGTATTCTGAAAAAGTTAATTAATGCAACGTTATTTTTTAAGAATACAAAGTGTGTCAAACAGTACAAAAAATCTTAAAATTTTGTTGACACTCCTTATATATATATATTGTTAAAGTCATGCATCCAACTATTCCCCTTTCAGCTATGGGTAAATAGTAGGACAGACTGGGCTCTTTAACATTGGTTTGGCAACCAATCTAGGAGAATGAAAACTCTGAATTCAAACCAGTTAAATTCCGTTTAATAAATTGATCTTGTGTCGCATCCTACTCGTACAGAGGTGTTGGTAAATATATGTTTCTGTCCTCTGAAAAGCGCTTCTGGGTTAAGCTTTCTGGTTTTCGGACTGAAAAGGTTGGGAGTCCCTGTTGTAAAGTAACAACATATATTTAATAAGAACAAATGAATATATAGGTATACAGAAGAGATACGGATACACCTAGCAGAAAAGATATTGATTTATTGTGGAAATTTCCGTACCTTCACCACATTTTTTATCTTTTACTTTGTCTCTACTTCCTCCGTTTCTTCCGTTCCTTCTTTTTCTTCTTCATTCGTTCCTTCCTCGTATTTTCATCTTTTATCTTTGCTATTTTCTTGTTATTCTTGCATTTTTGTCCGCCTCTTCATCTTTTTCATCCATTTTCCGTTCCTTCTTTTTCTTCATTCGTTCCTTCCTCGTATTTTTCATCTTTATCTTTGCTATTTTCTTGTTATTCTTGCATTTTTGCCCGCCTCTTCATCTTTTTCTTCCATTTTCTTCTTTTTTAATCGTACATCTGTCCTCTTAAATCATCCTCTGCAAAACCAAGCCAGACGTCTTGAAAGCCGTCTACCATTCGAGACAAATTTTCTTCAGTGCCAATTTGAAAGAAAATTATGTAGGCAATATATTTTCTCCACTTTCATTATATATATATATATCATAATAGCATGTGGCACTTCTTGCATTCTTTTCAAAACAACTGCACCTCTGCAGAGGGGTAATAATTCCCCAATGGGGCTAACTGTTCGCCTTGGGTGTCGACCCATGATGCTTAAGGACGGATTCCTTGCAGCTGAGCAGTACATGTCATGCAACACACGACTTTGGCCCTTACTTAGACTAGACTTCTCCACTATAGATTTCAATTCCTCATCACCTGAATAATGTTTGCCTCTCAAACCCTCTTTTATGGGACCAAAGAGAGTGTTGGCAAACATTATTTTAGTGAAAACGAAGTAAATCTGTGGTGAATAAGAGACAAGTCAACGGAATTTTATGGGGCAGAGATCATGCTCATTCAAAGGTGGAACACTGCTATTGAGAAAAACAGTGACTATGTGAAGAAGTAGGGATGTGATCTATAGAGGACAAACTTCAATTTAATGTATATGTTCCTGAGCTAAACAAAATAACATTACATTTTAACTCACCATCGTATATATATATATATATATAT
>CM042141.1:104527569-104530069 GCA_023376005.1 Doryteuthis pealeii | reverse complement strand
AATATTCAAAATAGGCAATTTTATTTGGCAATTAATATAATACCACCCATATTATCTATGCAATATTACACACACACACACACACACACACACACACACACACACACACACACACACACACACACACACACACACACATATATATATATATATATATATATATATATATATATATGGGGAATCCTTGTAGTGTAGTTGCTAATATGCTGAACTACGACATCATAGTAAATGAGATCAAACTCCAGTCACACAATTACGTTCACTTTCGAACTAAATTTATACATCCGAACTTAAGATTCAGTACAGGATGAAGTTTAGAGCCACACTGAGGACAACCATGAAAATGGAGGTCTCCTATAACAAGAAATCACGTATTTAACAAGAAATCCGACTCGACTGATCATTGAATTTTAAAGCAATTTACTTGGTTTTACCACCGGGAATATTGGCGATAAAATTTCCCATTATCGACCAAATTTAATCATTGAAATTGTCGCAGAAAATGTGGGAGGACACGTGGCAATTGTGCGCAAAAATGTAATATTTCATCATAATGAAAACATGTGAACGACTGTAAAATGACAAAAAAATATCAAGTGTTGATCGATTGGTGGGTGGAGGAGACCAATCTAAAAAAACACAGCCTAATGTCTGCTGCATATAATTTAAATAGTTAATGAAAATTTGATGTTCAATTATTTGCGCTTTTTAGCAATTTTAATGAAACACAGTAGGGGTACACACACACACACACACACACACACACACATATATATATATATATATATATATATATATATATATATATATGGAAAAATAGAAGTGAATCCGACAGTGTATAAGTACATAAAAAAGGAAGAAAAAGAAAACAAGTTGTATCGAAAGATTATACTTATTCTACCGATGGTACAGCATTTCGGTTTGTTCACCAAATCATCGTCAGGGCTATCATTTGTGTAATATGATATGCTAATTTTTTCTAAATAGTAAATTCCTAACATGATATTCTAATGATATTCTCCTCCTCGTCATTAGCATGAATGAACGCTATGAATTCCAAATAACCTTTCAACAAAACTCTGTCCTCAGTTTCACATATGAACCCAACAATAATAATCAACTCCCATTCCTAGACGAATTGATTGACACTAACAACATATTCACCACATATCTGTATAAAACCCGACAAGTAACGATTCCTGTACACTCAGTTACAACAGCTAATGTCCCGTACAGTACAAAAGAGCCACCATTAAAAGCTAAATATATCGATCAAAACTCATTTCCACCTCAAAAACAATATTCTTCACTGAACTCAAAAATATTAAACAAACTCTTATCAACAATACATTTTCCAATTACATCGTTGACGAACAAATTCGACAGACCATTCATAACATTAACCACAATGAAAAGAAATACTGCACCGAACAGCTCAACTCATAACATATATTATCGTATTCAGATTCACCGAAACTATAAACTCGACGAAACTGCGTTAAAAAAGTTAATTCGTAATGATGTTTCTTCCACTGACCCCAACAATAAAGTTAAACTAATAATCTATTACCCAAAGTTTAAAACTACCAAACTTGTCACCAGCAACAACTCATCCCCACCGACTAGCTGTCTTAACGAGATCAATCTGGCGCATAAATTTAAATGTCCCGTAGGAGACTACCTCTCCAAAGTTGAAAGCACGTAGATTGGTCACACCACAACGACTTTGTCACGCCGGTTAACACTACATTTAACCGATACAAGCTCGATCAAGCAAAACTTAAAATCACATTCACGACCACCCTATAATTACCGTAAAATTCTAACTGAAAACGCACACATAATGCACAAAGAAAAAAAACAAAATCTTCAAATACTCGAAGCCCTTTTTTTAAACAAACAAAAACACCTTTAACAGGCTCAACTTCGAATATAGCCAACATAATCTCAAATGCCTAGAATTTCCCGCTAATTCACGTCCCCCGATTTACTATAACATTTCTTATTTCCTCCTACTACTTATTCCTACTGCTACTGTTTGTTTAAAAAGAACAACGGAAAAATCTCACTACTTCACATCTGATGATGGCACTAAGTAATGCAGAAAGTACTAATGTAAGGAAACTTTGGTGAATTCATTCACCAATTGCACCCCAATAAGAAAAAAGATGGCAACATAATTGGAAAGGATAAAAAAGAAACTAGTCACACAAGAAATGTCTGACGAGTTCAACAAAACATACACACACACACACACACACACACACACACACACACATATATATATATAATATATATATATATATATATATATATATGGAACGCCTCAATATTAACCTGAGTGCTTGGGAAAATCTAGCATTAAACCGGAAAGAATGGCGTAAACAAGTTTCGCTAGATTAAAGAGCTTTGAAGAAAATAAACTGAAACATAGAGATCAGCCTCCGTCTAACTTTAAAACAAAAATATCTGACTCCCGCTTTAGAAAATTCTATCTTTC
>CM042141.1:104480069-104522569 GCA_023376005.1 Doryteuthis pealeii | reverse complement strand
TCAACTCACCTACAAAAGATGAAACATGGTCCAGACTTGGCCACTCCCTTACGAACTTCCGCCCAAGATGAAATGAACCAGAAGAATACCATTTGGAACCATTTACAGGAAGAATATTGCTTTAATGTTGTGAAATTCATGCTGAAAGAATTAAGGCCTTCAAAATGGCGTGAGAATGGGGAATTAATGCTATTTTCCATATCAATGGTCCATAGTTTTCATCAAATTTTGTTATTCCATATATTTTCCTGCATGGGTTGGAAAAAAATATACAGTGGTAATCTGACTTACGAGTACCCCAACTTTCGAGTTTTCCAATTAAGAGCGTCACTCAGTTTGACATTTTGCTTTGTGTGAAAGCTAAGATTTGAGGATACGAGCAGCTCAGATACGCTTATCTTAATAGGTTCACTTAAAAACAAGTAAGTTTCAAAATCTATACGGCAAAGAAAAGTATTTATTTATAAAAAAACAACATTAAAACGTATTTACAGCACATAACCCATGCATGCGATTTTGCTCTATTTGAAAAAGTAACAAAAAGTTTCGGGTATATTTTTTTGGGTGGTGTTGAGGTAGTTGGAAATGGATTAGTAGCATGTCATTTTATTTTAAAGAGGAAATGATATTGGATAGACAGAGAAACTGAGTTACGAGGCAAATAAATTCAAAACCCATTGAATCAAGGCACCAGAGTTCCATAATTTGAATAATTAACATGATTTACTTTCTTGCGCACAAGTAGGATGTGACACAATATCAAATTTGTTAAAACGGCTGTTGTTTGAATCAGAGTGTTCCTTCTCCTAGATCGGTGCTAACCAATTTAGAGCTTCTTTTCCCCTTCTATTTACCCATAGCAGAGAGTAGAATAGTTGGTATTGGTATATGAACTGCAAAAACCTCCGTCCAGGATTTAAAGTCGTTTCGCCGTGTCAATTACCGCGGATGGTAACCATTACACAAGCGTTTAGATAAATTTTTATCATCTGAATATTTTATAAAGCAATTATTTCCTTTGGAAAAAATAAAATATTACTACATAACATAATAAATATCCACTCAATATACTATATGGTTGCACCACTTGAACTTGGACGCTTGGAAGAAAAAGCTACGAGGATGGTACACAGGATGCTGCTAACTATTTGGAATTAAATCATCGAAAAAAAACACAAAATAAAACAGTTAGCTGTACGAAACCACTTTACCTTCCCATCCCACAAAACGCCTCCAAGTAAGGCAACAGGACATGTTAGAGCACTCTGAGAAGCGTGACGAATTTCATAAGCGACATAGTTTGTAAGACCGCTACACATGGACACACCAGTGATTAAACAAAACCAGCAAAAACTTAGATTCATCAGCTCTTGCAGACCACCTGTGTCGTGTAAAGAACTGCCAAAGCGATGGTCGATAGGAACGGATTGAAGATAGATTCAAGGAATTCAGTATTAATAATGTTTTTAGACCTCATCTGTTATTATTTTGATGCCCAAATACGGATATTAATTTTGTTTGACAGAAAAATTATATCCCGAATCTTTATCCATACGCCGTAATAACAAAATCTATTAAAATGTTAAAGAATGAATGTAACTCAACTATTATTTCAAGTTCAATTTTATGATATAAAAAATTAGAATATATATATATAATATATATATATAATATATATATAATAATATATATTATATGGTTTAGGAGGTTGATGTTTAGAAGGCTATCCACAATTGCAGTTGAATAAAATAAATTATTTATTCCAAAATGCATTATATAACTGGAATGTGCTTAATTGAAGTCATACCTTAATTTTTGAAAAATTTAATTAGTTAATAAAATGAATTTAGGCGGGCATATATGTTCAAAACTGTAAGTTAAACAGATCGATAAAAGGCATCGATAATATTATATATATTATATATATTATATAAATATATATATATATATATATATAGGAAAAAATATATGGAATTAATCGACCTATGAAAATAATATTTTAAAAAACAATGATGTTTGTTAGTTATGTGTTCTGACAAGGCCTGTTTCTGGACCAAAAACGATAAGTTGGTCTTCATCAAAGACGACATAGCGAAGAAGAAAATATTCCGTTAAAAGGACTGTTTACAAAACGAACGCGGATATCAACCGCTGAAATTTTTTGAAAAGGCATTTCTGTTAAAAATGAAAATAAATAAATTTTATTTTTAATTAAAAATCAGAAAGCATATAGTCATGGTAAAACTCAAAAGATTTATGTAATAAATTGAAAAATTTAAAAAATGTAAGGGGTATCATATGTTTTTTCAAAATATTATATCAATATATATTATATATATATTTATATTAATATAATATATATATATATATAGATATATATATATAACTGCTTTTTTCTTGTAAAATTCAGGAAAGCATTCAAAACACCTTATTTAGACCAAGATGGCGATCTGTCAGGCATTTGTTTGAAATAATATGCCAAATTCCATACAATGGAAATCATTCTCTGATAGACAGTGTGCACAAAGAAGCCGGAATGTTGGCAGTGCAAGGAACTGAAGTGTAGCAAGAATACAAGTTGAAAATGGTTGGCTTGTGCCAATTAACCTGCATCGTAAGGTGAAAATAAAATGCAGCAGTTATTATAAAAAAACCTATCAGAATTGAAAAATTAAGTATTTAATATATATGCGGCAGTTCGCTGTTAGTTTATTGCATTTAGGAGATTTTTCCCATTATTAGAGAAGTTTATTCAGGTATGAATATTGGTCACATTTCTGATTTTCTTCCATTCTTTGTTCACATGGTTATAATATAAAAATAGAGAAAGATGAATTTTCCGATTTTTTTACTCTCTCTCTCTCTCTCTCTCAGTTCCTTTCTCTCTCTCTCACACCAACGCGCCACACCACACACACGCACACACACACACACACACACACACATATATATTATAATATATATATATGAAAATTATCAAAACATGTGTTTCATATGGCCTATAGCCGACATTTCTGGGAGAAATGTGCTAATTGAAGTCATACCTAATTGGTGAAAATTAATTAGTGATAATTAATGGAATTGGAAAAAAAACCAGCTAGTTGTAATGCGTTAGAATCCCCTCCTGTCAGCTAGCAGTTAAGTTCGAATTCACCACACAGGCAGTTTGCCTTCTATAACTCTGCTGATGAGGCATAATAGTCGCAAATAAACCATACAGAGATTGAGTTTTCTCGATCTGTTTAGCCTTTAAAATTTTTTTTGGGAACAGAATTTATGCCCGCCAATTCATTAATTACCAGCTAATTATTTCAAAATTAGATATTGACTTCAATTAAGCACATATTCTTCCAAATATATATATATAGATATATATATATATATAATATATATATAATATGGTAATTCCATGTCAAATATCCATGTCACCCACCCTTTCAATTCTCTAGAAATTGTTCGAGGTTGAGTATGTTTACATTAGCTTATCCCAAAATTTGTCTTCATTCCAATAAATGCGTAGTTATGCGATTTTAAGCTGTCACAATTGAGGGTTAGCGAAAAATGGTACTTTTTGAACCTTTTCTGTCTTTTAAAATGAGTTTATTTCCTACTTATAAAAATTGCGTTATAAAAGATTTTCTGTAAGGAACCCAATAATGCTACAAGGAAAGTCTTAAAGTCAACTAATTTTAATTATGATGATTTCTGATTTTTCCTGTAAGATTATATCCCCATGTGGCCACTACGCTACGACAACATTTTCTATTATTATTACATTATTGATAATTATTGTTATGATTGTTATTCGACAATCCCATTTTATGGATGAGCTCCAAATTTTGGGGATTGTGCTATGTTATGTGTACGCTACCCTAACTTATAAATACTTTATGAATTAAGCGAATTGCGATTAAATAAAAGCCCAAGGTTATATGCTTAAAATCCGTTTGTCTGTTATAAAGATTTAAACATTAATTGTTGCTCAACTAACCATAGATAGGACCCTACCACGTCCAAAGCACTCAAATTTGTGATCGCTGGAAAAATGGCGGAGAGGTTACGTCTAAATCCACAGACTTCAAATGGAACACACCCTAGATTGCTATCTTAACTTGCACATTTGTTGTTATACTCTCTTTGACTTCCGTTATTTCTTCTGCCATCGATTTCTCTTCCGTCTGGGCGTCTCTAGTACTTCTTGGCGTTCTCGGTCTTTCCATTGAGCGATATGTCTCTTTACAGAAGCCCTAGTGTCATTGGTAGGTTTTTAGATTAAAACCCCAAGACTTCAGAGTTAGCTATAGATTCTATATATTTACCGAAATCCCCACCAGTCTTCTCCGCCGATTCTCACTGGTAATCACCCGGAGATCAGGATGAGGTCACCAGCATGTCACTCAATCTTTCAAAGCCGCGGCTTGCAAATTAACAGCCATTTTGGTTCACCTACTTATTGAAATGAGTGTTAGGTGACTGACAATTATGTAACATTTGGCCATACATTCATCTGAACAACAATCTTCTATTACATTAAAATAATTTCCGCGCACCATAGAAAGACGAGAGAGGGGGTAGAGAGAGAGAGAGAGAGAGAGAGAGAAGAGAGAGAGAGAGAGAGAGAGATGGGGGTGATTAAAGAGTGAGAGAGAGACGAAAACTTAGCTTCATTTAATTGGTTCCACAGTACCGAGCACCCCCCCCCGTTACACACAGATGTCGATGCGAGTCTGGTGATTTCGGCAACTTTTGGTTAATTGGCTGTTTTCAAGACTGCTAAATAAAGTATATCTTAATAACGCTAGCCCACAGGAAGGAATGGTGAACTTTGTTCAACTCGTCACTCTTCTGGAATGATCAGTTATGTTTACTGATAATTATATATGATAAAGTCATATGAGTGAATATACATACGAATATTATATTATATATATATATATATAATATATGTGTGTGTGTGTTGTGTATGATATATATATATATATATTATTATATATATTACTACTATATATATCAAATATAGCAATGAATTGGGATGTTTATATTTGGAATCACTTTATCCTCCATACATCTATAATGCATACCCTTACCTACACATTAATTATACAAATGGAAAAACACACTTAAATTCACACACACACAACACACACACACACACACACACACACACACCACACACAAACATACACACAGACACACAGACACACCACCACCACACACATCTATATATATATATATACTATATATTATATATTATATGAAATTGAACATTTTTTTTAAAAAACAAATGATGTTATTTGTATACTGACAGATCTGTTTCGACCATTTAATAAATCGGTCTTCATCAAGAGCAAACATTGAAAGGAAAGACAGAATAAATAGCCGTTAAATATGAGGGGTACAAAACGAACGCTGGTGTTCGATGCGTGAATTTTTTTAAATGCGTATTCTGTGTTAAAATAAATAAATGTTATTTTAAAAAATCAGAAGCATTATAATCCATGAGAAAAAATCAATGCTTCTGATTTTTAAAATAAAATTTATTTAATTTATTTATTTTTAATACAGAATACGCATTTTTAAAAAATTCCAGCATCGAACACCAGCGTTCGTTTGTACCCTTCCTTCTAACGGTTATTTATTCCGTCTTTCTTCATATGATTGCTCTTGATAAAGCCGATTTATTAAATGGTCGAAACAGATCTGTCAGCATACGAATAACATCATTTGTTTTTTCAAAAAATGTTCAATTCATACTGTCGGATTCACTTCCATTAACTTCATATTCACACACACACACACACACACACACACATACTATATTATATATATATTATATAATATATATATTATATATTATATATAAATATATATATAAAAGAGAATGAATAAGAAAAGTGTTAGCATATATAGGTTCTCAATGCTAAAGTAGCAGAACAAATTTAAAATCTCAAATAAAATATCATGGTACTAATTTTCTTTACTATAATTTCATGCGTATTATGTAATCCTCGGACGGCTAAATATTGAAAAGTGCTCGTTCATATATGCATATATACACACACCCATAGATGCATATGTAGATATTTTCAAGTCCCAAAGTATGAAGAATTATATCATTTCCTACAGAGCAATAATACACTTCCAATAAGGGAAAAACGTAACCATTTTCAGTTGTAGACATAAACCAATTTTATGAGGCAACTTTGACATCTATGATTACACGTCTGCGTTAAAGTAGTTTTTAATTAAATGTATTTCTTTAAAAAATACTCAGATTTTAAGGGACTATCACGATGTACATTTTCTATAGCACTGACGTCTTTAAAAAATCTTTATATCAACTGGAATAAGAGACAAACTGCTGGTAGAGCCTCAATGAACACACCCTCATGTACATACATACGAATAAACAAATATATATATTATATATATATATATATATTATATATATATATATATAGATATATCTTAGAAGGAAGAAAAAACTCAACACCGTAATTCATAATAAATTATTTCGACCAAAATTGGGGCCTATATAATCTAAAGTGATTTAATATGGCTACCCCAAATCCATTCTCATCAGATGGAAGATCAGGTTATTTGAATTGCATAACTGAAAATTTTACTCTCAAAAAAAGCAAATTAAATAAATTAAAAAACATTTTTTTTTTACATTGTAAGACTGTCACCATGGTGACTGAAGTCAAATGAGAAAACACACACACACACACACACACACACACACACATCACATATATTATATATATATATATATATATATATGTGTGTGTTGTGTGTGTGTGTGTGTGTGTGTGTGTGTGTGTGTAAATAAATGGAATTATCGACAGATGAATTTAACATTTTGAAAAACAAATTAGTAATTATATCTGCTGACAGAATCTGTTTCGACCGCTTAGTAGAAGGGTCATCATCAACGAGCACAAACATATGTAGAAAGAAGGGGTAAANGCTCCAACTAATCCCAAAGTGATTTATAAATCCACCAATCCTTATATATTATATATATATTATATTATATATATATATATATATTATATTTCATCCACAGGACAAAGTGTTTTCGGACGTTTACATTGCATCGCGTGTTGTCTACCACTTTTTACGTCTTATCTACGAGCGAAAGCATCCGACATCTTCCGCTCTCGACCGGCGTAGCTGTCGCATGAAGCCACATTTTAACTGGTAAAATAAAATACATGCGGTAGATGTTACGGATTACCTAGAGAACTCAGTCTGTACAACAACAGATGATAATGCCTTGGCGCTATTGATGACAAGTTGTTAAAATCGCCTCTAGAGAGCTCTATCTGGCTCAGGGGAACACACACACACACAGTACACACACACACAACACACACACACATATATATATATATATGTGTGTGTGTGTGTGTGTGTGTGTGTAACTGTGTGTGTTGTGTACTTTGGGTTAAGGTGCTGGACATGGAGTCAACACTTGTTACTCGACCAGTTTCTCGTCGATGCGATCTTCGACCAAAAACGTTTTGGTCTGAAATCACAACAGGTGAGAAAATGTCACTAATCCAGGGGTATCTCCATGTCACATTAACTTAAATATCAACGCTCTATAATGATATTGAGTAAGTCTCAGTAAAATATATTTTTTTAAATGTAGTTAAGTATCTGGTAGTAATCCCAGTCAAAGATTACGGTGAATATTGTGCATGGTTGTAGAAATTTCTTTTATCTATTTTTGATTTTTTAAATATATTCTATTTATTTTACGTAGGCAAACTCTACTTCATTTATTTGTTTCTCTCGGCTCATTTCAGAAACTTTCAACTTTTTGATCTTGATGTAAAAGAAACGTGTTCACTATCGACGAAGGAAACTTGTGTGTAGACCGATTTAGTTCACAAGCGAATCGGTCGTAGCAGATTCTTCGGAGAATACTACCGAAGAATTCTGGATACAGATGTTCGCTAGGGAGAGTCTAATTCAAGAATTTGTTGCGAAGTCTTTTTAGAGAAGAATGTTCTTTCCGTACAGCGATACACTCATCCATATAACATCTACGCACACACAACCACATGTACGCACACACGGAACTGAAACTCTCACAGATAGACAGCAATAGGTAAATAGTGAGGCTCCACACACACACACACACGAAAAAACAACACACACACATGCCCCCACATATATATATATTATAATATATTAATATATATGGCACGGACCCTCATTGTTTAGGTAATGGACACGGGAACGGGTCAAATAGTAGACGACGCCGAGTGCATTTCAATAGGCACTCATACACCTGGCAAGTATATTACTGCCAACTACCAAATAGTATAGCAGACGAAGACAATTTAAACTTTAACTTAGTATGTTATAACTCTCAAGGAGGAATTTTATAAAAACCTCTTATTTAAAACGCCGACGTAGAATTGTCCTTATAATGAATCCTGCTCGTGTGGGAGGTAGGTTGTAGTGAATACATTATTATATATATATAATTAATAATTGAATAAATTTACCATGACGAGACAAGTCCAGCTAAAGAACACCGCGTGCGAAACATCGAAGGCACTGGACATGTTTCGACCTCATTAGGTCTCATCAGTATGCATACACAATCCTCTGCCACGATCAATTATTAATCATAATGTAATTCCTCTATTTTTAAAATTAGATATGTAATTTCTTTGCCCATGAGGGTTCAGTGGCTGCAGATGTGGGCCCGCAAATTGGGATAGTCAATTGCCTGGAAGGTGTAACCTTCGTCTGTGTAATCCTGCGATAGGTGTCAAGACATACTGGCTTAGGTAGTGTGCGTGATTACATGACTCTTAATTATTCGCATTCTCGCGGTGGCGTGCGCTGGTAGCCCTAGTGTAGAGATTGCTCTTTCACTCTGTGGTCGCTAATTTGATCTCTAGTGACAGAGGTCCGTGTATGCACATGCTGAGATCGAAATAGACTGTCCAGTGTCTCGGATGTTTGCACTGAGTTTGCCGAGTTGTCTGGTCAATGGTAATATATATATATATTAATATATTATATTATATATATAATATATATTAAAGAAACTCCGAAATCTCTGAGACTGAGCTCTGTATTCAGAGAGTGGAAGAATTGAAAATACATTTTAAGTGAATTAAGTAATATCTTAATAACCCAAAGGTGGCCTTGAATCGATTTACGATTAGGATATTCGACGCTGTGCATGGTTGTAGGGGAACGCCCACCATCAATCAAAAACTTTTAGAAGAATTAGGATATCAAAGATTGATGGGCTTTCATAATCTTGAATTACGCAGGAATTTCCAAGCGGTAAACCTCTATTACTTATAAATAAATAGCATTGATACACAGTATTATTTGATGAGTGGCGTGTTTGATATTATTAAATTGATTCATTAATTCATTATAATTAAAAAGTAGAATGAATAATAAAATTCGATTAAGGGTGTTTGGTTGGTTGCTGGTTGGTTGGTTTACGGCATGTCAACCTTTGGTTTATTTATGTTGAGATGAATTTTGTTATATTCATGCTGTTGGGTATTCTTTTTTATTAATTTTACAGGCATTTTTTCAACTCATATTTTTTATCATTTAACCTATAGATGGAACCCCAGCAGGTGCTACGAATCCGGGTAGAGTGGACGGGAGTAATGGCCATGAAGAGGATTCACATCTGCCCTACGAGCTAACGAATTCGAAATCACTATTAGATGCGTTTAAACATCATATCCAGGAACGTCAGTTATTTGACCTCATGGAGGTGACCCCTATATTGGTTTTGGAGTGTTATGGTATTTAACCTTGGTTTTTTTATGCCGATTTTTTATTATTTTTATTTCATTCTGTTGGGTATTTCATATGTTTGTTTAACTCATTATCAACATTTTTTTAAAACTTATTTTCATCCATTTACCAATAGATGGGACCTATAGTGTTGTATATTTACAAATGGCTACATAGGAATTTCCGGTTAAATTAACACAAAGCAAAGAAAATGACGACAAAAATGACAAAGGATTTTTTCCCGGGTAAGCGAACAGAAGGATGGTAAACAATAGTTCGGAAATAGATTTGCCGTATCTAGATAGAAGATAAAGATGCGTAGGCGGTCATCAATTCAAAGCAGAGGGTTCGAGCGACAAGGGCAGTCATGCGTGAGGTCCATCAGACTGGGGACAGCGACGGCGAACAGTGAGTGACATCGACACGGTCCGTCACGCCAATGGCGGTGAGCCCCACCAGGCCACCCTTTAACTCACCATCCAGCAGTAGTAGAAGTCATTGGTAACCTTGGCATTTCTATTGTCAAGCTTGCCAAACCGCCAGCCGGAGAAGAAGAACTAAAGTTAAAACTCCTACTATAATTAGCTGTGTTGTGATTTCATTAAGCGACCAAGTAATATATCAACTAGGGTTAGTGAAGATAACGCGCTACCTAGACGTACGCCGATTTGGCAGCGTGAATTTGAAGAAGCGCTAATATAAGTATAGATTTTGATGCAGTATGTAACAATCTGTGAGTCCAGGTCAGAGTTGACCTGGGAGTAGGATGAAGGTAATTACATAACTCCCTTGAGGTCAGAATTGGAACATCATCACTAAATACACTTTAACGTCATATTGGGATCAAAAGTGTCGTTTTTTGTACATGTCTGTATAATTCTATATATAATATATATATATATATATATATTATATATATATATATATATATAGGCCTTCCTTTTAAGGCATTATTTTAGTTATAGAGAATTAAAAGATAATTCCATTATTCGTTTCAAATAGTAAATTAATTACTCTTTTTTCTAGTATGATTTTTTAGTGGATTTTTTAGAATTAGAATGTCTCGTATTTTTGGAGGATATGTGCTTAATTGAAGTCATAACATATTTTAGAATGAATTAGTTGATAATTAAACGAATTTTTAGGGCGGCACAAATAATGTTCAAAATGTAAGGCTAAACAAATCGAGAAATGTCAATCGCTGATGTACATTTCGACCTATTAGGTCTTATTGGACATTTTCTCGATTTTGTTTAGCCTTACTTTGAACATATATGCCGCCTAAGAATTCATTAATTTATTAAAACTAATTAAATTTCGAAAAATTAAGTATGACTTCAATTAAGCAGCATATTCTCCAAAATTTGTCGGCTTAAGCACATAAAAATAAAACACATTGTTTGTTTACTTAACTCAATGTCTGCGTATTGTAAATCTCGGATTTAAAATGTGGTGCTTCTTATTTCTTACGTTTTGTTTCGAGGATTTTCTTAGCAGATGAAATTATTTTGTGATAAATTGTACTAAATGAAAGTATGAAGATTTACTTATTTTTTTATAATAAAAAGTAATGGACATGTGTGCGCAACTTTGGCAAATTCATTGAATTACGCAATTAGTGTTATATGAATATAGGTTAACCCTATACATGTATTGCATGGTAAGATTATGATATTAAATACAGGCAATCTAAATATTGGAACAAGCTGACAAAGCAAATATCCGCAGCCGGCTTCGTCTTTCACCTGATCTCTAATTGACAAGTAATTTCGTGACAACAGGGAGGAGATTTATTATCTTATAAAGTTAATTTTATATAACAAGAAAAACAACTATTTATTTCTATTTAATTATTAAATCAACTATACTAATTAATAGTCATCGGTAAATAAAGTCAAAATCACAATCACTAGTCCATTTTAAAATTAGAGGAAGAAAAGATGAATAGATATCAAAATTCCCACTAATGACGATCAGTGGCATTTCCATAAAAATCCCTGAGTTATGGGGTCAATTTGCAAAAATAATCAGTAGAGACAAAATAATCTTAAATAATAATAAAAAGAAAATCAGAAAAAAAAAGAATTGAATCTAATTTTATTATTAAAAAATAAATAAAAGGGAATCCAAGTAACCTAATTCTTTCACGCATAATAATTGTTAGTAAGTAAAACCACGAAAAAAAGTAAAACAGGTATTTGAAGGTTATAATATATAAGAGGTTATATATATAGTATATTATATATATAATATTATTATATATATATATATATATATATATATATACTATATATAATAAAAAGACTTGACTGGTTTATCATAGATGAAATTCATTATCAATATCTGACCGTGTTTTTATTTTTATTTTTTATTCCTTATTTGTTTATTTGGTTAATGTCATTTGAATTGATAGTTTTGAAATACAACTAAATAAAAAACTTCTTCAAAAGTTAGTTACATGCTTTTCTGAGATAGTTGAATGTGTTTATATGCTTTTTTGCACCTGTATGTTTGGTTTTATCTAGAGCTGAATAAAAGACGTCTAAAATATACAAAATGGTGTCCCTTACTAGAACAAAAATGGACAAAATGATAAAACCCCCAATAAGAACCCAAGAACGAGATAAAGGACAGAGAATCACCCCAGCATACGGAAACGATATAAGCAGAATTAAACGACCTGGTCCAGCTATAAAAGCAGATAAGTTTCTAAGATGGTAAGGAAGAGAAAACGCTAAACAACATTGGAGATTGTTCGCTATTAACTGCCCTTCATGAAGTTGAACAAATTTGATGAATTCTGAATCAATGTAATCCAAACCCGAAAGAATTCGACTGTCATAAAAGATTGAGGAGGAGTCACTAAAGAATTTAGGGGAGTCTCCATAGGATAATGCCTAATGTGCTGCACTGTTCATATGTAGACATATATTACTGTTCACCTCATTAATAAAGTGTGAGTCCCGCGTGGCGTATTTGCTAACGGTTGGACTGTGACATTGGCGTAAGCGTGTTTTGAACTCCAGTCGCGTTATAATGTTCTCTTTCGTACTAATAATCGATATGAAAGGTGCGAACTCATCGTCCCCCAGATATTTGCTTACATATAAACTACAACAGTTCTTCTACAATGATCGACCTTTACATTGAATACCCATAAAGGTTGAATGCCGGTTAAAATAAACTAAGCCAAACCTATGTATTCTCTCATTTATCTATTCGTTTTTGTTTTTTGTTTTTTTTGCTAATTAATTCTTTTTTACTCAATATTTGGTTATTTCATATTTTCCTCTTTATGGCTTGGAAGAAAATCATAGCATCAATTTAAATAATCTATCTACAAGGCCACTGAAAAGTTCAACTAGATTTACCAATATATATATGTATATATATATATATATATATAGTATATATATATATATATATATATATTTAAATTCTAGCCACACTGAATAGTGTGAAACATTGGAAATGGTATATGTGGATGATTATTATTGCTCCCAAAACCCGACAGAGTTCTCTACAAGTAAAATGCAGACTCTGTTATTTACAGATTTGAGCGATCTAGGGATCGTAATATATACATAACGATGTATGCCTTTATTAGTTAAAGTCCGCCTTCTTACTGGCAGCTGTGACGGCCGATGTGATAAGGAATTGGTCTTATGAAAAGTCAGTCGGGTTTTTCTCCGGCTAATGTAATTGTAAGTCTAGCCACTCTGAAAGACGTGAACGTCGAAATACAGTGTCTGTGGATGAGTATATATATATAGTACTATTATTATATATATATATATATATATATATATATATATGTATATGGTGGGTGAGTGTGTGTGGTGTAGAATTTTTGTAGAAAAAACAAGATGTTTAAATAGTTTTTTCTTGGCAGAAATCTGTTTCGATATATAAAGTGGTTTTTATCAAGCAACTATGTATAATAGGAAAGAACGAAATAATAGATCGTTAATCACGAGGCACAAAACGATCTCGTCAGGGCTGAATTTTCTCAAAAATTTAAAATGCGTATTCTACTGTTAAAAATAAAATAAACATTTATTTTAAAAAATTGAAGCATGTTTTCATAAAAAGCTCAAAAGAGTTTGAAGTAAAAAGTGTATAATATCAAAAATGTTCAACGAATATGTTCCAGCTACAAAGCAAGTTTTTAAAAATATTAATAAGTCAACAGTCATATTGATGAAAGATGAAGTTTCAGGAATCTGTAATGTTGACCAAATTTCGTAGTGTCGGGATCCTTATTATATCGAAATTTTGCCTCGGTGATATATTTTAAATAATTCCAATTTTTTTTTCTGTATATTATACAATATAAAATATATATATAATCTATATATATATATTTATATATATAATATAGAGAGCAAGAGAGAAGAGAGAAGAGAGATGTGGTGAATTTGACAAAAATGAGATTTATTTTCCGTTCACACTGCCCTAGCGGTCCATCAATCTCTCTGTGGTGTTGCAAGTGCTTGGAATCTTTGATAAAAAATAATCCAACAGCAAGTATTTGACATCATCTACGAACGCTTCACCCTATGAAATTCTCAGCACACCGTCGTAGTTTGTTAAAGGAATTAAAGTATATTGTTTTGAGTTTTTATCTGTTATTTAGTTTTGTTCTGCTAATGAAATAAGAAAAAAAAAATTGTGAATCTCCTTTTAGCGTACCAAATTCATGCAAATATAAAGGGGAAAATAAGATACGCAAAGCGTTTACTGATAAGATGATTTATGATTCTACAGCGGTGTAGTACTTTGGAACATTCCTGCTGCAGATTTTATCTTTTATAATTTGAAGCCACTCTATACACTTTTGTTGCAAGAGACCCTGAGCTCCTTAAACACTTGCCAGATATTAAGGTCGCCCTCCTGATTTTGGGATCCAACGGCCGCAACTAAAGTCGTTATCAGCCAATCAGCGATGGAGTCTATTCTTTCACTAGCGTAGATCGCGGAGCTTGTTTTTTGCTCTAGGTGGAGTGACACACCTACATCAGCTCCTTACTTTATCGCACAGATCAGGTGCTAATCATAACGCGAGTTCGGAGGACCGGTATCGAACTAGGAACGTTGTGCTTTCTAGCGAAACGTTTAGCGACCGAGCTAACCGCGACCCTAAAATTCCAACGATTCGTAGCACTCATATATATATATATATATATATTATATATATATATATATATATATATATTATATATATATAATATATACTAACTATTATTGTAATATGATAGTAATAGCCTTGTCTGTTTAGTATTATATATATATACATATATATATATATATTTACAGACACTCACACACTCAGTATATGTGCATCACATCCCCCTTTCGCTCTCTCTCTCTTCTCTCTCTCTCTCTCTCTTCTCTCTCTTTGCTGTCTTTCTCTTCACACCACCTTTTTCTCTCTCTTCTCACACACACACACACACATACCACAACACACACACACACACTGTATCTTCTTCTCTTTTGCTTTCTATCTCTCTCTTTCTTCCTTCTTCTTCTTTAATTTGTCTGTCTGTGTGGTCATAATTGTGACAGATGATTGAGACAGTTAATAACATAAGTAATTAGAGAATTGGCACAAGATGGATACAATAATAGGCGGTGATTGGGTGGGAAAAACGATCCATGAGATTGTGGAACAGATTAAAATTTGACCGTGCTGCAAATAGTTGACCTTTTTATTGTCGAAAATCAACCGCTCTTTTAACTACAATTAGCTTTTATAGAATTCAAAGTAATATCTAGTTATAAGCTTAATCCTGCTGCGTAAGATTTTCATCGATATATTGACACAAATACAAAGAGTAAATATTTGCAAGTCTTAATAAGAACCATTAATTTTCAGTAAAGCCATTATTGCTTATAATCACATGGTTCTTTGTCGAAATAATGATATTAAATCTTTCTGTGACAAAAAACGAGAAATACTCTCTTTAATGGAGTTGCATCGAAAATGAAAAAAGACCCTGCTATGAAAAATAAAATAAATCAATAAGTATTATACAGATCCTAAAATAAAACACGTGACAGATCTTTAATTTAATGGAAAATTGAAAGAATTGAATTTAGAGTTTTCAAAGTCTAAATCAACATCAAGATGAACTAGATTAGCTGTGTCTCTAATTTGCCGACGGCTCATCCCGCTTTATCTGACAAGGGCATTTTAAAATTGATTTCTCCTTCTTCCAACTGCACGACAAATAAGAAATGCGTCCACCATTTAGTCTCACGTTGTTAGTTTTTTATTATCCTAACTTTATATATATATATATATTAATATATATATATATATATATAATATAAATTATATGTGTGTGGTGTGTGTGTGTGTGGTGTGTGTAAATGGAAATTGGATGGAATCCCATATGAAGGAAGAAGGATAAAGAAAAGAAAACGGTGGATAAAGATGAATATATAATATCCTTACACATGTGTTTCGGTCAGTTATCTGTGTGAAAATATTCGCACACAGAGAAGATTCGACCTTCATACAGAGTGAAATTTTTATTTTGAATGAAAAAATTCGTTGGGGAAAAGGAAGGAGAATTTTTTCGAGAGAATTCTTAATCCTTTGGAACGCTAAATAGACCGGTTGAGATTTGGATATTTGATTTTTCTATGGGTTATGCTAGAAACAATTTTTGTATTGCAAAATTTGTATTCTCTGTGTCGGAATATTTTCACACAGATGAATGACGAAACACAATGTATAAGTGATATTGATTAATTCCATCTTTATTATCCATCGTTTCTTTTTTTTTCTTTATTCTCTTCCTCATATATAATATATATATATATTATTAATTTTATATACTAGAAACGTACGGTCTGACGGACTAAAAAATAAAATTAGGGTGAGTTTAAGAGAGGAAAGAGGAAAATAATTTATATAATAAACTCATCAGAAATTGTATATAATATTTATTTTTGGATTTTTTTTTTTCACATTTAGAATATTATTATAAAAAGTAATTTAACTTTGAGTGTTTTGGAAATAGATATAATTTTACTAAAAACTGTTTTTGATACGTATGACAAAAACTCAAATTCAGTTCTTAATTGCTTATTGCCTTAAAGTGATCAAATATTAATTTAATTTATTTCTTTGTTACCTAACATCAATAATTAAAAAGCTAAGTATTAAACTTGTGTGTTCTTATTTATTTAACTCTATCGGGTGAGGCTGTAGGATATACCGACATCACCTCTGCTTTTAGTAATTTTCTGTACAGGTGTAATTCATTTCTTTAAATATTGATTTCTAAGAGAACTATTATAGATGTGTTAAAATTTAATAAGTGTTCATTTAATACGTAATTTACTTCACACAAAAACGCCCGTTTTCGTCAATGTTTGCAATTTATGTTTAAATGTATTAACATTTATTAACATGTGTAATATTTTTCTTTTTTGTTCTCTTTTCTTTTTTTTCGATAAAACAAAATTGACTTTAAGTAGTTTATCGAGTAAATTAATTTTTAATTCCAAATTTTAAAATGAAAATTGGCACTTTGATGTTGATACCATATTAAAAGTCATATTAGTAAAATAAAATATTTCCTAAAATAAGCTCAAATTATATGCTTAGAATAACATTATTTTAAGAAAAAATCGTCTTTATTTTACAATAAGGGTTAGGTTTGGTCCGGTTTTTAACGGCAAGTTCAAACGTGCCGGACAGATTACGGTGGAGTGGAAGTATTTTTTCATGGGAGGTTTGTATATTAAAGAATTTTTCCTTTTACAGTAAGTGTCTTGCAAAGTCTAAGATGGCGTTGGTCTAGGTTTCGACAGTCTTGGACGCCAGTTCAAAGTTACCCGACGGGGGCTGGGGTTGAAGGTCCGGTTAACGGTATTTTTGATTTTTCTGTCTGAAAGTTAAAACTCGATCGTGTCATCGGTAGTAACTGGGAGGTGAAAGTGTTTGGTATACGATATTTTAAAATTTTATTTTAATCATTGAAATAATATTCATTATTGCTAAATCAAAACGAAATTTTGTTGTTTTCTTATTAGAGGCATATTAAACTGTATGCAAAAATTTCGAATCTGTAGTGACACTCTTTTTCTGATTATAAATCGACACGTACATACGAAAACTTTCTTTTATATATATATATACTATATATATAAATATATATTATATTATTATTGATTTATTATTATATGGAGATGTGTGTTTTTCTGTCTATAACCGAACTATATCACTACTCAAAGTCACAATTTTCCTTATTATTTACGTCAATCTCCAGATTCTATTTCTCTATTAAACCTCAATTAATATTAAAAACTGTGACATTATAATACTGTTGGCCTTCCTAAATACTAATAACAATGCGCATTTTATTTATATATACAACAAAATACAGTTTTCAAGTGTAATACGTAAGCTAATTTGGCATATTGATATTAAAAAAACTGATTTTTAATAAAAAATATTGCTTGATATTATTGATTTCCTAACTTTGTTTGGTTTTTTATCTTAATGAATATGAAACATAATCTCGGGGATAAAACCCAAAGAAATTCAATAATAAAACAACAAGAAAATACTGTAATTTTATTCTTTATCTTCTTATTTTAACTAAAACAGTTAGAATTAGCAAATTTAGCATTGACAAACGGAAGTGAGATGAAAGAGTAAGTTCAGTTGTTCTAATTTTCCGATTTTACCTCTCTGTTTCAATCTTTTTATTGCATTCTATTTCAGTTTCAATTAGCCTTCTGATTTAATCTACATATTTTATTCAACATTTAAACTTAATACTTGCACCGGAGGGGGATATATTTGCTAGTAATATTAATTTAAAACCTTTTTACTTACAACGAAGAAATTACTCTCTCGAAATGCACTTAATCCTTTAAAATTAAAAATGCCACCTACACATTTAATCTCTCAAATTAATCTCTCAAAATTATCCTCAAAATGTTCTAATGTTAGGTGGCGAAGTCCTCATAGAGTAATTGCTAAACGTGTAAGGCAGCGAAACATCGTAGTAAACGGGTTCAAATTCCAGGCCGCGCTACTTACGTTACTTTCGGACTAATACCTTTAAGAATGGTATGAACACATTTATCCCTATCCGCATGGGTTGAATAGCAATCTACTGTTCTTCCTACAAGGATGATAAATCAAAATACCAAATTAAACAGTGATGATTTTTTCATTCAGCGACCAATCACTTAGAAAGGCATACACCCTATATCCCCCATATATATATATATATATATATATATATATATAATATTATAATAATATATATTAGAATTAATTATATATATATATATAATATATATATATTATATTATATTATGTAAATCTAATATATATATATATTATATATATATTTATATATATATAATATATATGGGATATTAGGGTGTATGCCTTTCTCAAGTGATTGGTCGCTGAATGAAAAAATCATCATGTTTAATTTGGGTATTTGATTAATTCCATCCTTGTAGAAGAACAGTAGTATTGCTATTTCAACCATGGCGGAGGGATAAATGTGTTCATACCATTCTAAAGGTATTAGTCCGAAAGTTAACGTAATAGCGCGGCTGGAATTTGAACCCGTTTACTACGATGTCGCTGCCTTACACGTTAGCAATTACTCTATGAGGACTTCGCCCCTAACGATTAGAAATTTTGAGGGATTAATTTGAGAGATTAATTTGAGAGAATTAAATGGTGTAGTGGCATTTTTAATTTTAAAGGATTAGTGCATTTTCGAGAGAGTAATTTCTTCGTTGTAAAGTAAAAGGTTTTAAAATATATATACTAGCAAATATATGCCCCTCCGGGTGCAAGTATTTAAGTTTAAATGTAATAAAATATTAGATTAAATCAGAAAGGCTAATGAAACTGAATAAGAATGCAGATAAAAAGATTTGAACAGAGGAGGGTAAAATCGGAAATAGAACAACTGAAACTTACTCTTCATCACTTCCGTTTGTCAATGCTAAATTTTGCTAATTTAACTGTTTAGTTAAAATAAGAAGTAAAGAATAAAATTACAGTTATTTCTTGTTGTTATTGAATTTCTTTTGGGTTTTATCCCCGAGATGTATGTTCATATTCATTAAGATAAAACCAAACAATTAGAAATCAATAATATCAAGCATATTTTTTATTAAAATCAGTTTTTTTAATATCAATATGCAAATTAGCTTTACGTTTACACTGAAAACTGGTATTTTGTTGTATATATAAATAAAATTGCATGTTATTAGTATTTAGGTAAGGCCAACAGTATTAATAATGTCAAACAGTTTTAATATTAATTGAGGTTTAAATAGAAATAGAATCATGGAGAATGTGACGTAAATAACTAAGGAAATTGTGACTTGAAGTAGTGATATAGTTTCGGTTATAGACAGAAAAACCCACAATCTCCATTATAATAATAATAATAATTATTTATATTATAATATATATATATATATATATATAAAAGAAAGTTTCGTATGTACGTGTCGATTTATAATTCAGAAAGAGTTGTCACTCAGATTCGAATTTTGCATACAGTTTAATATGCTGAAACACACAAAATTTGGTTTTGATTTTTAGCAATTAAGTAATATAATTCAATGATTAAAATAAAATTTAAAATATCGTATACAAACACTTTCACCTCCAGTTCACTACGTGGACACGAGTCGAGTTTTTTAACTTTCAAGACAGAAAAATCAAAAACTACCGTTAACCGACCTTTCAACCCCCAGCCCCCGTCGGTAACTTTGAACTGGCGTCAAGACTGTCGACCTAGACCAACGCCATCTGTAGACTTTGCCAAGACACTTACTGTAAAAAAATTCTAATATACAAACCTCCCATTGAAAATACTTCCACTCCAACCGTCGTCGGCACGTTTTGAACTTGCCGTTAAAACCGACCAACCTAACCCCTTATTGTTTAAAAAATAAAGACGATTTTTTTCTTAAATAATGTTATTCTAAGCATATAATTTTAGCTTATTATTTTAGGGAAATTATTTTATTTTACTAATATGTACTTTTAATAGGTATCAACAATTCAAGTGCCAATTTTCACTTTAAAAATGAATTAAAATTAATTTACTCGATTACTTAAAGTCAATTTTTTGTTTTAATCGAAAAAAGAAAAGAAGAAACAAAAAGAAAAATAATATTACACATGTTAATAAATGTTTAATACATTTTAAACATTAAATTCTGCCAAACATTTGACGAAAACGGGCGATTTGTGTGAAGTAAATTACGTATTAAATGAACACGTTATTAAGATTTTAACACATCTATAATAGTTTCTTCTTAGAAATCAATTATTTAAAGAAATGAATTACACCATGTACAGAAAATTACTAAACAGCAGAGGTGATGTCGGTATATCCTACAGCCTCACCCGATAGAGTTAAATAAATAAGAACACAAGTTTAATACTTAGCTTTTTTAATTATTACTGTTTAGGGGTAACAAAGAAAATAAATTAAATTAATATTTTTGATCACTTTAAGGCAATAAGCAATTAAGAACTGAATTTGAGTTTTTGTCATACGTACAAAACAGTTTTTAGTAAAATATATCTATGTTCCAAAACACTCAAAAGTTAAGGATTACATTTTTATAATAATATTCTAAATGTGAAAAAAAAATCCAAAAATAAATATTGTGATATACAAATTCTTGATGATGTTTGTGATTATATAAATTATTTTCCTCTTATTCTCTCTCTTACATACTCAGTCCCTAGTGGTTTTAAATGTTTTTTTTTAGTCCGGTCATGGACCGGGTACTTTTGCTAGTATATATATATATATATATATATATATATATATATATATGAGGAAGAATGAATAAAGAAAAAAAAGAAACGGATGGATAATAAAAGATGAATTTAATCAATATCACTTATACATGTGTTTCGGTCAGTTCATCTGTGTGAAAATATTCCGCACACAGAGAATACAAATTTTGCAATACAAAATTGTTTCTAGCATAACCCCTAGAAAAATCAAATATCCAAATTCTAACGGTCTATTTCAGCGTTCCAAAAGTGATTTAAGAATTCTCTTCGAAAATTCTCCGTTTTTCCCCAACGAATTTTTTCATTCAAAATAAAATTTCACTCTGATGAAGGTCGAATCTTCTCTGTGTGCGGAATATTTTCACACAGATGAACTGACCGAAACACATGTGTAAGTGATATTGATTATATTCATCTTTTTTATCCATCCGTTTCTTTCTTTTCTTTATTCCTTCTTCCTCATAGTGTGGGATTCATTTCCAATTTCCATTTTTACACACACACACACACACACACACACACACATATAATATATATAATATATATATATATATTATATATATATATATATATATATATATAAGTGTAGTGATTAAAAAAAAACTACAACGTGAGACTTAAATGGTGTGACGGCATTTTTTATTTTGTCGTGCAGTTTGGATAGAAGGAGAAAATCAATTTTAAAATGTCGGCCTTGTCAGATTTAAGAGCGGGAATTAGCCGTCGGCAAATTAGAGACACAGCTAATCTAGTTCATCTTGATGTTTGATTTAGACTTTTGAAAACTCTAAATTCAATTCTTTCAATTTTCCAGTTTAAATTAAAGATCTGTCACGTGTTTTATTTTAGGATCTGTATAATTACTTATTGATTTATTTTTATTTTTCATAGCAGGGTCTTTTTTCATTTTCGATGCAACTCCATTAAAAGAGATTATTTCTCGTTTTTTGTCACAGAAAGATTTTAATATCATTATTTCGAACAAAGAACCGAATGTGATTATAAAGCAATAATGGCTTTACTGAAATATTAATGGTTTCTTATTACAGACTTGCATTAATATTTACTCTTTGTTATTTGTGTCAATATATCCGATGAAATCTTACAGCAGGATTAAGCTTATAACTAGATATTACTTTTGAATTCTATAAAAGCTAATTGTAGTAAAAAGAGCGGTTGTATTTTCGACAATAAAAGGTCAACTATTTGTCAGCACGGTCAAATTTTAATCTGTTGCACAATTCTCAGTGGATCGCTTTTCCCACCCAATCACGCCTATTATTGTATTCCATTTGGGCCAATTCTCTGAATTCACTTATGTATTTAACTGTTTCATCTCTGTCACCATATGACCACACAGACAGACAAATAAAAGAAGAAGAAGAAGAAGAGAGAGAGATAGAAAGCAAAAGAGAGAGAGAGATACAGTGTGTGTGTGTGTGTGTGTGTATGTGTGTGTGTGTGTGAGAAAGAGAGAGATAAAGGTGTGTGATAGAGAAAGACAGCAAAGAGAAGAGAGAGAGAGAGAGAGAGAGAGAGAGAGAGAGAGAGAGCGAAAGGGGGGATGTGATGCACATTACTTGAGTGTGTGAGTGTCTGTATATTATATATATATTATATGTATATATATATATATACTAAACAGACAAGGCTAGTTACTATCTATACAATAATAGTAGTATTATATATATATATATATATATATATATATATATATATATATATATATATATTATATATATATATGAGTGCTACGAGATTCGTGGAATTTAGGGTCGGTTAGCTCGGTCGCTAGAACGTTCGGCTAGAAAGCACAACGTTCCTAGTTCGATACCGGTCCTCGCGAACTCGCGTATGAGTAGCACCTGGATCTGTGCGATAAAGTAAGGAGCTGATGGTAGGTGTGTCACTCCACCTAAGATGCAAAAACAATCTCCTCGATCTAGCGCTAGTGAAAAGGGGATAGACTCCATCGCTGATTGGCTGATAACGACTTTAGTTGCGGTTGGATCTCCAAAATCCAGGAGTGGGAGCCTTAATATCTGGCAAGTGTTTAAAGGAGCTCAGGTCTCTTGCAACGAAAAGGGTAGAGTGGCTTCAAATTATGAAAGATAAAATCTGCAGCAGGATGTTCCAAAGTACTACACCGCTAGAATTCAGTAAATCATCATTATCAGGTAAACCTTTGCGTATCTTTATTTCCCCTTTGATATTGCATGAATTTGGTACGCTAAAAGGAGATTCATTCAATTTTTTTCTATTTCATTTAGCAGAACATAAACTAATAACAGATAAAACTCAAAACAATTACTTTAATTCCTTTAACAAACTACGACGGTGTGCTGAGAATTTCATAGGGTGAAAGGTTCGTAGGATGATGTCATACTTGCTGTTGGTTACTTTTTTATCAAAGGGATCCAAGCACTGCAACACCGACAGAGAAGATTGATGGACCGCTAGGTGGAGTGTGAGGAAAATAAATCTCATTTTGTCAAATTCACCACATCTCTCTCTCTCTCTCTCTCTCTCTATATATATATAAATATATATATATATATATATATATATATATATATTGTATATATATACAGAAAAAAAAATTGGAATTATTTAAAATATATCACCGGAGGCTAAAATTTCGAATATAATAAGGATCCCGACACTACGAATTTGTCAACATTACAGATTCCTGAAACTTTCCATCTTCATCAATTGTACTGTTGGACTTATTATATTTTTAAAACTTGCTTTTGTAGCTGGAACATATTCTTGAACATTTTGATATTTGTATACACTTTTTACTTCAAACTCTTTTGAGCTTTTTTAATGATAAACATGCTTCGAATTTTTTAAAATAAAATTTATTTTATTTTTAACATAGAATACGCATTTTAAATTTTTTTAGAAAATTCCAGCCCTGATCGAGAGCGTTTTGTGCCTCGTGATTAACGATCTATTTATTTCGTCTTTCCTATTATACATAGTTGCTTTGATAAAAACCACTTTATATGATCGAAACAGATTTCTGCCAGAAAAAACTATTAACATCTTGTTTTTTCTACAAAATTTCTACACACACACACACTCACCCACCATATACATATAATATATATATATTTATATATAATATAAATATATATTATATATTATATATATACTCATCCACAGACACTGTATTTCGACGTTTCACGTCTTTTCAGAGTGGCTAGACTTAGCAATTACATCTAGCCGGGAGAAAAACCCGACTGACTTTTCATAAGACCAATTCCTTATCACATCGGCCGTCATCAGCTGCCAGTAAGAAGCGGACTTTTAACTAATAAATGCATACATCGTTATGTATATATTACGATCCCTAGATCGCTCAAATCTGTAAATAACAGAGTCTTGCATTTTTACTTGTAGAGAACTCTGTCGGGTTTTGGGAGCATATAATAATCATCCACATATACCATTTTCCAATGTTTCACATCTATTCAGTGTGGCTAGAATTATATATATATATATATATAATATATATATATATATATATATATACATATATATATTGGTAATCTATGAACTTTTCAGCTGGCCTTTGTAGATTAGATTATTTAAATTGATTGCATGATTTTCTTCCAAGCCATAAAGAGGAAAATATGAAATAACCAAATATTGAGTAAAAAAGGAATTAATTAGCAAAAAAAACAAAAAACAAAAAAACGAATAGATAAATGAGAGAATAATAGGTTTGGCTTAGTTTATTTTATACCGGCATATCAACCTTTATGGGTTATTCAATGTAAAGGTCGATCATTGTAGAAGAACTGTTGTAGTATATTGTAAGCAAATATCTGGGGGACGATGGAGTTCGCACCTTTCATATCGTTTATTAGTACGAAAGAGAACATTATAACGCGACTGGAGTTCAAACACGCTTACGCCAATGTCACAGTCCAACCCGTTAGCAAATACGCCACGGGGACTCACACTTTATAATGAGGTGACAGTAATATATGTCTACATAATGAACAGTGCAGCACATTAGGCATTATCCTATGGAGACTCCCCCTAAATTCTTAGTGACTCCTCCTCAATCTTTTATGACAGTCTTAATTCTTTCGGGTTTGGATTACATTGATTCAGAATTCATCAAATTTGTTCCAACTTTCATGAAGGGCAGTTAATAGCGAACAATCTCCAATGTTGTTTAGTCGTTTTCTTCTTCTCTTACCATCTTATAATACTTATCTGCTTTTTAGCTGGACCAGGTCGTTTATTCTGCTATATCGTTTCTTCTATGCTGGGGCTGATTCTCTGTCCTTTGATCTTCGTTCTTGGGTCTTATTGGGGGTTTTATCATCTTTGTGTCCATTTTTGTTCTTAGTAAGGGACACAAGTCTTGATATATTTGTAGACGTCTTTATTCAGCTCTAGATAAACCAACGATACAGGTGCAAGAAAAAGCATATAAACACATTCAACTATCTCAGAAAAGCATGTAACTAGACTTTTGAAGAATTTTTTATTTATTTGTATTTCAAAACTATCAATTCAAATGTATCATTACCAAATAAACAAATGAAGGAATTAAAAAATAAAAATAAAAACACGTCAGATATTGATAATGATTTCATATATAACCATCAAGTCTTTTTATATATATATATATATATATATATATATATATATATATATATATATATATATATATATATATATATATATATAACCTCTTATATATATAACCTTCAAATACTGTTTTTACTTTTTTGTGGTGGTTTACTTACTAACAATATATATGTGAAAGAATTAGGGTTTTACTTGGATTTCCCTTTTATTTATTTTTTAATAATAAAATTAGATTCAATTTCTTTTTTTTTCTGATTTTCCTTTTTATTATTAATTTAAGATTATATTTGTCTCTACTGATTATTTTTTCAAATTGACCCCATAACTCAGGGATTTTATGAAATGACCACTGATCGTCATGTTAGGGGAATTTGATATCTATTCATTTTTTTCTTCCTCTAAATTTTAATGGACTATATTGTGATTTGACTTTATTTACCGATGACTATAATTAGTATAGTTGATTTAATTAATTAAATAGATAAATAAATAGTTGTTTTTCTTTTGATATAGAAATTAACTTATAAGATATAAATCTCCTCCCTGTTGTCACGAATTACTTTGGTCAATTAGAGATCAGTGAAAGACGAAGCCCTGGATATTTGCTTTGTCAGCTTGTTCAATATTTAGAATTGCTGTTATTTTTAATATCTAATCTACCATGCATAATGTATAGGTAACCTATAGTCATATAACACTAAATGTGGTAATTCCATGAATTTTGCCAAGTTGCGCACACATGTCCATTTACTTTTTTATTATAAAAAAATAAGTAAATCTTCATTACTTTCATTTAGTACATTTATTCACAAAATATTTCTCTGCTAAGAAAAATTCCTCGAAACAAACGTAAGAAATAAGAAGCACCACATTTAAATCCGGAGATTTACAATACGAGACATTGAGGTTAAGTAAACAAACAAATGTGTTTATTTTTTATGTGGCTTTAAGCCGACAATTTTTGGAGGATATGTGCTTAATTGAAGTCATACTTAATTTTCGAAATTAATTAGTTAATAATTAATGAATTCTTAGGCGGGCATATATGTTCAAATGTAAGGCTAAACAAATCGAGAAAATGTCAATAAGACCTAATAGGTCGAAATGTACATTCAGCGATTGACATTTTCTCGATTTGTTTAGCCTTACATTTGAACATATGTGCCCGCCTAAAAATTCGTTAATTATCAACTAATTCATTTCTAAAATTATGTATGACTTCAATTAAGCACATATCCTCCAAAAATACGAGACATTCTAATTTTAAAAAATCCACTAAAAAGATCATACTGAGAGAAAAGAGTAATTAATTTACTATTGAAAACGAAGTATGGAATTATCTTTTAATTCTCATAACTAAAATAAATGCTAAAAGGAGCCTATATATATATATATATATATATATATATATATATATATATATATATATATAGAATTATACAGACATGTACAAAAAACGCACACTTTTGTATCCCAAGTATGACGTTAAAGTGTATTTAGTGATGATGTTCCAATTCTGGACCTCAAGGGAGTTTGTAATACCCCTTCATCACCATACTCCCAGGTCAACTCTGACCTGGACTCACAGGATTGTTACATACTGGCATCAAAATCTATACGTTATATAGCGGCTTCTTCAAATTCACGCTGCCAAATCGGCGTACGTCTAGTAGCGGTTATCGTCACTAACCCTAGTTGATATATGTACTGGTCGCTTAATGAAATCACAACACATGCTATATAGTAGGAGTTTTAACTTTATTTCTTCTTCTCCGGCTGGCGGTTGGCAAGCTTGACAATAGAAATGCCCAAGGGTTGACAATGACTTCTACTACTGCTGGGATGGTGAGTTAAAGGGGTGGCTGGTGGCGTCTCACCGCCCTTGGCCGTGACGGACCGTGTCGATGGTCACTCACTGTTCGCCGTCCGCTGTCCCCAGTCTGACTGACTCACGGCTGACTGCCTTGTCGGCTCGACCCTCTGGCTTTTGAATTGATGACCGCCTACGCATCTTTATCTTCTGATCTGATAACGGGCAAATCTATTTCCGAACTTATTGTTACCCATCCTTCTTTGTTCGCTTTACCGGGAAAAAAGTCCTTTGTCATTTTTGTCGTCTTTTCTTTGCTTTGTTTAATTTAACCGGAAATTCCTATTTCCATTTGTACAATATACAACACTATTAGGGTCCCATCTATTGGTTAAATGGATGAAAATAAGTTTAAAAAATGTTTTGAATAATGAGTTAAACAAACATTTGAATACCCAACAAGAATGAATAAAATAATAAAAAATCGGCATAAAATAACCCAAGGGTTGAAATACCATAACATCCAAACCAAATAGGGTCACCTCCATGGGTCAAATAACTGACGTGTCCTGGATATGATGTTAAACTGCATCTAATAGTGAGTTTCGAATTCTTGAGCTCTAGGGCAGTGTGGAATACCTCTTCATGGCCATTACTCCCAGGTCCACTCTGACCCGGATTCGTAGCACCTGCTGGGGTTCCATCTATAGGTTAAATAGATAAAAAATATGAGTTTGAAAAAATGCTGTAAAATTAATTAAAAAATGGAATACCCAACAAGAATGAATATAACAAAATCATCTTCAACATAAAATAAACCAAGGGTTGACATGCCGTAAAACCAACCAACCAGCCAACCAACCACAAACCCTTAATCGGAATTGTTATTATTCAGTCTACTTTTTTTAATTATAATGAATTAATGAATCAATTTAATAATATCAAACACGCACTCATCAAATAATACTGTGTATCAATGCTATTTTCATTTATAAGTTAATTAGAGGTTTACCGCTTGGAAATTCCTGCGTAATTCAAGATTATGAAATGCTCATCAAGTCCTTTGATATTCCTAATTCTTCTAAAAGTTTTTGAGTGATGGTGGGCGGTTCCCCTACAACCTTGCAAGCGTCAATATCCTAATCGTAAATCGATTCAAGGCCACCTTTGGGGTTTATTATAGATATTACTTAATTCACTTAAAATGTATTTTCATATTCTTCCACTCTCTGAATACAGAGCTCAGTCTCAGAGATTTCGGAGTTTTCTTTAATATATATATATATATATATATATATATATATATATATATTACCATGACCAGACAACTCGGCAAACTCCACGTGCAACATCCGAGACACTGGACAGCTATTTCGATCTCAGCAGTGCATACCACGACCTCTGTCACTAGAGATCAAAATAGCGACCACAGAGTGAAGAGCGGAATCTCTACACTAGGGCTACCAGCCCACGCCACAAACGGAGAATGCCGAATAATTAAGTCATTGGTAATTCACGCACAGCTACCTAACCAGTATTTGTCTTGACACCTATCGCAGGATTACACAGGACAAGGTCACCTCCAGGTCAATGACTTCCCAATTCGGGGCCCACATCTGCAGCACTGAACCTCATGGGCAAAGAAATACATATCTAATTTTATAAATAGAGGAATTACATTAATGATTAATAATTGATCGTGGCAGAGATTGTGGTATGCACTACTGATGAGACCTAATGAGGTCGAAACAGCTGTCCAGTGCTTCGGATGTCGCACGCGGTGTTTGCTGACTTGTCTGGTCATGGTAATTTTATTCAATTATTAATTATATATATATATATATGTATTCACTAAACCTCTCCACACGAGCAGGATTCATTATAAGGACAATTCTACGCGGCGTTTTAAATAAGAGGTTTTTTAAAAAATCTCCTTGAGAGTTTAACATACTAGGGTTAAATTGTCTTGTCTGCTATACTATTTGGAGTAGTTGGCAGAATAATACTTGCCAGGTGTATGAGTGCTATGTGAAATGCACTCGGCGTCGTCTACTATTTGAACTCCGTTCGCCGTGTCCATTACCTAAACAATGAGGGTCCGTGCATATATATTAATATATATATATATATATATTGTGTGTGTGTGTGTTGTGTGTGTGTGTGTGTGTGTGTGGATGCCTCAGCGTATTTACCTATGTGCCTGTCTATCTGTGAGAGTGTCAGTTTCCGTGTGTGCGTACATGTGTGTATGTGTGTGCGTAGATGTTTATATGGATGAGTGTATGCGTGTACGGAAAGAACATTCTTGCTCTAAAAGACTTCGAACCAAATTCTTGAATTAGACTCTCCCTAGAGAACATCTGTATCCAGAATTCTTCGGTAGTATTCTCCGAAGAATCTGCTACGTACCGATTCGCTTGTGACTAAATCGGTCTACACACAAGTTTCCCTTCGTCGAGTGAATCACGTTTCTTTTAATCAGATCAAAAAGTGAAAGTTCTGAAATGAGCCGAGGAGGAAACTAAATTAAATGAGTAGAGTTTGCCTACGATAAAATAGATAGAATATATTTAAAAAGTCAAAAATAGAATAAAAGAATTTCTACAACCATTGCACAATATTCACTCGTATATCTTTGACTGGGATACTACCAGATACTTAACTTACATTTAAAAAATATATATTTACTGAGACTGTACTCAATATCATTAATAGAGCGTTTATATTTTAGTTAATGTGGACATGGAGATACCCCTGGTTAGTGACATTTTCTCACCTTTGTGATCTTCAGACCAAAACGGTTTTGGTCGGAAGATCGCATCGACGAGAAACTGTCAGTAACCAAGTGTTGACTCCATGTCCATGCTACCTTAACCCAAATGTACACACACACACATACACACACACACACATATATATATATATTATTATAATGGAGATTATGTATCTGCCTTTCTGTAACCGAAACTATGTCACTATCGACGTCACAGTTCGTTTAGATATTTACGTTATATTCTCAATTAAATAGTCATTATGTAAACTTAATTAACATCTATTAACGGTGTCTCTATTAAAGTCTAACTCAAAACAGTTCGTGTTATTAAAGAGATTAGAATCCTGTAAAGTGCGTTATATATATGAATATATAAAGGTTTACCTAGTATTAGGAGTGGATAATTTTCAATTAGTTTTAAGAAAAGCAGATTTAATAAATTATTACATGGTGTTATTGATTTCTAATATCAATGTTTTATTCTAAATTTATTAAAGCAAACCTATGAATAATTTAATATAGAAATAAATTTGTATGAAACAATAAGTCTAATGGTTTTATATGCGTTCATATTTACTTCCGTCATTTTTTTAAAAAATCTGATATAATATTTCATAACATTACGACTTAAATACATACACCAAGATGGTGCATGTTTTTGCTAGTACATATGAATGGTGATATTATAAAAGAACACAGGCAATGTTTGTAACACTAATTTTTTATAAATTTTCTTTTCTCTTATAAGAAAATGTATAATTTCTTTTGAACGTACTTTTGCTAAGCTCCTTCGAACATCATTAATAATTGTCGAGTGAATAATGTAGATATTATTCTTCTTGAATTCAGAAACTTATCTTCATATTTGTCTTTCTAATACCTATTGTTTCCTTATGGCTTTTATCCTACAAATTTAAATTCATATTTTGCTTTCATTAGCAAACTGTTCCAACGTATGGAAACCGTTTGGGATATAATGTAGCTTTAATCACTATATTTATTAACTTTTAAATATCTATGATAAACTAGATCCTAGGCTGAATAACAAAACTGCATTCATTTGAAAGCATATTTATCAAAAAGACAAAGAAAAAAACTACATTAAATAAGAAATAAGAATGTAATATTTATTCCTGTATAAATGTATATTAATGGCGACTTTGATAGTAGAAATTCAACATATAAAATGTTTTATAGTATACATATATAACATAAGCTATAATAATTGAATTTCATAAATGATTTTGTTCAATGATACTGGGCATTGGCATATTTATCTAAAACCAAAACAAAATTACATTATAAATAAAGATGTATTCTTTATTCCCGTATAAATGAATATTTATTGTGACTTTGATATTAAAGAAGGAATCCCCGTTGCATAATAGCTAACGTGTCGGACTTTGAAATCAAAGAAAGCGAGTTCAAACTCCATTCGTGATAGTGCGTTCGCTTTCGGAATAATACATTTGGGAATGATATAGACCTCCCTCCTCCCAGCTATTAAATAATCCATAGAAATTGATATGCTATTAAACAAAGAAACAAAACCACATCCTATATTATACATACTAGTACAAAATAAAAAACGCCCTCCGGGCGATGTAAAAATAGATTTTAAAAACATATTGCCTGAGGAGTGGGAGTAAAAAATTCAATATCAGCGAGTTTGTACCCTAAATAAGTAAAATCATCAAATTCATTAAAGGATTACAAAATAAAACAAGTTGAAATGTAAACTTTAAATATGTATCAAAATAAAACAAACTATATATATAGATATATAATACCAGTCATGTATTTATTAAAATTTGTTTTAAAAAACAACGAGGACTGTCTAATGTTGCATGTTCAAATTTTTAGTGTATTTATTCTATGTTATGAAGATTTTGGGTAATGTGACGTAAACAGTGACGTAATTTTTGTTACACACAAAAACCGGAAGCAAATCTCCATTATTAATAGATATAAGATATATCATAATAATTGGATTTGATAATGATATTTTTCATTGACTTGGAACATTGGCATATTTATTTAAAACAAAAATAAAATCTACATTGAATAAAATATATAAATGTATTATTAATTTCTGTATAAATTAATATTTATTGCGATTGGGATATTAAAAGTGAATCCCCTTGGCGGAATGGTTAACATGCTTTATTGTGACGTCGAAGTAAGTGAGTTCAAATTCCAGCCGTGCTATTACGTTCAATTTCGGAATAATGCCATTGGGAAAGGTATGGATCCCCATCATCCCATCTATGCCTTAAAAAGTGCCAATGCTGTTCTTCTACTAGGAAGATATTGGCATTAAATAACCCTCCAGAATTGACATGCCAATATACAAAAAAAAGATCAACCTTATATTATACATACTAGCAAGAATATGCACCCCCCGCTAGGTATAAGTATTTAAGTTTCAATGTAATGAAATATATTAAATTAGAAAGACTAACGAAAATAACAAAAGAACTTATATAAAATAATTATATTTATTTAAATTTTATTTTAATTGGTTTCTATAGAAAAACCTTCATAGGATACGTTGTAGAATAAAATAATAATATTAGAGATTATTATAACACCAAGTAATTATTTACTAAACCCAATTTTGATAAAAGCAGTATGCAAATTAACCAAGCCATATATTATGTAAACTTTTAATTTTTAGTGATATATAAGACGCATTGCAGAATGTTAAAGGCGCTAATAACATAGAATGTTTACAGGCAAATCTAACTCAGATTGTCGTACAGACATCGTTAATAAATAAGATGTATACTATGTCTAACTATTGTGATTATAAATTAAATACTCAGTGAAAACTGTATGCAATTCCTAAGGGTATTTGACGTAAGTAGTGACATAGTTTAGGTTACAGACAGACGGACACCGAATCTACATTATAATAAGAAGAAGTATGATATATCATAATAATTGAATTTCATAAATAATTTTGTTAATTGATATAGGACATTGCCATGAAAAAGCTGCATTTTCATCTGAGATTCAAAGAAAAAATTACAGGAAAAAACATAGTGAGTTAATATCATACTGATGGATTGTTGTTCTAGGTTAATGGTGATGATGCTTGAGCCCTGAAACCCTGCCCAACCAACTTTAGTGGTGGATCAGTTGTTTTGTTACAACAGTATGCATTTATAACTATGTACCCGTGGAAATCCTACAGTTAAAAACTAAGATGAAAAATATACAAATATACAGTCATTTCAAAGAATATGATATTTAATACTACCCTCAAAATAAATACAAAATATGAAAAAAAAAAAAACAGATGCATAAATAAGTAGATTATTTTAATTCTCATAATACTTGTATCCATGGAAATGCTATTACATTTAAAAATTGAAATTGAAAATTTGAAATAACATTTCCATGGATACAGGTACTACACTGATTGGCATTTTTATTTAAAAGAAAAACTTAATTCACAATGAATAAGATATAAAAATCTATTATTTATATAATAAATAATATATATAAATGTATATTTATTGCTATTTGGATATTAGAAATGCGACATATAGAAATATCTTATATTATACATACATAAGATCTATTATAATAATTGAATTTCATAAATGGTATTGTCATTTGGTCCATTCAAAGTAAGTTACTATCGGGATTTGTTTAGCTAAAGAAGAAAATGAAATAGACGTAAGTATATCTTTAATTGACTTTATTAATATTGACATATCTTTCTGTAAATAAAACTGACAGTGCCGTGAATAATCTTTTTCTAAATTCCATTTTGGAAACAAAACAAGAATATTCCATTTTGACAAAATCATTCAAACAGCGCAAGTAATAATTGAAATTGTCATACGAAGGCCACTTCGAAACTAATGCCACCTACGTTTTAGTAAGAGAACTATAACAATACCACTATCATACCAATATATTTTCATCAATAAAACTATACTAGATCAGTCGGGTCGACACCTCAGATTCCGTTTACTCCCTCTGTTCATCTGCTTCTATCAGACATAGCTCTTTGTAAGTCCGCAACACGGTCGTCAGTGTACGAACAGAGCTGATGAATATAATATTTTGCTAGTCTTTCATCACTGGAATTTTCATGTGTAGAAGTCCAGAGGAGATCGTCATTATGAATCCATCCTTAATTGTCTAGCAGTGTCCATATCTTGTTCGTCGATTGGAGCTTTAGAATAAACCGACTGCACCTCTGCAGGGGTGTAACACCCCCAATGGTACCAACTGTTGGTCGTAGGTGGCGACTGGTGATGCCTGAGGACGGAAACCTGTTGGCTGAGCAGTCAAAGAGTTCTCAGTTCCTGGTAAATAGTTCTTCGATAATGAATCCTCTGGTTCCTCTGGTTCCTCTGGAAAAGAGTTCTCAGTTCCTGCTAAAGGGTCCTTCGATAATGAATCCTTTGGTTACTCTGGTAAGCGTATAAGCCCTTCCTGAGTATTGGTAAAGATCCGGTAATCCTATGTCTGTCTTCAGTGAGTGCAATTGTAATTATGACCAGTGGGGGTTTTAAATAGTGTGTCTTCCACGCAGTATGTTTAGAGTTGTAAATCCTTTTAGGGCCCAATCTATGGGTTAAATAGAAAACGATTAATTTAAAAATGTCTTTTAAGAATTGAGTTTAAAAAAAGAAAAATTGTGTAAAATTACCAATGTGTTGAGATGCCAGTAAACCCAACCAACCAATCAACCTGCGATCTTTCGTCAAATTGGATGTCCATGGTCGTAGATTTGCTCTTTTTGCTTCTTATATTATGTAGCCGTATTAGATCTACAGTATGTCAGCACTACTTGGATATTAACGATACGCTTGGAGAAAAAGCCAGAAGGGATCTACACAAGGAGGATGTGTACTGCTCTGAACAAACAAGTGCGTGGCATCCAACGAGGATGGAACTTGCTGTTAAGTAGTAATCGAACTGCACGGCTATTGTACTATTGTACCATTGCAGCACGGTGGGACACCCTCACCGTAGGATATACTATGATTGACGAGATCTAAGCTTAGATATATCTTTGATTTAGACTTCAAATGCATATCAGTAAGACTAGTTCAGTAATTTAATGATACAAAGGACAAAAGGCAAGACCTTCTCTGTCCTATTTTATAGTATTGTCTTTGATCTTTAGCTGGATCCATCGCACTATTATTAGGTTAATCTCGCTTTGAAATCCTCAAACGATGCCAACATTTTTTGATTGTCTTTCGGAGAGCCGTGTATTATTGAACCTGGATCAATCCCGCAGTCGTTGTTTCAGAATGGAATTAATTACACTCGTCTTATCAAAGTCGCTATATTTTCTGGCTTCTGCCAATATTCACAACCATGCACTTAAAGAATAATTGGCTGTCCTGGGTATGAAACTAAAATGCATCTCGTATTAATACTTCAGTTCTTGATTTCTTGTGACTGTGGAGTACACCTTCATTGATATCACTACTCGGTCCTCTTTATCACTGAGTGGTAGTACCACTTAGTGCCTCATGTTTGGATTGAAAAAGATCTCTTTTGAAAATTATTTGTACTAGATAGGAACACGTGATACAATAGAACCTCGTGTTGTTGTATACCCTTTCTTTCCTTTCTTAATTCTATCATTCTTCTGCTCATCTTTGGTATCTTAGGTTCTTCTTCTAGCGTCTCTTCTAACGTCTTTCTCTGTTCTTGTTGGTTGGTTGTCCCTGATTCCTTTCTTCCTCTAGGTCAGACTTGTTGCCAAGACATTCATCAACCACAAAACCATATTATTTATTTAAAACTTTATTTACTTAACTAAACATATTTCTCTAACAAAGCACGTGTGTGCAGTGAGCTCCAGCTAAGACGGAAACATCTTATCTGCCTGACGTCCAAGCTGAAACTGAAAGCCAACCAGATCCCACGTGATTTCACGTATTTCGCGGGCTTTCTGTAATATTCCATAGAAAGTCCCGCCCGTGATATGAAAAGGGGCCATCCCTTCAGAAATACAGGGGGTTGACAATAATCTATGCATAGATTATGTAACAGTGTAAATTATTTGTGTGAATAGGTATTTGAAGGTATATTTGTTTAATAAGGATTATTATTACTAGTTACTTGAAACTATATAATTGCGTGTCTTTTTTTTAGATCTATTAACAATTTTGTAGCCCTAGTTCTAGCTATTCTTGAGTTATATGATGTCATACAGATAAAACAGAGATTGATAAGTTGTAGGAAAAAGATAATTTTCATGGTAATACCTTATTTCTAATAAGTTATCAAATATTAGGAATTAACACACATCTGTGAACATCAATCTATTAATGTCTTATGTTATATTCAATTCATTAACGTGTCTAAGCTCGCTAACCATTTCTCCACATAACATACCCGACATTAAATAGACCCCTAGCAATTTATTAAGAAAAGTTTATTTTTTTATAAAGCAAAGATACTAGGATTTTATTATTTCTCATCAAACATTATATAATCAAATTTGATATTAGGTATTGTTTATTAGCAAAGTATTGAAATTCTGTAATATGTTTGAAATTTTAAATACTTTATGAAGGTAGCAGTAAAACAGTACTCTAAAGCCATTGGTTGAGGGTTACATGATCAAGCATATAAAGCTACAGAACCACATAAATGGTCAATAGTGTACCAATTTCAAAATGGAGGCAAAATGTACAAAAGTCTGTCGCTGAGGGGTGGGGTAGAATCAGGGTCTGATCATCACTGACTGGGTCTCCTGAGAGAGAAAAACCAAAGATTTTCAATGATTCTAGGAAAATTACGTCATTGACGACTCCCCTCTTTGCATCAGAAAGATGTATTTTGTGAAGTATATTCAATATGAAGTAGCTTAAAAAATATTTTTTGTTTCATTTATAATTCCTAAATTCATACTAGATGAAAAGCAATAAAAAAAAGAATTAAAAAAAAGAAGAAAAATGACAAAACTTTTTCACTGGATATGAAAAATGTTCTGGGCAAAAAGAAAGACACACAATGAATGAAAAGAAGGAGAGTGAAAAATAACCCAAATAACAAGATCTTAACTAACCACATTATCTTACATCTGTACATTTAATTGGATATTGAGAGTTTATTTAAATAGTAATCCTCATTATCAGGTCCTGCTGATAATACGGATTCTCATTGTTGTATAGGTTTTTACTTCTTCTGTTTATATTGTACTCATCTTCTTCTATCTTCTTGGCCAAATCGTGTACTCTGCTATGTGACTCCTTCTATGCTGTTTAGGTCGTCAATCATCTTCCTGGGTATTTGGTCTTGTTCTTTCATTATCCTTCTGGTCTGTTCGCATGGGACATCTTGGGTCTTCTGTCTCCGTTGTTGTTTTTTAGCAACGAACACAAAGATTGCCATGCAGTTTGAAGATTAACTTCCGGGTTGGTTGGGTGCTACAAGCCCCGCCCTGCATTAAATAAAAACATCGTTTTTACAACTTTTAAGTCAGTTTTCGTCTATTAATATTAAATCTTGTACATTAAAAACGAAATAAATTCATTATCTTGTTGATAAATTCAAATTTAGTTTCGATTCGATACATTTTAAATACACCTTGTACATTCGAATTTAGCCGTATTAAATAAGGAATATCAATTTGTTATAGGGATAAACCAGTTCAAACTTGAATAATATAATGGGATTTCCGAAATTCATCTCAAGGGATTGAAGTGTTAAAAATGAGATCCCTGAATATTCATGAACGTCATCAACGGCATATAAATCAGGAAAACCCTGTTCTTATATGCATATTCGATTCGTTGTCCTTTACATGGGTCACTTACACTAGGTGGCGATAAAATCTACGTTTGCTAAGGCAACCAGGTGTTTAAAGAAACATAAACAGAAATTTGTCATTATGTGAAGGTGATATCAAGTATGTACCCTTCTGGGAGACACCTTGAGGGGGCGAATAACCGCGTCGATGTGGCTAATGTTCTGGGCTGCGAAATCATACTAAGAGATTTCAAACTTACGCTCACTTTCGGATAAATATTTTTGGGAAAAGTACGAAACTTGACATCCCCCAGATATGGGTTAAATAGTAGAAGAGCAGTAGTGGTAATATTTAACCTATAGTTTTAGGATTATGGTGTTCATACCATTCCCAAGGGTATTTTTCTAAAAATGAATGTAATAGCGTAACTTTTTCCTTGCCTTATTTTGATAAGTATTGGATAATTGAAAATAAAGTACTCGATTACGGGTGTAAGAGTTGTATTTATTTAAATGTATTTTACATTACATGAATATATATATATATATATATATAATATATATATATATATATATATATTATATATCACAGACACTGTGTTTCGACGTTTCACATCTTATCAGTGTGGCTAGATACAGCAACTAACTCCGACTTTTCGCCAACCCGAGCCATTAACCTCTAGGCCATCGCCAGCTGCCATTTAAAGAGCGGTGTTTTAACTGTTTTAAATCCATACATCTGTGCATATACTTTACAATCACCAGAGATATAAAATCTATAAACAGATGATCATTGCTTTATGCTGGCGGTGAAAGTTTATTAAAGTCGCTCCTAAAGAGCTCTACCAGGTTACGGGAGCATATAATAAGTCATATAATAAGTAATCCATATATATATATATACACACACATACAGAGAGAGAGAGAGAGAGAGAGAGAGAGAGAGAGAGAGAGAGAGAGAGAGAGAGAGAGAGAGAGAGAACTGCGTCTGTCTTTCAGGATTTACTCCGGCATCGAATAATGTTTGGATATCTAGTAATTCATATATATATATTCGCTAGTATAGCTGATTTGATCGGTTCCGTCTGGTGTATAGCTTAACCTAATCTATAAGTCCAGAAAACATCACAGACATCTCTTTCTCTATTACAATGTCCGAAGACTAAACTTTACGATTACCATTGCAAAGTTTATCTCACTTGACCGTTTTGCTATTCATTTTTATGGTGTGTATTATTCTATTTTTAGTAACTCAAGTTTGTAGGCTGAAGTAAACGTGATAAAAATCGAACATGTAAAAAAGAAATATTAAGTTTTTCAGCGAATATAACTAACGGATATAATTGGATTTCTTTTGGACCTCATCTGAGATTATCGCCTCCGGGCCACCCACCAAAAAAGAAATATTCCAATTCCGTTTTTTAATTGTAAAAATGCCTCTTGTAACAAATCGAACGATTTGTTTTGCTGCTCAGATGAAATTGTTTTTGGCGGTAAAAACAAAACAAAAATGTAATATTCTTGTCTTACTTTCGATTTGTTCCAATGTTTTCATTTTCAGAAGTGTACTTCATAGCGTTTTATTTCGTCTATTTTGATATTTTTTATTTATTTTTCCTATTCTCCCTTTTGTATTACAACAAGAATGTTATCCTTTGATTTCATTTCAGCTCCTCTTCATCTCCATCTAGTCATCCGGGTAAATGAAGCAATCGATGCCAAAAATGAAAAATCGTTTTGTAAAAAAACTTTATGAAATTCACTAAACTACAGTGCGGTCCCCGTGGCAGCATGACTTATGTGCAGGACTGCAAAATCGTAGTAAACGAGTTCGAACTCAAGTTTCACTATTTACTTTCGTTTAATTTCGGACTAATCCGAGGCACGTTTGTATCAGTCGCTAGAGCATTTGTTTCGGAATCACAATGTTTCAGATTCAATACTGATCCTCGTCAACCCAACGCATGAGTAGCACAGCTTGAAGCTGTGCGGTAAAGTTGAGAGCTGTTCCTAGCTGTTGGGTTCCATCTCCTTAGTCAAACTCTAGGGAAAAGGGGATATACTCCTTCGCTGTCCGGCCGATACTGACAATAGGCCACTCCGCTGGTTTTTTCTTATTAACTTACCTATGAGAAAGGTATGAGCCATTCATCCTCCACATATGAGTTAATATTATTTCTGTTGATCCAACTATGAGAACTACTAATTGAAAATCCTAGGTTGTTTTTAAATGACATTATTTTAAAAATAAAGATATCGGAAAATAACTTATGCCATTTGATTTTACGATTCGAGTTGTGCAGGAAACGTCAATGAAAAATTTTTTTTTATAATAATCATGATTCTTCTCGTGACGCTTCTCAGATTGATAGGCGTGCAAAAAAACAACGACGTCATTATTTAATGAGATCTTCAAAAGAGATCAATGATCAAACTATTCAAAATGATCTCCCAGGCTGGGTCATTGCTATGTTTGGATAAACTGGAAACACCTGATGATACAGCGGCCGAAATATTGTGTTTTTACATGCCACAATAAAGACGCGGACAACGCTCTGAAAAATGGAAACAATACACATCTTACCTCATCTAAAAAAATTAAGACAAATAACTACTTAGAGTTGTTTGGTTTGATTTCTTTTTTAATGCCATATCGACCTCTGTGGGTTATTTAATGCCAAATTGGTTCTTGTCGAAGAACATTAGTGATACTTTTTACCCATAGCCAGAGAATGACGAAGGTCGATATACTATTAAACAATGAAACCAAACCAAACCAAACCTATCAGCAAAGCATGTTAAGTTCTCGATATTTCAATATTTTTTCCAAATGAGATGAGTATATGAATATGAAGATATGGGATATTTAACTATATCAGATTTTATCAGTGACGCAGTGTGGATGGTCTGAATTTTTTATTGCGGTGCACAGTTCCCAAATTCTTGTTTCCAGGTTCTTGGGACTGTTCCAAGGAGTCCAGAAATAAGTGATATCACAACAAGTTGCTAATACTTGTACCTCTCTTGCAAGATCTAGATATTTTCCATTTCCCTACAATATTGTTTCCAGGTGCTTTGGGAATGTTCAGAGGACTCCATCTATGACTTGTATCACTATTAAATCGTTAATATATCCCCTTATCTTGGATGATCCAGGTATTTCGTCTAGATTTTCCAGTTCCTTAAATTAATATTTCCAGGTTCTTGTCTTCCAGGATTTGAATTCGGGTCGACGAGTCCATTTCCTACGAACCATAGTTGTAAGTTTTATTTACAGTGTTTCTAAGTGGTAATTAGAAATCTCGGTTGAAGTCACAAGGGAGTTATATGTATTTAGTTTAATTAGCGCTCACTTTAATTAGTTTTAAATGACTCCAGTAAAACAGAACAGGAGGGAATGGATAGAACATTAACTCTTGGCTTTGACCATGAAACATTTTTATTAAAACGAGTTCTTCAATCATTACTTTCGAATATTCCAATCATAATTATCATAAGAATAAGAAAATGCAGAGATCAAATGCAATTATGAAATCAAGTTTCAGGTTGGTTGGTTGGTTGGTTTTGGTTGTCGGCCCTTGTTAGGTTATTCTATACCGTAGACATTTTGGTTTATTGATTATTGTTGGGTATTAATTTTTTTCAAACTCTTAATGACATTTTTAGTACTCATTTTAAAAAATCTGTCTAACCCATAGATGGTACCCTAAAAGACAATATTACTCTGGGTCCGGGTGGACCAGAGAGGGCAATAGGATTGAGACAACCATAGGATCTAGGGTTTAACGTGAGCAGCCAATTGATCGTAGGGAGCCTCTCTGACCGTCCGTCTTGTCTAAGTAAGGAATAAAGTGAAGTGATGCATGTCATGGATTGCTTAGCCACCAGGATTCACTCCTTAATCATCACGGTTCGCAAACCCATGGCCAAAATACTTGGGGGAAATGTTATCCCTTTTTGTA
>CM042141.1:104475069-104477569 GCA_023376005.1 Doryteuthis pealeii | reverse complement strand
CAATTTTGATACTCATTATATATTTTTATGTAATTTTCCATCAAACCCTTTTGAGTTTTATTATGAACTATAATGCTTCTGATTTTTAAAAATAAAATTTATTTTATTTTTAACACAGAACACGCATTTTTTAAATTCCAGCATTGAATAATAGCGTTTTGTTAGTACCCTTTCTTCTAACGGTTGTTTCATCCTATCTTTCTCTCATATGTTGTTCTTGATGATGACCGATCTATTAAAGCGGTTGAAACAGATTTCTGTCAGCAATTATAAACATCATTTGTTTTTTCCAAAAATGTTAAATTCATATATATGTATATATATATATATAGGTATATACATAAGGGTACTATATTTCTAAACAGATTTTGCTCAATATCATTGATAGAGCGTTTATAGTTCAGGTACCGTGGACATAGAGTCAGTACCTGGTACTAACAGTTTCTCGCTTATACGATCTTCAGGCTGAAGAAACTGTTACTAACCATGTGTTGATTTCATTTCCACACTACCTTAACTCAAATATACATACACAGCTCTCAACCACCCAACTCCATACATAGAAACTAACGTATTTTACTGACCCAACACATATATTTCAAACTAAAATCAATCAGGGTTAGGTTTTTTTGTTTGCTTCTTTGTTTGTTTGTGGGATGTTGATGGTTTTGATTATTGCAATTTAAAATCTTATGTGGAAAAATGTCCCATTAAGTGCGGGTACTACAGCTAGTTGTTATGAATTCACAACGTCTTAGTGGGAACTCTAGATTCAAGGAGATGCAGCTAGTAATCGATTTTAAAACCTCTTGATATATTTCCGCTTTTCTGCTGATGACATTATCATTTAATATAATGGATAGGAGCAGATGAAACTCTGATTATAGCAGATGGGTAAAGAGGTGGTTTAGATATGGGCGACGATGTAGTCGTTAGATACGCATATAAACAAGTCTGGAGACATTTTCATAATAATATGAATTTGGCGTCAGGTGGCCAATTTGTGCATTATTTGATCAAACTTAGGAGGGCACAAGGTTGCGATCTTAAAACTACACAACAAACAGCTAAATTCAAAATATAACCAATCTGTGGGCTGCGACTGTAGAATACACCGAAAAGAAGAGTAAGACCACCCCTCCAAAAAGGCCATCTGATTGCCGGGAGTGGTGGTCTGTAATGCCTGAGAACAGCATTGCGGTGGCTGAGCGATTTGCGACGCGGATACTAAGTAGTGACGTAACATACAACGCTCCACCTCAGCTCTTTCTTAGGCTAGACGGTCAGTTGGAGAGGCGCCACCGATCACTATCGGCTAGTCCTGTCTTGGGCTAGTAGCTATATCATCATTACGACCCTATTCTTCAAATAGCCCTTATAGAAAACACCCATACCTTCTTATCATATAGGTGCCAGAAGGCTGTTGATGGGGGTCAACTACCAGTATGTATCAATACACATGATGTTAATGAAAATATTTTCTACCAATTTGAAGATATCAAAACTAGAAACATAGAAACCTTTGAACAAAATCACTTAATTCAGCATTAAATAACTCGGAAATGTTGGCTGGATTTTACGGCATATCAACCATTGGGTTATTTTATGCCGGAGACGTTTTCTTTTATTCATCCTTGACGGGTACTGAATTATGTCCTAAGACTCAGTTTTTTTAAATACATTTCTTCTGTATTCCTATAGATGGGACCTAATAGGTACTACTAGACATTTTCAGAGATAACCTCTGAGTAATGGTGATGAAGAGGTTCTCCACATTCCCCAGAGCACCAGAATTGGAACTTCACCATTAGATGCAGTTTAACGTCATGCCCATTAAGAAATTAAGACCCTCAGTCACCGTCTTTTTGCACATATATGTTTAAAAACGTTAGGGGTTTTAATAAGGGGAATAGGGCCGGGACAATCATATAGATTCTAGGGTTTGACGTGAACAGTTAATTGTTTGAAGGGAGCCTATTGGACTGACCGTCTAGCCTAAGTAAAGCCCACAGTGGCGTGTTGCATGTCATGGACAGCCCAGCAACCAGGTTTCCGTCCTTAAGCATCATGGGTCGCCATCCACGGCCGACAGAGGCACCGTTGGAAGGGATTTTACTCCTCTGCAGAGGGGCAGTCGGTATATTCTTCAGGCCAGCCGACATGTTTTCAAAAAGTTTTGATATACCCGTAAAACAAAACAAAGAAAATTAGGTGACAATCATTAATGAGACTTCTGTCTGCAATCACAAAATGACGTAGCCATATCGGCTGGGCTTTAGAATACACCGATTGCACCTCTGCAGATGGGTAAGAATCTCCCCCAACGGGCACCTGTTGGCGACCGTGATGCTTAAGGATGGAACCATGACAAGTAACAACCCACTTTGGCCTTTACTTAATTGATCTGATTCACCCTTTCTTACTCTTGTCATATAAAGTTCTGTGTTGCATTTTCACATTAAGCGCTAATACACATTTGGAAAGGTATCTCTCTCTTTTT
>CM042141.1:104389097-104474969 GCA_023376005.1 Doryteuthis pealeii | reverse complement strand
CCGTAGAATCGGCGGAGAAGACTGTGGGATTCGAATAATATATGATCTAAGCAACTCGAAGTCTTGGGTTATTATCTAAAAACTACCAATGACACAGGGCTTCTGATAAAGAGAAATCCCCAATGGAAGACCAGACACGAAGTCCCAAGACGAAGTCCAGACGCTAGAAGAAGATACCAAAGATGAGCAAAGAATAATGGAAGTAAAGAGAGTATACAACACAAATGGTGCATCCTTAAATCGCATCTAGTGGTGTGTTTCATTTTTGAAGTTCTGTGGGATTTAGAGTAACCCTTCATCGCCATTTTTCCCAGGTCGAGTCTGACATTGAGTGCTTGTACTGGTAGGGTCCTATCTATGGTTTAAGTTGAGCAAAAATGAGTTTAAAAATCGTGTTTAAAAAATCAGTACCCAACAAGACGGATTTTACAGCATATTAACCCTTGGGTTATTTTATAACGCAGACGTTCGTTATTCATAAAGTTTATTTATAAGTTAGGGTAGCGTACACATAACATTAACAATCCCCAAAATTTGAGCTTCAATTCCAAAAATTGGCGGAGTTGTATCGATAATAACAAATCATAACAAATAATATTCAATATATGTGAAATAATAATAGAAAAATTGTTGTCGTAGCCGTAGTGCCACATCGGGATATAAATCTTACCAGGAAAAAATCAGAAATCATCAATAACTTAAAATTAGTTGACTTTAAGACTTTCTTGCTAGCACTTTTGGGTTCCTTGGACGAAAATGCTTTTATAAACCAATTTTTAGTAGTAGGTAAACAATAAAACTCATTTTAAAGACAAGAATAGGTTACAAAAAGTCACCATTTTTCGCTACCCACCTCAAATTTGGACAGCTAAAAATCGACATAACTCCGCCATTTATTGGAATTGGAAGCACAACATTTTGGGATAGTCTAATGTTAACATACTCAACACCTCGAACAAATTTCAGAAGAATTGAAAGGGGTGGGTGACATGGATGATTTGACATGGAATTACCCATATATATATATTTATATATATATATATATATATATATATATATATATATTTGGAAGAATATGTGCTTAATTGAAGTCATATCTAATTTTGAAAATTAATTAGCTGGTAATTAATGAATTAGGCGGGCATATCTGTTCAAATGTAAGGCTAAACAGATCGAGAAAACTCAATCTCTGTATGTTTATTTCGACCTATTATGCCTCATCAGCAGAGTTATAGACAGGCAAACTGCTCTGTGTGTGATTCGAAACTTAACTGCTAGGCTGACAGGCGGGGATTCTAACCATTACACTAGCTGGTTTTTTCCCAAATTCATTAATTATCAACTAATTAATTTTCAAAATTAGGTATGACTTCAATTAAGCACATATTCTCCCAGAAATTGTCGGCTAAGGCCATATGAAACACATTGTTTGATAACTTTCATATATATATATATATAATATATATGTATGTGTGTGTGTGTGTGTGTGTGGTGTGTGTGTGTGCGCGCGTGTGTGTGAGAGAGAGAGAGACTGAGAGAGAGAGAGAGAGAGAGTAAAAAAATCGGATTCAATCTTTCTCTATTTTTATATTATACATCGTGAACAAAGAATGAAGAAAATCAGAAATGTAGACCAATATATCATACCTGGAAATAAACTTCTCTAATATGGGAAAAATCTCCTAAATGCAATAAAACTAACAGCGAACATGCCGCATATATATTAAATATTAATTTTCAATTCTGATAGGTTTTTATAAATACTCTGCATTTTATTTCCACCTTACGATGCAGGTCTATTGGCACAAGCCAACCATTTTCATTGTATTCTGCTACACTCAGTTCCTTGCACTGCACAACATTCCGGCTTCTTGTGCACACGTCTATAGAGAAATGATTTCCATTGTAATGGAATTTGGCATATTATTCAAATGCTGACAGCATCGCCATCTTGTCTAAATAAGGTCGTTTTGAATGCTTTCCTGAATTTTACAAGAAAAAAAGCGTAATATATATATATATATATATATATATATATATATATATATATATATATATATATATATGAATATAATATTTTGAAAAAACATATGATACCACTTTACATTTTTTATATTTTTTACAATTTTTACAAATAAACTCTTGAGTTTTACATGAACTATAATGCTTCTGATTTTAATTTAAAAATAAAATTTATTTTATTTTCATTTTTAAAACAGACATGCATTTCAAATAAATTTTCAGCGGTTGATATCAGCGTTCGTTTTGTAAAACAGTCTTTTAACGGATATTTTCTTCTCGTCTATGTCGCTCTTTGATGAAGACCAACTTATCTTTTGGTCGAACAGGCCTGTCAGAATCACATAACAAACATCATATGTTTTTTAAAATATTAATTTCATACTCGGATAATTTCCATATATTTTTCATATATATATATATATATATATATATATTATATATAATATATATAATATATTTCGATGACATTTATCGATCTGTTTCCTACATTTGAACATATATGCCCGCCTAATTCATTATTATTTAACTAATTAATTTTCAAAAATTAGGTATGACTTCAATTAGCACAATATCCAGTTATATAATGCAATTGGAATAAATAATTTATTTATCCAAACTGCATTGTGATAGCCTTCTAAATCAACTCCTAACCAATATATATATAATATATATATATATATATATATATATATATATTATATATAATTCTAATTTTATATCATAAAATTGACTTGAAAATAAATAGTGAGTTACATTCATTTCTTTACATTTATAGATTTTGTTTATTACGGCGTATGGATAAAGATTCGGAAATAGATTTTTCTGTCAAAACAAAATTCAATATCCGATATTTGGGTATCAAAATAATAACAGATGAGGCCTAAAAACATTATTTAATAACTGAATTCCTTGAATCTATCTCACCATCCGTCCCTATCGACCATCGATCTTGGCAAGTTCTTTACACGACATCCAGTGTCTGCACAGAGCTGATGAATCTAAGTTTTTGCTGGTTGTTTAACACTGGTGTGTCCATGTGTAGGAGTCACAAAACTATGTCGCTTATGAATTCGCCACCGCTTCTCAAGAGTGCTCAACATGTCCTGTTGTCTTACTTGGAGGGTTTGTGGGATGGGAGGTAAGTGGTCGTACAGCTACTGTTTTATTTTGTGTTTTTTCGATGATTTATTCAAATAGTAGCAGCATCCCTGTGTACCATCCATGTAGCTTTTTCTCCAAGCGTCCAAGTTCAAGTGGTGCAACCATATAGTAGTATTGAGTGATATTTCTTATGTTATGGTAGTAATAATTTTATTTTTTCCAAAAGAAATAATTGCTTTATAAAAATATTAGATTAATAAAATTATCTAAACGCTTGGTGTAATGGTTACCATCGCGGTAATTGACACGGCGAAACGACTTTAAATCCTGGACGAGGTTGTTTGTAGTTCATATAACACCAATACCAACTATTCTACTCTCAGCTATGGGTAAATAGCAGGGGAAAATGAGCTCTAAATTTGGTTAGACTACCGATCTAGGAGAAGGAAAACTTGAATTCAAACTTGTTAAACTTTTATTGTGTCACATCCTACTTGTGCACAAGAATTAGTAAATATTTATTATTCAAATTAATGGAAGAGTGGTGCCTTGATTCATGGGTTTGATTTATTTTGCTCGTAACTCAGTTCTCTCGTATATCAAATCCATTTCCTCTATTAAAATAAAATGACATGCTACTAAGTCATTCCAACTCCATCACCACCACCCAAAAAATATACCCGAAACTTTTTGTTACTTTTTTTCAAATAAGAAAAATAGCACTGCAATGGGTTATGTGCTGTAATACGTTTTAATGTTTTTTTTTATAAATAATAATTTTCTTTGCCGTAATAGATTTGGAAACTTACTTGTTTTTAGTGAACTTATTAACATAAGCGTATCCGAAGCTCGCTCGTACTCAAAGCAACAAAGCAAAATGTCAAACTGAGTGACAGCTCTTAACTTGGAAAACTCGAAAGTTGGGGTACTCGTAAGTCAAATTACCACTGTATATTTTTTCCAACCCATGCAAAGGAAAATATTATGGAATAACAAAATATTGATGGAAAAACTATGGAATCCATTGATATGGAAAAATAGAAGTAATTCCCCATTCTCACGCATTTATGAAAGCCTTAATTCTTTCAGGCAAGAATTTCACAACATTAAAGCAATATTCCTTCTGTAAATGGTTCCCAAATGGTAATTCTTCTGGTTTATTTCATCTTGGGGGAAGTTCCCGTAAGGGAGTGGCCAATGTGCTGGACCGTCTCATCCTTTGTAGGTGAGTTCGAACTTAAGTCGAGCTATTACGCTATCTTTCGGATTAGTACTCACAGAAAGGCATGAACTTCCTCATTACACCAGCTATAGGTTAAATAGTAAAACAGCTTTTATTCTTCTATGATGGCTTTGGCAATAAATAACTCACGAATGTTGATATGCCTTTAAACAAAGAAACCAAACCTTTATTCTTCGAAGATTTAGACTATAAAAAGTTACTACTTTTAATGCAATCTTTTTTTAATATATTTTTCCTCCATATCCGGTTATTACATATTTCCTCTGTCTAGCTCGGAAAAAAATATTATATCATTAATTTAGATGATTTAATCTTGTTTGTTTATGGAATGTTTTAAGAAGCCAGCATTTTTTGCAGTTAAAGAAAATGTTTTTCGTCTTATCTGTTATTAGTTTATTATATTTATTCATTCAAATTTGAATAATAATATCCGATTTATTTATATAATAATGTTCAATTATTCAATACCAAAAAATTGAATGATATAAATATAAATTATAACAGTAAAAGTATAAGTAGTTGTAGTAGGAAATCAAATTAGATTAATAGTGACATCTGCTGCAGGAAAAATACCAACTATCTTATCCACTGAATACACCAAATCTTCCTTGTCTGTTTTGAAGAATGTGTTTTGTCATGCAAATTATTTGTACGTTTTGACGTTGGGAATTTACTATTTAGAAAATTTCAACATATTCTTATTCAATAAGGGGTGCTATGTAGCAATGGGGTCAGGACAGAAAATGCATGCAAATATTGGGCGCTAACACGTTGAACAGGACTGTTTAAATTTGGAAAGAATTTTGAAATTAGATATCAAGAACTTTTACGGTTTCTAAGATTGGGATTTTTAGTATTCTAAATTGCGTTTTAGGGCAAACAATGCCTGGCAAGATCAACTGATTGAAAGTTAACACAGTAAACAGGATCGTTTGTATTTGGGAAGGTTTTTCTAATCCCAAAAGAACATCGTCTTACGGTTACTTACTGGGATTGTATAACTGGGTATTCGTCCTGGGCTACGTTATAATATTTTTTAATAATAATTTTTTCTTAACATTCAGAATTTCATTTCGGCATCGTATAAAATTTTTAGCAATTAAATTTGTTTTATGCTAATTTTATTTTGAAATATTCAGTGTTTAAATTTGTTTAAAATATGCAGAACTAACAGGATTGAGGGTCCTTGTGTGTCAATATTTAATGAGATTTTGGTCGGTGAATTAAGATAATTTTCATGCATGAAATTGCGAATTGAGCAACAGTTTCTCCCCTGTGGAGTAGGGGTTTAGGCCGAGCTAAAAGGCAACGCACAATATGGAACATTATCAGCATTTTACACACAGGAACACAACATAACACCCGCCCTGTCGGTTGGGCCTGTATAATACACCGACTGCATCTCTTCAGAGAGATAAAATCCACCTAATGTGGCAACCTTTGTCCGTGGGTGGCGACCCATGATGCTTAAGGACGAAGACTTGGTGACTGAGCAATCCATGACATGCAATAATTGGTCCTAACTTAAGCGAGTCCTAGCACCTATATGGTTGGCAGCCTTCCGTCTATTTTAGACGATGGCGTAGTTTCTCTCTTTCTCTCTCTCTCTCTCTCTCTCTCACACTTACAGCTACGTGAGTGACTGAACAGACCAATCCTCGAATGGCAGTCTCTGGTGCAATGGCTGCAAACAAAAGTTGATGCTTTCTGTAGGTGTTGGGGGTGCTGTGTTTCTCCTTTCTTTTAGCTCTCTTTTCTGTGGCAGCTTTTTTCCTCTCTTCTTCACTTCTTTTTGTTCCTTGTTTGACCAGGAGGCGCCAGGTTGCACGGTCTTCTGCACAAGCCTCCACGTGTCTATGTCGATGCGGCATGTCTCCAGGTCTCTCTTGCAGACATCTTTGAAACGTAGGCGTGGACTCCCTGCCGGTCGGGTGCCCTCCACTAGTTCACCATACAGTAGGTCTTTGGGTACATCTATACGATTGTCCCAAATCTATTGACCTTATGGCACCTCCAACCCTTTTATCCTATATGTGCTAGAAGGTGATGGCTGGGATCTTAGTGTACCGGGCATGTCGTTAAACTGCATTTAGTGGTGAAGTTCCAATTCTGGAACCCTGGGGAATTTGGAAAACCTCTTTACTATTCTTACTCACAGGTCCACTCTTATCTAAATCCTGTTGGGTAAAATATATTTAAAAAAATAAGTATCAAAAAGTGTTTGAAAAATTGAGTTTGAAAAAAAGAATGAATACTCCACAAGAATGAATATAAAATATCTTTGGGATAAAAAAAAACCAACCGGCAGATACTTTTGGTTCTCCCGTCTCTGTGGCTACTGGATAATCCACAGAAATGTCTGCATGCTGGGTTTTGGGTCCCGCTTGCATAATTCCTATCGCAATGACACTCCATTTCTGAATGTATAAAACCCGCTCAATCCACTCCGGGTGAATGCTGCCACAACTAAAGCAGTCTACTTTTTAGGAAGGAGTGTAAATCTAATAGATATATATTTCTTTCTTTTAGACTATTATTTGCCCTCCTATTCTGTTCATGTCAATAAAGACCTGTATTGGCTCGGAGGATGCAATTGATATGTATTTCCTCATGATATCCATATTCATAGCCAGGTATTATATTGGATATGAAATGTTGATATCTTTATTAAAAAAAAAAAAACTTTTAAAAAAGAATGACATAATATGCGTGTCAGTTTAGAGACGTATGAATAATTTTTATTAATGGGGGCATTAAAGGCGTATATCTAAAGGTATCGCAACACACCCCTTTTTACATAACCGAAAAAATACTTTTTTCAGCTGTGGGTTCCTTCTCTAGTTATCAAACGAAACATCGGCTGATTGATGGTGCAATATTTGAAGTAGGTATAGTAAGTGGATGCGGCTGAGTGATCTGGATATATATCTTATTTTGGAACCTATACATATATTCTTCTGTATATGTGATCATTTACTCGAGGGTTATATATATATATATATATATATATATATATATATATATATTGATAATATAATGTGCAAAATTCATAAGTGAAGAGTACTCAATTTCGTTGATAGAGCATGTATATTTGATTTAGGGTAGCGTGGAAATAAAGTCAACGGCGCGTGTTATCTGACAGTTTCTCACCAATGAAATGTTTAATGTATCTATGGCATTTCTCCTAAATTTCAATTATATATAGGACTCATATAGACACACGTAGATCAAAATACACACACACACACACATACACACACACGTATATATATATATATATATATATATATATATATATATATATATATACATTGTTTACCATTTCGCCACATTTAGAAAATATTTAATTAATTTTCATTTAAACAATCCTTTTCTCCCTATGATAACCTAAGTTCGAAGCAAGTTGAGAACAATAAAAAGAAATGACACTTTTGTTCGTTTATATAATATATATATATATATATATATATATATATATATATAATATATATGTTGCCCAGCATACAACAAAACATAAAAAGTACTCGCCTCTTCCCACCGCATCAGACTACAGTATGTATTAAACACACCTACTTGGTTTAAAATCGCATAACCAAGCGTCGTTGATTTCATGTCTACACTAGCCTAACACACACACACACACACACACACACACACACAACACACACACACACACACACACACATATATATATATATATATATATATATAGCGGGTGAAAAGAGGGTATACAGTTATAAAAACACATATAATAATCATTGCATTTATTAAACAAACAAATTTTACATATATGTGTAACATTAATTATTTATTATTAAGATGTTAATTATTAGTCACTATATGGTAATAACACCAAATTTTACAAAATGAGGACACTAAGATAATATGCTACTAATTTCATCTGTGATACTGTTGTATACCTACTTTGCATATATATATATATATATATATATATATATATATATATATGTGTGTGTGTGTGTGTGTGTGAAATTAGTTGACATGCAATGGAATAGGTAAGTGATGTTTATTTACCTGTGTGTGTGTGTGTGTGTGTGTGTGTGTGTGTGTGTGTGTGTGTGTGTATGTGTGTGTGGTGGAGATGTGAGAACACAAAACAAAACTCAGACAAAAGTGTGAGGATATATTTTGCTAAAGCGTTGATCTCGCATCATCAGTCGTTGAATTAAAACGATTGATGATGCCGAGATCAGGCTCTAGCAAAATATATCCTACACACTTTTGTCTGAGTTTTGTTCTTGTGTTCCTCACATATTCACCATATTCTGTCGGATTCATTCCAATCCTCTTCCACACACACACACACACATGCACAAATACACACACACACACACACACACACACACACACACATATATATATATATATATATAATATATTAAATATATATATATATATATATATACAATATGAATTAAATAAGACGAAGAGGAATATTTCTTTATGTTATTTATTTTTTAAATGTCCTCAACTAGTATCGACCTTAGGGCATCATCAGGAGAAAATTTATTGTGAATTAAATTGTTTTTAGAAGTTATAATTTTTTCCCAAGCTACAAAAAATAGGGCGAGTATATATATATATATATATATATATATATATATATATATATATATATATATATATATATACTTAGTAAATACCTATATTTCAACAACTATTTTTGTGAGGATAATCTGACTCAAAAGACAATTAATAGTCACCGAGAGAGGTTTAAATTCTACCCTAACATCGTCTCCCAGATTTTTGTCTTCGGTAAGAGCCTGCATACCTATAAGTCTATTCATACAACATATGCAAACGTATTATGTGCACACTGCATATTATCCCATTTCTCAAAGAATTATTCTTCCATTGTACTCCCCTTATATCTTATAGATGTTTTTTTTATCTATTGATAGGAAAAATAATCCGTCTGTATGAGCTGTTTTAATGACCTTGTTGGATATTTCTACAGTCTATTGTCCAATCGTTTTTCATGAAATGTATTGTGTTTAAATACAGCCTGCCTTCCGAGAATGGTGAGATGAATGGCGTAATGGAGACATCTCTTCATAAAATCTCTTGACAAAATCGTTTAGAAGAAATCATGGAAAATGGAAGTTTTTTTTTTTAAAAAGAAGAAAAAGAAAGAGAAATATTAAGGTTTCTTTGTTATTCCTAACCGTGCACGCGCATTCGGAATGCCGTTCTAAACTCAATTTTAAGTCGAGGAATGTCTTCTTGAATCTTTTAATTTCACCTCTACTTTGGAGCAACTTTTCGAGGAGAGCATCTCAAAATTAAAATTATGGACCTGTCACTTGGCTGAGAAATTACCGTATCTGTGTTATATCGAGTTATATATATATAGCTGCTTAGTATTTATATATATATATATATATATATATATATATATATATATATATTTCCCTATAAAGAAAAATGCGAAGCAACTGGTGATTTGGCTATTTTAAACTAATTTATTTCATCCGACACATTTTTAAAAATGTTTCACTTTCAGATAAAGAAAAGCAAAATTGTACACATGTCTTTTGTTCTGTATGAAATGATATAATTGTCTTGTCTTACAAATATATATACAAAGAGATATGCATTGATATGGATGATAAAGATGGTCCTAAATAGAAACATTCCCATCGCCAACTCATCTGATTTATTATATATATATATATATATATATATATATATATATATATATATATATATATATATACCAAAATTGTTGGTAGATCCTAGAGGTGAGAAAAAAACCAGCAAATAGTTTGATTGTAAAAATATACTACAAAACATCAACCGGGAAGAAAACATTTTTTGTACAAAAGAAAAGACCCAGATAATCGTACCAACAAAAAGTAATCTATTAGTAGAATACTTTGGCCAAAAGAAAAAACAATTTATATGCATATATATATATATATATATATATATATATATATATATATATATATATATATATATATATATACAAATCCGTCAGGAGACTAAACCTAATAAGTAAAATGTGCTCAATACCTAAGTAGAGCAAATAATACAGATAAATCTAATGAGTCAGACGAACCTACTAAAAGTTTCGCTTAAGGCTCTTCAGGGCTAAGATCTGACTCTTAGAGTAAAATCTTAGCCCAGAAGAGCATTAAGCGAAACTTTTAGTAGGTTCGTCTGACTCATTAGATTTATCTTTATATATATATATATAATATATATATATATATATATATATATACTTAAAGTTACAGAATATACATTAATGTCTGGATATATATATATATATATATATATATATAATGAGTTCCAGACATTAATGTCCGATATTCTGTAACTTTAAGTATGATTTTACTGACAGATTTTCCAAGCGGACTGTTTATATGGAGGCTAGACGAGACATAATCTTTCTTTATATTTTGTTCTTTCCTTTTGCTCTTTTTGCAATACTGATCTAAGATTGCTAAAGACCGACAGATTCTGTTGAATAAAAAGAAAAAAGAAACTATACTGAAAATTTAGTTTGATTTACTGAGCATCTTGGGTTTTGCGTCCTGGTTAAAAAATGTATGTATTTACCCACACCCTCAACACGTACTGGATATGACAAATTTAATCTTATTATAATGGAGATTGTGTGTTTTTCTGTCTGTAACCGAAACTATATTACTACTCAAGTCACAATTTCCTTAGTTATTAACGACACATTCTCCATGATACTATTTCTATTTAAACCTCAATTAATAATAAAACTGTTTGACATTATTAATACTGTTGGCCTTACCTAAATACTAATACCATGCAATTGTATTTATATATATAACAAAATACCAGTTTTCAGTGTAAACGTAAAGCTAATTTGCATATTGATATTAAAAAAACTGATTTTAATAAAAATGTGCTTGGTATTATTGATTTCTAATTGTTTGGTTTTATCTTAATGAATATGAGTAAAAATCTCTTCAATAAATCCTAAAAGAAATCTATTAACAAAAAGAAATAACTGTAATTTATTCTTTACTTCCTATTTTAACTAAATAGTTAAATTAGGAAAATTTCGCATTGAAAAACGGAAGTGATGAAAGAGTAAGTTTCAGTTGTTCTATTTTCTGATTATACCCCCTCCGTTTCAAATCTTTTTATCTGAATTCTTAATTAGTTTCATTGGCCTTTCTGATTTAATCTGATATTTTATTACATTTAAACTTAAATACTTACACCCGGAGGGTGCATATATTTGCTAGTTCATCTAATGTAGTAAACTTGGTTTGGATTCAACAATTTTCTCCGAGATTGGTTGCCTAATCAAGGATTAAAGCAATCTACTATTTACTAAAACTGTGGAAGAGAAGAGATAAATTCATATATACATATTCATAAGTTTGGGAAGCAAAGACGTGAAATCAACGACGCTTAGTAATTAGCAGTTTCTCACTTCTGCAATTTGCTAACTGATTTTCACACTGGCCTGATACTGTTAGTTCACATTTTTTCGCAAAGCTAACATACATATATATGTATATCATTTATGCTCTATCAAAGATATTGAACACTCTTTATTTATAAATATAGCACATTATATTGACTCTCTCTCTCTCTCTCTCTCTCTCTATATATATATATATATATATATATATATATATAACTATGGACCTGCGTAGATCTCCGTTACTCGGTGTTTCTTGTATGATCATTGTGGTTAAACGACACCTCCTTCGAGACTCTGACTACCCAAGAGACATCTTGCTCTATGGCGTGGACCCTGTCTTTCTTTCAGTAATAGATTTTGGACTGATGATCGTGGAAACTCCGAAGTACTTGGTACCATACTTTCGTATTTGAGATTTTAAATAGTTTTAATCTTCCAAAAAGCAGTATAACAAATAAAAGTGAAGAAAATGATTTTTCTTTTCTAATTAACGGGAATATTAAGTAGAATGGAGTATTATATTGATGCCACAAGAAATATACTTCCTAAAATATTTATATGCATTTTCCAATCCCCTCTGTCACAAGCAGGATGTGAGACATAGTCATCATTTTAAGGGGGTAAAGCTAGTTTCAATTCAGTGTCTTCGTCTAGTTAACCCGTTGCCTAACTTAGGCTGAAGAAACCAGTCTGCCCTCCGCTTGAGTCGTAGCTGTAGTGAGAATAGACGGGCGCATGCATTTCCAAGGACCTATAGGACTGAGTGAAAATCAGATTGCCCAACCCAGGAATTGAACTCGGTTCAGTGATTATATTTTGCACTACGTCAACCGTTATGCTAACCACTTTTCCCTATTCAGCTCATCTCATTAGTGCTAGAAGAATAAAAAGGAATGGCTGTAGAACTATATATATATATATATATATATATATATATATATATATATATATATATATATATATATATATATATATATATATATATATATATATTTATATATATATGGAGAAAGGTAGACACACACGGGATTTTATGGAAACTGGATGTTTATTATCGACAATGCAACGTTTCGGTCTATTAGACCATCTTCAGAACTTGGATATAGATCTTGCTTCAAAGTACGTCAGTAGGGGGAGGGGTGGTTGGGGTGGGTAGTGGATTTTCTTCTCTCTAGATGGGGACCTTCTGTTTCAGCATTTTGAGAATGTCCATCATTGAAGCAAGAACTATATCCAAGTCCTGAAGATGGTCTAATAGACCGAAACGCTGCATCGTCGACAATAAACACCCAGTTTCCATAACATCCAGTGTTTGTCTACCTTTCTCCATATACTCTCGGATTAAACTCCTCACATTTCTCCATATATATATATATATATATATATATATATATATATATATATATATATATATATATATAACACACATACATATATATAAAATTAATATTGCTTATTTTATTTGTTATATCTATAAGAAATGTGTGCTCAATATTATTGACAATATTATTTATGTCTAAGTTTGAGTAGTGAAAACATAAAGTCAACGGCGTTTGATGAGTGTCAATTTGTAACCGGAATGATTTTTAATGTAGACGACGTTGGCGTTCTACCTTCGCTACAATAACACAGCAGTATATAACAGCAGTAACTCACTTGATTTGAAAATTCAATACTAATTATTGAGAGTGTTTTGCACGTGTAATTGCTAGCAAAACATTGATAGTAATTTGGATTCTCACAGAGTGCCCTTGTATTTCTTGCCTTTTGTCAAACTAACAAAAAATGTCAAATCTGTAACAATTAGGCAGTAGCTCTGAGAAACTTTAAAGTCTATTGACGTTTTAGGCAAAGTCTTGAATGAAGTCCTTGGACAAATAGGATTGGTTCCAATAATCCCTGGGGGGATATTTTCACTTTGAACAAAAACATCAAACGAAGAGAAATTTCAAGTTACGGTTTGGCAATGGAAAAGTTAGAATGTCAACAAAAACAACTGACACGGGGCTCTGTTCTTTAGACAGTCATTATTTATGTCTTAACACAGATAATAATACATCATCATCATCATCATCATCATCATCATCATCATCATCCTGACGTGCTTGTAGAACGGATACCCATGTGGTACTGTGCTGGACACGGTACCTAATGTGGTCCTATAAGTGCGTGTTATACTGCGGGTCACTGATAGGTTGGTGAACCTGCTTGTTTGTTCCACCTGTGGCCACGTTGCTTGTTTGACCCACAGGAACGTTGACGAAGAGCTGGTTCTGACTTTCTTGGTTCGGGTTGTGTCTAAAGATGACCAAATTCACCAATGCTGTCAACGGGTCAACAATCGCAATAACTATGAAAAGCTAATTAACAATTATATACCTTTATTAATCATACAGCGACCAAAATCATGTAAAATAACAAAGGGGTGTGGATGTCGAAGTCAAGTCGGAGTTTGTGAGTTGACTGGTGATATACAGCTAATTACTTCTGGCTGAAATGGTCAAGTTCAGGACTGAGTGGCAAGGTAGCAGGGAGCAGCGGCAAAGTGGTGGCAAGGGCCCTGAGTCGAATCTATGGAACCAGCTTTCGATCTGCTCTGTTCCCTCTTCGGGGTCTTATTTTATGGGGCTCAGACATACGGCTCTGATTGGCCAGCCAATAGAAACCCTGGACCAATGGCATTACAGCGTAAACATCAGGGAGGATTAGAAAAGCCCCACCCCAAGGTCGATTTTGATTGGACGGCCAATCAAAACTGTGGCCCTGGTTTGTACATCTTGGGGAGGGTAAAAAACTCCACCCACTCCACATAATATTTTTTATTATTGTGTAAATGGCCTTGTGCCAGTCTTAGTTGAAATTTTCCTTTAGTATTCTTCAACTACCTTGACCTGACAACCCAAAGTAAATTATTGTTTTATTTATTTAAATCAAAATTAAAATTCCTTTTCAAATTCCATTGTTTTATGAATTTTCGGCGTACGTGACACTAACCTTTTTTTTTTGACAATTGAAAGAATCCAGTTTGGCTTATTGTAGGTCAACTGATTGGGATTTTTATCATTATTATTATTATTGGTTTTTCTTGTTTTAAACTTCCTTACAAAGTATTAGAACTTTAACTTTTAATAAATCATCCTAATTATTCTTAAGTATTTAATTTAATATCGTCAGTAAACTTTATAACACGATATGTTATATCCATAACAATCTCTCGCCAACCATCCCTATCATGCATTGTCCTCTGCACGTTCTCTGCACGTCTTCTGCCCAGCATCATTTATATATATTTATATAATAATACAGACCTTTATATATATATTTACCAACTGCTTCGCACGAGCAGGATGTGACACAAGGTCAATTTCTTAAGCGAAGTTCACAGGCATGAGCCAAGGTTTAAGAGCCTAGTCTGCCCTACTATTTTACTCATAGTTACAGGGATATTAGTTGGATGCATACCTTTCCCAAGTGTATTAGCGCTATGTGAAATGCAACACAGAACTTTATATGACAAGAGTAAGAAAGGGTGAATCAGATCATTAAGTAAAGGCCAAAGTGGGTTGTTACTTGTCATGGTTCCATCCTTAAGCATCACGGGTCGCCAACAGGTGCCACGTTAGGGGGAGATTCTTACCCATCTGCAGAGGTGCAATCGGTGTATTCTAAAGCCCCAGCCGATATGGCTACGTCATTTTGTGATTGCAGACAGAAGTCTCATTAATGATTGTCACCTAATTTCTTTGTTTTGTTTTACGGTATATCAAACTTTTTGAAAACATGTCGACTGAGCCTGAAGAATATACCGACTGCCCCTCTGCAGAGGAGTAAAATCCCTTCCAACGGTGCCTCTGTCGGCCGTGGATGGCGACCCATGATGCTTAAGGACGGAAACCTGGTTGCTGGGCTGTCCACGTCACTGTGGGGTTTACTTAGGCTAGACGGTCAGTCCAATAGGCTCCCTTCAAACAATTAACTGTTCAAGTCAAACCCTAGAATCTATATGATTGTCCCTGCCCTATTCCCCTTATTAAAACCCCTAACGTTTTTAAACATATATGTGCAAAAAGACGGTGACTGAGGGTCTTAATTTCTTAATGGGCATGACGTTAAACTGCATCTAATGGTGAAGTTCCAATTCTGGTGCTCTGGGGAATGTGGAGAACCTCTTCATCACCATTACTCAGAGGTTATCTCTGAAAATGTCTAGTAGTACCTATTAGGTCCCATCTATAGGAATAACAGAAGAAATGTATTTAAAAAAACTGAGTCTTAGGACATAATTCAGTACCCGTCAAGGATGAATAAAAGAAAACGTCTCCGGCATAAAATAACCCAATGGGTTGATATGCCGTAAAATCCAGCCAACATTTCCGAGTTATTTAATGCTGAATTAAGTGATTTTGTTCAAAGGTTTCTATGTTTCTAGTTCTTGATATCTTCAAATTGGTAGAAAATATTTTCATTAACTTCATGTGTATTAATACATACTGGTAGTTGACCCCCATCAACAGCCTTCTGGCACCTATGTGATAAGAAGGTATGGGTGTTTTCTATAAGGGCTATTTGAAGAATAGGGTCGTAATGATGATATAGCTGCTAGCCCAAGACAGGACTAGCCGATAGTGATCGGTGGCGCCTCTCCAACTGACCGTCTAGCCTAAGAAAGAGCTGAGGTGGAGCGTTGTATGTTACGTGACTACTTAGTATCCGGTCGCAAATCGCTCAGCCACCGCAATCCTGTTCTCAGGCATTACAGACCACCACTCCCGGCAATCAGATGGCCTTTTTGGAGTGGCGGTCTTACTCTTTCTTTCGTCGTATTCTACAGTCGCAGTTAACAGACTGGTTATATTTTGAATTTAGCTGTTTGTTGTGTGGTTTTAAGATCGCAACCTTGTGCCCTCCTAAGTTTGATCAAATAATGCACAAATTGGCCACCTGACGCCAAATTCATATTATTATGAAAATGTCTCCAGACTTGTTTATATGCGTATCTAACGACTACATCGTCGCCCATATCTAAACCACCTCTTTACCCATCTGCTATAATCAGAGTTTCATCTGCTCCTATCCATTATATTAAATGATAATGTCATCAGCAGAAAAGCGGAAATATATCAAGAGGTTTTAAAATCGATTACTAGCTGCATCTCCTTGAATCTAGAGTTCCCACTAAGACGTTGTGAATTCATAAACAACTAGCTGTAGTACCCGCACTTTAATGGGACATTTTTCCACATAAGATTTTAAATTGCAATAATCAAAACCATCAACATCCCACAAACAAACAAAGAAGCAAACAAAAAAACCTAACCCTGATTGATTTTAGTTTGAAATATATGTGTTGGGTCAGTAAAATACGTTAGTTTCTATGTATGGAGTTGGGTGGTTGAGAGCTGTGTATGTATATTTGAGTTAAGGTAGTGTGGAAATGAAATCAACACCTGGTTAGTAACAGTTTCTTCAGCCTGAAGATCGTATAAGCGAGAAACTGTTAGTACCAGGTACTGACTCTATGTCCACGGTACCTGAACTATAAACGCTCTATCAATGATATTGAGCAAAATCTGTTTAGAAATATAGTACCCTTATGTATATACCTATATATATATATATACATATATATGAATTTAACATTTTTGAAAAAACAAATGATGTTTATAATTGCTGACAGAAATCTGTTTCAACCGCTTTAATAGATCGGTCATCATCAAGAGCAACATATGAGAGAAAGATAGGAATGAAACAACCGTTAGAAGAAAGGGTACAACAAAACGCTATTATTCAATGCTGGAATTTAAAAAAAATGCGTGTTCTGTGTTAAAATAAATAAATTTTATTTTTAAAAATCAGAAGCATTATAGTTCATAATAAACTCAAAGAGTTTGATGGAAAATTACATAAAAATATAAGAGTATCAAAATTGTTCATGATATGTTCCAGCTTTTATCGGATTAATTTCCATCTATTTTCATATATATATATATATATATATATATATATATATATATATATATATATATATATATATATATATACATATGTATGTGTGTGTGCGTGGTTATATGTATATATGTATGTATGTATGTATATAAACATTATTTATGTACGTTTGAGTCTCAAATCTTTGTTGAATCTTATAACGGAAATATTTGATACTATTCACCTATATATATATATATATAATATATATATAATATATATATATATATATATATATATATATATATATATATATATTAATATATATAATAAAATAATTAATTATAAATATATTAAATGTATATATTATATTTATATATAATATATAATTATTATATTGTGTGTGTGTGTTGTGTGTGTGTTTGTGTGTGTGTGTGTGTGTGTCTGGCAATGTGCATATTAGAATAGGTGGAAATCTGAGTGTGCACGTGTGTGCGTGTATATCTGTGAGAGTGTGTACGCATGCGTATGTGCATACATATTTATATTTGCAAGTCTACATATATATGTCAGTGACAACCTTGTTTCTCATATTTCATCCAGATTTGTACATGTCTGCTATCATCGCTGTGTCAGCAGTTTCCAAATTTTTTTTTTTTTTTAACTAAACAGAACATTCTGTCCTTTTTGAGAATATTAATTATACCATAGAATATAAACATGGACATGATCAACACCACATAAAAGTAACCCCTCAACACGATCACCAACCACACTAAGTATCATAAAAACCGTTAACAACAAAAGTGTAAATATAGATTGGTTGGTTGGTTGGTTGATTGGTTGGGTAGATTTTATGGCATAGCAACACTTGCAGGGTTATTTTATACCGAAGACGCTAGGTTTTATTCATTCTTGATGGATATTCAATTTTTCTAGACTCAACACATTTCTAGAATTATTTTTTCTATTTAAACCATAGATGGGATCCTAAAAATTACAACCACATCAGGTCAGAGTGTATCAGAAATAAATGGGTATGAAGGGGTACTCCACCCCAACCCCACCCCAGAGGTCGAATTGGAAATTCACCATTAGATGCATTTTAACGTCATACCCAGAACAATAAGATTCTTGTTCATCACCTTTTTGCACATATACGATTAAAAGATTCGAACGCTTGACACAAGAGGAATATGGACGGGACAGTCATATAGAGGATGGAGTTTGAGGTGACTGGTGTTCTAGCCTAGGAAATAGCCAAATTGGAGTGCTGCATCTCATGGACAGCTCAGTTAACAGGATTCCGTCCTTAAGCATCACGGGTCTCCTCCCATGGTCAACAGGTGGTCCCATTGGGGGATTTTACCCCCCTGTATAGATGTAGTCGGTGTATTCTGCAGTTTTAGTAGACAGGGTGGAAATAGAGATATACAGCATATATTATTTCCTAATATACAGACATAGAATTATACCAGAAGGGTTGATCTACCCTTAAAATCCATCAACCAACCGTCCAATCGATATTTTTTGAACACACGTCATATCTATTCATAATGGAGATTCGGTCTCATTTTTTTCTATAAACGAAACTATATCACTGCTTACGTCACAGTAATGGTTTTAATTCTATGAAAATTGATGAAGGGTTAAATTTTCCCGAAAATTTGGATACTAATTCACCTTTATATGAATTTATCTTTAAAATAGTCTATTCTAAAATATTTTAAGGGGAAATGTTTTACTAGGTCGACCTCCCCTTTTTTTTTATGAAATCCGAAGAAAAATATATTTTAATCGTACGGTTTTAAAATTTTTCTAAAAGATAAAAGTCTGAATGATTAAATCATGAACTTTTAGAAAACGTTTTCGAGGTCTTTACTGTCATAAAAACAAAATGAATATCTCAGTGGAGTGGAGTGAATATGATCTTTTTAAAGTAAGTAAGTAATTTGTATGATATTAAACATTTTATCTTATTTATTCAATCTTTCTTGGCACCTTCAGGCAATATATTTCAAAAATATATTTTACATCGCCCGGAGTACGTTTTTTGCCTGTGTTTTTAATGCCATTATGTCCTATGACATTTGTGTCTATTTACTTAGAGACTATAACTATTTTGATTTTGAAACTGCATTTAATCTCTGCATTATCTCATACTTATTATGATTGCAGTATTCGAAAGTGATGCTTGAATTCAAGAGTTAATATTTTATCAAGTACTTCCTGTTCTGTTTCGCGCCCTGTCGGCTGGGACTGTAAAACATACCGTCTACAAAAAGGGGTAACTTTTCCCCCAAGTATTTTGGCCATGGGTTGCGAACTGTGATGATTAAGGAGTGAATCCTGGTGACTAAGCAATCCATGACATGCATCACTTCACTTTATTCCTTACTTAGACAAGACGGACGGTCAGAGAGGCTCCCTACGATCAATTGGCTGCTCACGTTAAACCCCAGATCCTATGATTGTCTCAATCCTATTGCCCTCTCTGGTCCACCCGGACCCAGAGTAATATTGTCTTTCAGGGTACCATCTATGGGTTAGACAGATTTTTTAAAATGAGTACTAAAAATGTCATTAAGAGTTTGAAAAAAATTAATATCCAACAATAATCAATAAACTAAAATGTCTACGGTATAGAATAACCTAACAAGGGCTGTAAACCAAAAACAAAACCAACCAACCAACCTAAAACTTGATTTCAATTTGCATTTGATCTCTGCATTTCTTATTCTTATGATAATTATGATTGGAATATTCGAAAGTAATGATGAAGAACTCGTTTTAATAAAATGTTTATGGTCAAAGCCAAGAGTTAATGTCTAATCCATTCCCTCCTGTTCTGTTTTACTGGAGTCATTTAAAACTAATTAAAGTGAGCGCTAATTAAACTAAATACATATACTCCCTTGTGACTTCAACCGAGATTTCTAATTACCACTTAGAAACACTGTAAATAAACTTACAACTATGGTTCGTAGGAAATGGACTCGTCGACCCGAATTCAAATCCTGGAAGACAAGAACCTGGAAATATTAATTTAAGGAACTGGAAAATCTAGACGAAATACTGGATCATCCAAGATAAGGGGATATATTAACGATTTAATAGTGATACAAGTCATAGTGGGAGTCCTCTGAACATTCCCAAAGCACCTGGAAACAATATTGTAGGGAAATGGAAAATATCTAGATCTTGCAAGAGAGGTACAAGATATTAGCAAAACTTGTTGTGATATCACTTATTTCTGGACTCCTTGGAACAGTCCAAAAACCTGGAAACAAGAATTTTGGGAATTGTGCACCGCAATAAAAAATTCAGACCATCCACACTGCGTCACTGATAAAATATGATATAGTTAAATAGCCCATATCTTCATATTCATATACTCATCTCATTTGGAAAAATATTGAAATATCGTTAACATGCTTTGCTGATAGGTTTGGTTTGGATTGGTTTCATTGTTTAATAGTATATCGACCTTCGTCATTCTCTGGCTATGGTAAAAGTATCACTAATGTTCTTCGACAGAACCGATTTGCATTAAATAACCCACAGAGGTCGATATGCATTAAAAAAGAAAAAAAACCAAACAACTCTAAGTAGTTATTTGTCTTAATTTTTTTAGATGAGGTAAGATGTGTATTGTTTCCATTTTTCAGAGCGTTGTCCGCGTCTTTATTGTGGAATGTAAAAACACAATATTTCGGCCGCTGTATCATCAGGTGTTTCCAGTTTATCCAACATAGCAATGACCCAGCCTGGGAGATCATTTTAAATAGTTTGATCATTGATCTCTTTTGAGATCTCATTAAATAATGACGTCGTTGTTTTTTGCACGCCTATCAATCTGAGAAGCGTCACGAGAAGAATCATGATTATTATAAAAAAATTTTTCATTGACGTTTTCCTGCACAACTCGAATCGTAAAATCAAATGGCATAAGTTATTTTCCGATATCTTTATTTTTAAAATAATGTCATTTAAAACAACCTAGGATTTTCAATTAGTAGTTCTCATAGTTGGATCAACAGAAATAATATTAACTCATATGTGGAGGATGAATGGCTCATACCTTTCTCATAGGTAAGTTAATAAGAAAAAACCAGCGGAGTGGCCTATTGTCAGTATCGGCCGGACAGTGAAGGAGTATATCCCCTTTTCCCTAGCGTTTGACTAAGGAGATGGAACCCAACAGCTAGGAACAGCTCTGAACTTTACCGCACAGCTTCAAGCTGTGCTACTCATGCGTTGGGTTGACGAGGATCAGTATTGAATCTGAAACATTGTGATTCCGAAACAAATGCTCTAGCGACTGATACAAACGTGCCTCGGATTAGTCCGAAATTAAACGAAAGTAAATAGTGAAACTTGAGTTCGAACTCGTTTACTACAATTTTGCATCCTGCACATAAGCATGGCCACGGGGACCGCACTGTAGTTTAGTGAATTTCATAAAGTTTTTTGCAAAACGATTTTCATTTTTGGCATCGATTGCTTCATTTACCCGGATGACTAGATGGAGATGAAGAGGAGCTGAAATGAAATCAAAGGATAAATTCTTGTTGTAATACAAAAGGGAGAAAGGAAAAAATATAATAAAAAATATCAAAATAGACGAAATAAACGCTATGAAGTACACTTCTGAAAATGAAAACATTGGAACAAATCGAAAGTAAGACAAGAATATTACATTTTTGTTTTTTTACCGCCAAAACAATTTCATCTGAGCAGCAAAACAAATCGTTCGATTTGTTACAAGAGGCATTTTTACAATTAAAAACGGAATTGGAATATTTCTTTTTTTGTGGGTGGCCCGGAGGCGATAATCTCAGATGAGGTCCAAAAGAAATCCAATTATATCCGTTAGTTATATTCGCTGAAAAACTTAATATTTCTTTTTTACATGTTCGATTTTTATCACGATTACTTCAGCCTACAAACTTGAGTTACTAAAAATAGAATAATACACACCATAAAAATGAATAGCAAAACGGTCAAGTGAGATAAACTTTGCAATGGTAATCGTAAAGTTTAGTCTTCGGACATTGTAATACAGAAAGAGATGTCTGTGGTGTTTTCTGGACTTATAGATTAGGTTAAGCTATACACCAGACCACAAGACGGAACCGATCAAATCAGCTATACTAGCGAATATATATATATATGAATTACTAGATATCCAAACATTAATTCGATGCCGGAGTAAATCCTGAAAGAAGACGCAGTTCTCTCTCTCTCTCTCTCTCTCTCTCTCTCTCTCTCTCTCTCTCTCTCTCTCTCTCTCTCTCTCTCTCTCTGTATGTGTGTATATATATATATAATTATTATGACTTATTATATGCTCCTAACCTGGTAGAGCTCTTTAGGAGCGACTTAATAAACTTTCACCGCCAGCATAAAGCAATGATCATCTGTTTATAGATTTTATATCCCTGGTGATTGTAAAGTATATGCACAGATGTATGATTTAAAACAGTTAAAACACCGCTCCTTAAATGGCAGCTGGCGATGGCCTAGAGGTTAATGGCTCGGGTTGGCGAAAAGTCGGGTTAGTTGCTGTATCTAGCCACACTGATAAGTGTGTCGAAACACAGTGTCTGTTTATATAATAATATAAATATATATATATATATTATATTATATATATATATTCATGTAATGTAAAATACATTTAAATAAATACAACTCTTACACCCGTAATCGAGTACTTTATTTTCAATTATCCAATACTTATCAAAATAAGGCAAGGAAAAAGTTACGCTATTACATTCATTTTTAGAAAAATACCCTTGGAATGGTATGAACACCATAATCCTAAAACTATAGGTTAAATATTACCACTACTGCTCTTCTACTATTTAACCCATATCTGGGGATGTCAAGTTTCGTACTTTTCCCAAAAATATTTATCCGAAAGTGAGCGTAAGTTTGAAATCTCTTAGTATGATTTCGCAGCCCAGAACATTAGCCACATCGACGCGGTTATTCGCCCCTCAATGGTCTCCCAGAAGGGTACATACTTGATATCACCTTCACATAATGACAAATTTCTGTTTATGTTTCTTTAAACACCTGGTTGCCTTAGCAAACGTAGATTTTATCGCCACCTAGTGTAAGTGACCCATGTAAAGGACAACGAATCGAATATGCATATAAGAACAGGGTTTTCCTGATTTATATGCCGTTGATGACGTTCATGAATATTCAGGGATCTCATTTTTAACACTTCAATCCCTTGAGATGAATTTCGGAAATCCCATTATATTATTCAAGTTTGAACTGGTTTATCCCTATAACAAATTGATATTCCTTATTTAATACGGCTAAATTCGAATGTACAAGGTGTATTTAAAATGTATCGAATCGAAACTAAATTTGAATTTATCAACAAGATAATGAATTTATTTCGTTTTTAATGTACAAGATTTAATATTAATAGACGAAAACTGACTTAAAAGTTGTAAAAACGATGTTTTTATTTAATTCAGGGCGGGGCTTGTAGCACCCAACCAACCCGGAAGTTAATCTTCAAACTGCATGGCAATCTTTGTGTTCGTTGCTAAAAAACAACAACGGAGACAGAAGACCCAAGATGTCCCATGCGAACAGGCCAGAAGGATAAAGAAAGAACAAGACCAAATACCCAGGAAGATGATTGACGACCTAAACAGCATAGAAGGAGTCACATAGCAGAGTACACGAGTTGGCCAAGAAGATAGAAGAAGATGAGTACAATATAAACAGAAGAAGTAAAAACCTATACAACAATGAGAATCCGTATTATCAGCAGGACCTGATAATGAGGATTACTATTTAAATAAACTCTCAATATCCAATTAAATGTACAGATGTAAGATAATGTGGTTAGTTAAGATCTTGTTATTTGGGTTATTTTTCACTCTCCTTCTTTTCATTCATTGTGTGTCTTTCTTTTTGCCCAGAACATTTTTCATATCCAGTGAAAAAGTTTTGTCATTTTTCTTCTTTTTTTAATTCTTTTTTTTGCTTTTCATCTAGTATGAATTTAGGAATTATAAATGAAACAAAAAATATTTTTTAAGCTACTTCATATTGAATATACTTCACAAAATACATCTTTCTGATGCAAAGAGGGGAGTCGTCAATGACGTAATTTTCCTAGAATCATTGAAAATCTTTGGTTTTTCTCTCTCAGGAGACCCAGTCAGTGATGATCAGACCCTGATTCTACCCCACCCCTCAGCGACAGACTTTTGTACATTTTGCCTCCATTTTGAAATTGGTACACTATTGACCATTTATGTGGTTCTGTAGCTTTATATGCTTGATCATGTAACCCTCAACCAATGGCTTTAGAGTACTGTTTTACTGCTACCTTCATAAAGTATTTAAAATTTCAAACATATTACAGAATTTCAATACTTTGCTAATAAACAATACCTAATATCAAATTTGATTATATAATGTTTGATGAGAAATAATAAAATCCTAGTATCTTTGCTTTATAAAAAAATAAACTTTTCTTAATAAATTGCTAGGGTCTATTTAATGTCGGGTATGTTATGTGGAGAAAATGGTTAGCGATCTTAGACACGTTAATGAATTGAATATAACATAAGACATTAATAGATTGATGTTCACAGATGTGTGTTAATTCCTAATATTTGATAACTTATTAGAAATAAGGTATTACCATGAAAATTATCTTTTTCCTACAACTTATCAATCTCTGTTTTATCTGTATGACATCATATAACTCAAGAATAGCTAGAACTAGGGCTACAAAATTGTTAATAGATCTAAAAAAAGACACGCAATTATATAGTTTCAAGTAACTAGTAATAATAATCCTTATTAAACAAATATACCTTCAAATACCTATTCACACAAATAATTTACACTGTTACATAATCTATGCATAGATTATTGTCAACCCCCTGTATTTCTGAAGGGATGGCCCCTTTTCATATCACGGGCGGGACTTTCCATGGAATATTACAGAAAGCCCGCGAAATACGTGAAGTCACGTGGGATCTGGTTGGCTTTCAGTTTCAGCTTGGACGTCAGGCAGATAAGATGTTTCCGTCTTAGCTGGAGCTCACTGCACACACGCGCTATATTAGAGAAATATGTTTAGTTAAGTAAATAAAGTTTTAAATAAATAATATGGTTTTGTGGTTGATGAATGTCTTGACAACAAGACTGACCTAGAGGAAGAAAGGAATCAGGGACAACAACCAACAAGAACGGAGAAAGACGTTAGAAGAAACGCTAGAAGAAGAACCTATGTTACCAAAGATGAGCAGAAGAATGATAGAAGTAAGAAAGGAAAGAAAGGGTATACAACAACACGAGGTTCTATTGTATCACGTGTTCCTATCTAGTACAAATAATTTTCAAAAGAGATCTTTTTCAATCCATACATGAGGCACTAAGTGGTACTACCACTCAGTGATAAAGAGGACCGAGTAGTGATATCAATGAAGGTGTACTCCACAGTCACAAGAAATCAAGAACTGAAGTATTAATACGAGATGCATTTTAGTTTCATACCCAGGACAGCCAATTATTCTTTAAGTGCATGGTTGTGAATATTGGCAGAAGCCAGAAAATATAGCGACTTTGATAAGACAAGTGTAATTAATTCCATTCTGAAACAACGACTGCGGGATTGATCCAGGTTCAATAATACACGGCTCTCCGAAAGACAATCAAAAAATGTTGGCATCGTTTGAGGATTTCAAAGCGAGATTAACCTAATAATAGTGCGATGGATCCAGCTAAAGATCAAAGACTATCCTATAAAATAGGACAGAGAAGGTCTTGCCTTTTGTCCTTTGTATCATTAAATTACTGAACTAGTCTTACTGATATGCATTTGAAGTCTAAATCAAAGATATATCTAAGCTTAGATCTCGTCAATCATACCATATCCTACGGTGAGGGTGTCCCACCGTGCTGCAATGGTACAATAGTACAATAGCCGTGCAGTTCGATTACTACTTAACAGCGAGTTCCATCCTCGTTGGATGACACGCACTTGTTTGTTCAGAGCAGTACACATCCTCCTTGTGTAGATCCTTTCTGGCTTTTTCTCCAAGCGTATCGTTAATATCCAAGTAGTGCTGACATACTGTAGATCTAATACGGCTACATAATATAAGAAGCAAAAAGAGCAAATCTACGACCATGGACATCCAATTTGACGAAAGATCGCAGGTTGATTGGTGGGTTGGGTTTACTGGCATCTCAACACATTGGGTAATTTTACACAATTTTTCTTTTTTTAAACTCAATTCTTAAAAGACATTTTTAAATTAATCGTTTCCTATTTAACCCATAGATTGGGCCCTAAAAGGATTTACAACTCTTAACATACTGCGTGGAAGACACACCATTTAAACACCCCACTGGTCATAATTGCAATTGCACTCACTGAAGACAGACATAGGATTATCGGATCTTTACCAATACTCAGGAAGGGCTTATACGATTACCAGAGTAACAAAAGGATGCATTATCGAAGGACTCTTTAGCAGGAACTGAGAACTCTTTTCCAGAGGAACCAGAGGATTCATTATCGAAGAACTATTTACCAGGAACTGAGAACTCTTTGACTGCTCAGCCAACAGGTTTCCGTCCTCAGGCATCACCAGTCGCCACCTACGACCAACAGTTGGTACCATTGGGGGTGTTACACCCCTGCAGAAGTGCAGTCGGTTTATTCTAAAGCCCCAATCGACGAACAAGATATGATGGACACTGCTAGACAATTAAGGATGGATTCATAATGACGATCTCCTCTGGACTTCTACACATGGAAAATTCCAATGATGAAAGACTAGCAAAATATTATATTCATCAGCTCTGTTCGGACACTGACGACCGTGTTGCGGACTTACAAAGAGCTATGTCTGATAGAAGCAGTATAGTGGTATTGTTATAGTTCTCTTACTAATACGTAGGTGGCATTAGTTTCGAAGTGGCCTTCGTATGATAATTTCAATTATTACTTGCGCTCTTTGAATGATTTTGTCAAAATGGAATTTTCTTGTTTTGTTTCCAAAATGGAATTTAGAAAATGATTATTCACGGCACTGTCAGTGTTATTTATCAGAAAGATATGTCAATATTAATAAAGTCAATTCAAGATGTATTTACGTCTATTTCATTTTCTTCTTTAGCTAAACAAATCCCGATAGTAACTTTCTTTGAATGGACCAAATGACAATACCATTTATGAAATTCAATTATTATAATAGATCTTATGTATGTATAATATAATACATTTCTATATGTCGCATTTCTAATATCCAAATAGCAATAAATATACATATATACAGGAATAAATAATAGATTTTTATATCTTATTCATTGTGAATTAAGTTTTTGTTTTAAATAAAAATGCCAATCAGTGTAGTACCTGTATCCATGGAAATGTTATTTCAAATTTTAAATTTCAATTTTTAAATGTAATAGCATTTCCATGGATACAGGTATTACAAGAATTAAAATAATCTACTTATTTATGCATCTGTTTTTTTTTCTCATATTTTGTATTTATTTTGAGGGTAGTATTAAATATATTCTTTGAAATGACTGTATATTTGTATAGTTTTCATCTTAGTTTTTAACTGTAGGATTTCTACAGGTACATAGTTATATATGAATGCTGTTGTAACAAAACAACTGATCCACCAATAAAGTTGGTTGGGCAGGGTTTCAGGGCTCAAGCATCATCACCATTAACATAGAAGAACAATCCATCAGTATGATACTAACTAACTTTGTTTTTTCATGTAATTTTTTCTTTGAATCTCAGATAAAAATGCAGCTTTGTCATGGCAATGTCCTATATCAATTAACAAAATCATTTATGAAATTCAATTATTATGATATATCATACTTCTTATTATTATAATGTAGATTCGGTGTCCGTCTGTCTGTAACCGAAACTAACTAGGAATTGCATACACCTTTCACTGAGTATTTAATTTATAGTTACAATCAGTTATACATAGTATAGATCTTATTTATCAACGATGTATGTACGAAAATCTGAGTTAGATTTGCCTATAAACATTCTATGTTATTAGCGCCTTTAACATTCTGCAATGCGTCTTATATATTACTAAAAAATAAAGCTTTACATAATATATGGCTTGGTTAATTTGCATACGGCTTTTATCAAAATTGGGTTTAGTAAATAATTCCTTGGTGTTATAGATCTCTAATATTATTATTTTATTCTACAACGTATTGTATGAAGGTTTTTCTATAGAAACCAATTAAAATAAAATTTAAATAAATGTAATCTTTTATATAAGTTCTTTTGTTATTTTCGTTAGTCTTTCTAATTTAATATATTTCATTTCATTGAAACTTAAATACTTACGCCCGGAGGGCGTCTATTCTTACTAGTACGTATAATATAAGTTTTTTTTTGTATATTGGTATATCAATCCTGGCGGGTTATTTAATGCCAAAATCTTCATTGTAGAAGAACAGCAGTGGCACTTTTTAAGGCATAGATGGGAGGATGGGGATCCATACCTTTCCCAAGGGTATTATTTCGAAATTGAACGTCATAGCACGACTGGAATTTGAACTCACTTACTTCGACGTCACAATAAAGCATGTTAGCCATTCCACCACGGGGATTCACTTTTAATATCCCAGTCGCAATAAATTTATACAGAAATTAATAATACATTTATATATCTTGTTCATTGTAGATTTTATTTTTGTTTTAAATAAATATGCCAATGTTCCAAATCAATGAAAAAAATCATTATCAAATCCAATTATTATGATATATCTTATATCTATTAATAATGGAGATTCGCTTCCGGTTTTTGTCTGTAACAAAAATTACGTCACTGTTTACGTCACATTACCCAAAATCGTCATAACATAGAATAAATTCACTTAAAATTTGAACATGCAACATTAGACAGTTCTCGTTGTTTTTTTTAACCAATTTTAATAAATACATGACTGGTATTATATATCTATATATAGTTTGTTTTATTTTAATACATATTTAAAGTTTACATTTCAAATTATTTTATTTTTTAATCCTTTAATGAATTTGATGATTTTACTTACTTAGGGTACAAACTCGTTGACATTGAATTTTTTACTCCCACTCCTCAGGCAATAGGTTTCAAAAATGTATTTTTACATCGCCCGGAGGGTGTTTTTTTATTTTGTACTAGTATAAGAAATAAAGATTTGGCATTAGATAGCCCACTCGAGTTGATATGCCATTGAACAAAATAACCAACCAACTTTTTATTTTTTACTAGTATGTATAATATAGGATGTGGTTTTGTTTCTTTGTTTAATAGCATATCAATTTCTATGGGTTATTTAATAGCTGGGGAGGAATGAGGTCTATATCATTCCCAAATGTATTATTCCGAAAGCGAACGCAGTAGCACGAATGGAGTTTGAACTCGCTTACTTTGATGTCGAAGTCCGACACGTTAGCTATTATGCAACGGGGATTCCATCTTTAATATCCAAGTCACAATAAATATTCATTTATACGGGAATAAAGAATACATCTTTATTTATAATGTAAATTTTGTTTTGGTTTTAGATAAATATGCCAATGCCCAGTATCATTGAACAAAATCATTTATGAAATTCAATTATTATAGCTTATGTTATATATGTATACTATAAAACATTTTTATATGTTGAATTTCTACTATCAAAGTCGCCATTAATATACATTTATACAGGAATGAATATTACATTCTTATTTCTTATTTAATGTAGTTTTTTCTTTGTCTTTTTGATAAATATGCTTTCAAATGAATGCAGTTTTGTTATTCAGCCTAGGATCTAGTTTATCATAGATATTTAAAAGTTAATAAATATAGTGATTAAAGCTACATTATATCCCAAACGGTTTCCATACGTTGGAACAGTTTGCTAATGAAAGCAAAATATGAATTTAAATTTGTAGGATAAAAGCCATAAGGAAACAATAGGTATTAGAAAGACAAATATGAAGATAAGTTTCTGAATTCAAGAAGAATAATATCTACATTATTCACTCGACAATTATTAATGATGTTCGAAGGAGCTTAGCAAAAGTACGTTCAAAAGAAATTATACATTTTCTTATAAGAGAAAAGAAAATTTATAAAAAATTAGTGTTACAAACATTGCCTGTGTTCTTTTATAATATCACCATTCATATGTACTAGCAAAAACATGCACCATCTTGGTGTATGTATTTAAGTCGTAATGTTATGAAATATTATATCAGATTTTAAAAAAAATGACGGAAGTAAATATGAACGCATATAAAACCATTAGACTTATTGTTTCATACTAATTTATTTCTATATTAAATTATTCATAGGTTTGCTTTTAATAAATTTGAGAATAAAACATTAATATTAGAAATCAATAACACCATGTAATAATTTATGAAATCTGCTTTTCTTAAAAACTAATTGAAAATTATCCACTCCTAATACTAGGTAAACCTTTATATATTCGTGATATATAACGCACTTTACAGGATTCTAATCTTTTTAATAACACGAACTGTTTTGAGTTAGAGTTTAATAGATACATCGTTAATAGATGTTAATTAAGATTACATAATGACTATTCAATTGAGAATATAACGTAAATATCTAAACGAACTGTGACGTCGATAGTGATATAGTTTCGGTTACAGATAGGCAGATACATAATCTCCATTATAATAAGATATATATATATATATATATATATATATATATAATATATATGTGTGTGTGTGTGTGTGTGTGTGTGTGTGTGTGTACATTTGGATTAAGTTAGCATGGACATTGAGTCAACACTTGGTTACAGACAGTTTCTCGCCGATGCGATCTTCCGACCAAACGGTTTTGGTCTAAAGATCACAAAGGTGAGAAAATGTCACTAACCAGGGGTTGACTCCATGTCCACGTAACATTAACTAAAATAATAACGCTCTATTAATGATATTGAGTACAGTCTCAGTAAATATATATATATATATATTATCTAAGTTAAGTATCTGGTAGTATCCCAGTCAAAGATATACGAGTGAATATTGTGCAATGGTTGTAGAAATTCTTTTATTCTATTTTTGGCTTTTTAAATATATTCTATCTATTTTATCGTAGGCAAACTCTACTCATTTAATTTAGTTTCCTCCTCGGCTCATTTCAGAACTTTCACTTTTTGATCTGATTAAAAGAAACGTGATTCACTCGACGATGGGAAACTTGTGTGTAGACCGATTTAGTCACAAGCGAATCGGTACGTAGCCGTATTTCGTGGCAGATTCTTCGGAGAATACTACCGAAGAATTCTGGATACAGATGTTCTCTAGGGAGAGTCTAATTCAAGAATTTGGTTCGAAGTCTTTTAGAGCAAGAATGTTCTTTCCGTACACGCATACACTCATCCATATAAACATCTACGCACACACATACACACATGTACGCACACACGGAAACTGACACTCTCACTGATAGACAGGCACATAGGTAAATACGCTGAGGCATCCACACACACACACACACACACACACACACACACACACATATATATATATATATATATTAATATATATGCACGGACCCTCATTGTTTAGGTAATGGACACGGCGAACGGAGTTCAAATAGTAGACGACGCCGAGTGCATTTCACATAGCACTCATACACCTGGCAAGTATTATTCTGCCAACTACTCCAAATAGTATAGCAGACAAGACAATTTAACCCTAGTATGTTAAACTCTCAAGGAGATTTAAAAAAAAACCTCTTATTTAAAACGCCGCGTAGAATTGTCCTTATAATGAATCCTGCTCGTGTGGAGAGGTTTAGTGAATACATATATATATATATATATAATTAATAATTGAATAAAATTACCATGACCAGACAAGTCAGCAAACACCGCGTGCGACATCTGAAGCACTGGACAGCTGTTTCGACCTCATTAGGTCTCATCAGTAGTGCATACCACAATCTCTGCCACGATCAATTATTAATAATTAATGTAATTCCTCTATTTATAAAATTAGATATGTATTTCTTTGCCCATGAGGTTGAGTGGTGCAGATGTGGGCCCCGAATTGAGAAGTCATTGACCTGGAGGTGACCTTGTCCTGTGTAATCCTGTGATAGGTGTCAAGACAAATACTGGTTAGGTAGCTGTGCGTGAATTACCAATGACTTAATTATTCGGCATTCTCCGTTTGTGGCGTGGGCTGGTAGCCCTAGTGTAGAGATTCCGCTCTTCACTCTGTGGTCGCTGTTTCGATCTCTAGTGACAGAGGTCGTTGTATGCACTGGTGAGGTCGAAACAGCTGTCCAGTGCCTCGGATGTTGCACGTGGAGTTTGCCGAGTTGTCTGGTCATGGTAATATATATATATATATATATATATATATATATATATATATTAAAGAAAACTCCGAAATCTCTGAGCTCTGTATTCAGAGAGTGGAAGAATATGAAAATACATTTTAAGTGAATTAAGTAATATCTATAATAAACCCCAAAGGTGGCCTTGAATCGATTTACGATTAGGATATTGAAGCTTGCAAGGTTGTAGGGGAACCGCCCACCATCACTCGAAAACTTTTAGAAGAATTAGGAATATCAAAGGACTTGATGAGCATTTCATTATCGTCAATTCCGCAGGAATTTCCAAGCGGTAAACCTCTAATTAACTTATAAATGAAAATAGCATTGATACACAGTATTATTTGATGAGTGCGTGTTTGATATTATTAAATTGATTCATTAATTCGTTATAATTTAAAAAAGTAGACTGAATAATAACAATTCCGATTAAGGGTTTGTGGTTGGTTGGCTGGTTGGTTGGTTGGTTTTACGGCATGTCAACCCTTGGTTTATTTTATATCGAAGATGATTTTGTTATATTCATTCTTGTTGGGTATTCCATTTTTTAATTAATTTTACAACATTTTTTCAAACTCATATTGTTTATCTATTTATCCTATAGATGGAACCCCAGCAGGTGCTACGACTCCGGATCAGAGTGGATCTGGGAGTAATGGTCATGAAGAGGTATTCCACACTGCCCTAGAGCTCAAGAATTCGAACCTCACTACTAGATGCAGTTTAACATCATATCCAGGACACGTTATTTGATCGATGGATGTGACCCTATTTGGTTTGGATGTTATGGTATTTCAACCCTTGGGTTATTTTATGCCGATTTTTTTATTATTTTATTCATTCTTATTTGGTATTCAAATGTTTGTTTAACTCATTATTCAAAACATTTTTAAAATTCATTTTCATCCATTTAACTAATAGATGGGACCCTAATAGGTCCTGTGAGTCCAGGTCAGAGTTGACCTGGGAGTATGCTGATGAAGGGGTATTACAAACTTCCTTGAGGTCCAGAATTGGAACATCATCACTAAATACACTTTAACGTCATACTTGGGATACAAAAGTGTGCGTTTTTTGTACATGTCTGTATAATTCTATGCATATATATATATATATATATAGGCTCCTTTTAGCATTTATTTTAGTTATGAAAATTAAGATATAATTCCATACTTCGTTTTCAATAGTAAATTAATTACTCTTTTCTCTCAGTATGTTATTTTTAGTGGATGTGTTTTATTTATAATGTCTCGTATTTTTTTGGAGAATATGTGCTTAATTGAAGTCATACATAATTTTGGAAATTAATTAGTTAATAATTAATGAATTTTTAGGCGGGCATATATGTTCAAATGTAAGGCTAAACAAATCGAGAAAATGTCAATGAGACCTAATAGGTCGAAATGTACATTCAGGGATTGAAATTTTCTCGATTTGTTTAGCCTTATATTTGAACATATATGCCCACCTAAAAATTCATTAATTATTAACTAATTAATTTCCAAAATTAGGTATGACTTCAATTAAGCACATATCCTTCAAAAATTGTCGGCTTAAAGCCATATAAAAAATAAACACATTTGTTTGTTTACTTAACCTCAATGTCTTGTATTGTAAATCTCTGGATTTAAATGTGGTGCTTCTTATTTCTTACGTTTGTTTCGAGGAATTTTTCTTAGCAGAGAAATATTTTGTGAATAAATGTACTAAATGAAAGTAATAAAGATTTACTTATTTTTTATAATAAAAAGTAACTGGAAATGTGTGCGCAACTAGGCAAAATTCATGGAATTACCACATTTAGTGTTATATGATTATAGGTTGCCTATACATTATGTATGGTAGATTAGACATTAAAAATAAAAGCAATTCTAAATCTTGGAGAAACTGACAATGCAAAATTTCCAGGGCTTGGTCTTTCACTGATCTCTGATTGACCAAAGTAATTCGTGACAACAGGGACGAGATTTATCTCTTATAAGTTAATTTCTATATCAAAAGAAAAACAACTATTTATTTATCTATTTATTTAATTGAATCAACTATACTAATTAGAGCCATAGGTTAATAAAGTCAAATCACAATATAGTCCATTAAAATTTAGAGGAAGAAAAAAATGAATAGATGTTAAATCCCCTAACATGACGATCAGTGGTCATTTCATAAAATCCCTGAGTTATGTGGTCAATTTGAAAAAATAATCAGTAGAGACAAATATAATCTTAAATTAATAATAAAAAGGAAAATCAGAAAAATTTTATTATTAAAAAATAAATAAAAGGGAAATCCAAGTAAAACCCTAATTCTTTCACATATATATTGTTAGTAAGTAAACCACCACAAAAAAGTAAATACAGCCTTTGAAGGTTATATATATATAAACAGACTTGATGGTTATATATGAAATCATTATCAATATCTGACGTGTTTTTATTTTTATTTTTTAATTCCTTCATTTGTTTATTTGGTAATGATACATTTGAATTGATAGTTTTGAAATATAAATAAATTTAAAAAAATCTTCAAGAGTCTAGTTACATGCTTTTATGAGACAGTTGGGTGACTTTATATGCCTCTTCTTGCACCTGTGTCGTTGGTTTATCTAGAGCTGACTAAAGACGTCTAAAAATATATCAAGTCTTGTGTCCCTTACTAAGAACAAAAATGGACACAAAGATGATAAAACGCCTAAGAAGACCCAAGAACGAAGATCAAAGGACAGAGAATCAGCCCAGCATAGAAGAAACGATATAGCAGAATAAATGACCCGGTCAAGGTAAAAAGCAGATATGTATTATAAGATAGTAAGAAAAGAAGAAAACGACTAAACAACATTGGAGGTTGTTGGCTATTAACTGCCCTTCATGAAAGTTGGAACCAATTTGATTAATTCTAAATCAATGTAATCCAAACCCGAAAGAATTAAGACTGTCATAAAAGATTGAGGAGGAGTCACTAAGAATTTAGGGGGAGTCTCCATAGGATAATGCCTAATGTGCTGCACTGTTCATTATGTAGACATATATTACTGTCACCTCATTATAAAGTGGGAGTCCCCGTGGCGTATTTGCCAAACGGGTTGGACTGTGACATCGGAGTAAGCGTTTTTGGACTCCAGTCGCGTTATAATATTCTCTTTCGTACTAATAAATGATATGAAAGGTGCGGACTCCATCGTCCCCCAGATATTTGCTTACAATATACTACAACAGTTCTTCTACAATGATCGACCTTTACATTGAATAACCCATAAAGGTTGATATGCCGGTATAAAATAAACTAAGCCAAACCTATGTATTCTCTCATTTATCTATTCGTTTTTGTTTTTTGTTTTTTTTGCTAATTAATTCCTTTTTTACTCAATATTTGGTTATTTCATATTTTCCTCTTTATGGCTTGGAAGAAAATCATGCTATCAATTTAAATAATCTAATCTACAAAGGCCAGCTGCAAAGTTCATAGATTTACCAATATATATATATATATATATATATATATATATATATATATATATATATATATATATATATATATGATTCTAGCCACACTGAATAGATGTGAAACATTGGAAAATGGTATCTGTGGATGATTATTATATGCTCCCAAAACCCGACAGAGTTCTCTACAAGTAAAAATGCAAGACTCTGTTATTTACAGATTTGAGCGATCTAGGGATCGTAATATATACATAACGATGTATGCATTTATTAGTTAAAAGTCCGCTTCTTACTGGCAACTGATGACGGCCGATGTGATAAGGAATTGGTCTGATGAAAAGTCAGTCGGGTTTTGCTCCCGGCTAGAAGTAATTACTAAGTCTAGCCACTCTAAAAAGACGTGAAACGTCGAAATATAGTGTCTGTGGATGATTATATATATATATATATATATATATATATATATATATATATATATAGAGAGAGAGAGAGAGAGAGAGAGAGAGAGAGAGAGAGAGATGTGGTGAATTTGACAAAATGAGATTTATTTTTCATCACACTACACCTAGCGGTCCATCAATCTCCTCTGTCGGTGTTGCAGTGCTTAGATCCCACTGATCAAAAAAGTAACCAACTGCAGGTATGGCATCATCCTACGAACTTTTCAGACCACCTAGTGCCTGAGCAGTCAATGATATGCGACACTCCACTTTGGCCCTATGGGCAGTTTGAGAGGTTCGCTCCGATCAGTCGGCTTGTCATGTCAAGCCCTAGCACCTACATCAAGAATGAATAAAACAAAATATATTTGTTATAAAATAATCCAATGGTTGACATGCTGTAAAATACAACCAACCAACGAATCTTTAAAAGATATTACAAGTGATAAAATTTGAGGTGTTTAGTGGCCAGGGATACCCCTGTTTGTTAAAGGGTTTAAAGTAATTGTTTTGAGTTTTATCTGTTAATAGTTTATATTCTGCTAAATGAAAAAGAAAAAAATTGAATGAATCTGCTTTTAGCGTACCAATTTCATGCAATATCAAAGGGGAAATAAAGATACGCAAAGGTTTACCTGATAATGATGGTTTACGGAATTCTGGCGGTGTAGTACTTTGGAACATCCTGCTGCAGCTTTCATCTTTCATAATTTGAAGCCACTCTTTTCGTTGTGAGAGTCCTTAGCTCCGTCATGCACTTGCCAGATATTAAGGCTCCCGCTCCTGGATTTTGGAGATCCAACCGCAGCTAAAGTCGTTATCAGCCAATCAGCGAGGGAGTCTATCCCCTTTTCACTAGCGCTCGACGGAGAAGATTGTTTTTGCGTCTTAGGTGGAGTGACACACCTACCATCAGCTCCTTACTTTATCGCACAGATCCAGGTGCTACTCATACGCGAGTTCGCGAGGACCGTTATCGATCTTGGAACCTTTGGTTTCTAGCCGAACGCTCTACCGACCGAGCTAACCCGGCCTTAAATTCCACGTATTTCGTAACACTGATATATATATTATATATATATATATATATAATATATATATAATATATATACACACATACAGTCCCACACGCAAGTATATGTGCATCACATCCCACCTCTCGCTCTCTCTCTCTCTCTTTGCTATCTTTCTCTATCACATCACCTTTATCTCTCTCTCGCTTTCTCTCTCTCTCTCTCTCTCTCACACACACACACACACAGCTCTCTCTCTCTCTCTCTCTCTCTCTCTCTCTCTCTCTCTCTCTCTCTCTCTCTCTTCTTCTTCTTCTTCTTCTTCTTCTTCTTCTTCTTCTTCTTCTATTTGTCTGTCTGTGTGGTCATATGGTGACAGAGATGAAACAGTTAAATACATAAGTGAATTCAGGGAATTGGCCCAAATGGAATACAATAATAGGCGTGATTGGGTGGGAAAGGTGATCCACTGAGAATTGTGCAACAGATTAAAATTTGACCGTGCTGACAAATAGTTGACCTTTTATTGTCGAAAACACAACCGCTCTCTAAATTGCTTTTTTTTACTACAATTAACTTTTTATAGAATTTAAAAGTAATATCTAGTTATAAGCTTAATCCTGCTGTAAGATTTCATCGGATATATTGACACAAATAACAAAGAGTAAATATTAATGCAAGTCTGTAATAAGAAACCATTAATAATTCAGTAAAGCCATTATTGCTTTATTATTATATTCGGTTCTTTGTTCGAAATAATGATATTAAAATCTTTCTGTGACAAAAAAACGAGAAATAATCTCTTTTAATGGAGTTGCATCGAAAATGAAAAAAGACCCTGCTATGAAAAATAAAAATAAATCAATAAGTAATTATACAGATCCTAAAATAAAACACGTGACAGATCTTTAATTTAAACTGGAAAATTGAAAGAATTGAAGGTAGAGTTTTCAAAAGTCTAAATCAAACATCAAGATAAACTAGATTAGCTGTGTCTCTAATCTGCCGACGGCTAATTCCCGCTCTTAAATCTGACAAGGCCGACATTTAAAAATTGATTTTCTCCTTCTATCCAAACTGCACGACAAAATAAAAAATGCCGTCACACCATTTAAGTCTCACGTTGTATTTTTTTTTAATCACTACACTTATATATATATATATATACTAGCAAAAGTACCCGTTCCATGACCGGACTAAAAAAAACATTTAAGACCACTAGGGAGTGAGTATGTAAGAGAGAGAACAAGAGGAAAATAATTTATATAATCAAAAACATCATCAAGAATTTGTATATCACAATATTTTTTTTTTTTTTTTCACATTTAGAATATTATTATAAAAATGTAATCCTTAACTTTTGAGTGTTTTGGAACATAGATATATTTTACTAAACACTGTTTTGTACGTATGACAAAAACTCAAATTCAGTTCTTAATTGCCTATTGCCTTAAAGTGATCAAAAATATTAATTTAATTTATTTTCTTTGTTACCCCTAAAAATAATAATTAAAAAAGCTAAGTATTAAACTTGTGTCCTTATTTATTTAACTCTATCGGGTGAGGCTGTAGAATACACCGACATCACCTCTGCTGTTTAGTAATTTTCTGTACATGGTGTATTTCATTTTTTTCATTATTGATTTCTAAGAAGAAACTGTTATAAATGTGTTAAAATCTTAATAACGTGTTCATTTAATACGTAATTTACTTAACACAAAGCGCCCGTTTTCCTCAAATGTTTGGCAGAATTTAATGTTTAAAATGTATTGAAAATTTATTAACATATGTAATATTATTTTTCTTTTTGTTTCTTCTTTTCTTTTTTCGATTAAAACAAAAAATTGACTTTAAGTAATCGAGTAAATTAATTTTAATTCATTTTTAAAGTGAAAATTTGCACTTGAATTGTTGATACCTATTAAAAGTACATATTAGTAAAATAAAATAATTTCCCTAAAATAATAAGCTAAAATTATATGCTTAGAATAACATTATTTAAGAAAAAATCGTCTTTATTTTTTAAACAATAAGGGGTTAGGTTGGTCGGTTTTAACGGCAAGTTCAAAACGTGCCGACGACGGTTGGAGTGGAAGTATTTTTCAATGGGAGGTTTGTATTTTAGAATTTTTTTTACAGTAAGTGTCTTGGCAAAGTCTACAGATGGCGTTGGTCTAGGTCGACAGTCTTGACGCCAGTTCAAAGGTTACCGACGGGGGCTGGGGGTTGAAAGGTCGGTTAACGGTAGTTTTTGATTTTTCTGTCTTGAAAGTTAAAAACTCGACTCGTGTCCACGGTAGTGAAGTGGAGGTGAAAGTGTTTGTATACGATATTTTAAATTTTATTTTAATCATTGAATTATATTACTTAATTGCTAAAAATCAAAACCAAATTTTGTGTGTTTCTTAGTTATAGGCATATTAAACTGTATGCAAAATTTCGAATCTGAGTGACAACTCTTTTCTGAATTATAAATCGACACGTACATACGAAACTTTCTTTATATATATATATATATATATATATATATATATATATATATATATATATATTATTATTATATTATTATTATTATTATAATGGAGTTTTTCTGTCTATAACCGAAACTATATCACTACTCAAGTCACAATTTCCTTAGTTATTTACGTCACATTCTCCATGATTCTATTTCTATTTAAACCTCAATTAATATTAAAACTGTTTGACATTATTAATACTGTTGGCCTTACCAAAATACTAATAACATGCAATTTTATTTATATATACAACAAAATACCAGTTTTCAGTGTAAACGTAAAGCTAATTTGCATATTGATATTAAAAAAACTGATTTTAATAAAAATATGCTTGATATTATTGATTTCTAATTGTTTGGTTTTATCTTAATGAATAGAACATACATCTCGGGGATAAAACCCAAAAGAAATTCAATAACAACAAGAAATAACTGTAATTTTATTCTTTACTTCTTATTTTAACTAAACAGTTAAATTAGCAAAATTTAGCATTGACAAACGAAAGTGATGAAAGAGTAAGTTTCAGTTGTTCTATTTTCCGATTATACCCTCCTCTGTTTCAAATCTTTTTATCTGCATTCTTATTCAGTTTCATTAGCCTTTCTGATTTAATCTAATATTTTATTACATTTAAACTTAAATACTTGCACCCGGAGGGGGCATATATTTGCTAGTATATATAATTTTAAAACCTTTTTACTTTACAACGAAGAAATTACTCTCTCAAAATGCACTAATCCTTTAAAATTAAAAATGCCACTACACCATTTAATTCTCTCAAATTAATCTCTCAAATTAATCTCTCAAAATGTTCTAATCGTTAGGGGCGGAGTCCTCATAGAGTAATTGCTAACGTGTAAGGCAGCGACATCGTAGTAAACGGGTTCAAACTCCAGCCGCGCTATTACGTTAACTTTCGGACTAATACCTTTAAGAATGGTATGAACACATTTATCCCTCCGCCATGGGTTGAATAGCAATACTACTGTTCTTCTACAAGGATGGAATTAATCAAATACCAAATTAAAACAGTGATGATTTTTTTCATTCAGCGACCAATCACTTGAGAAAGGCATACACCCTAATATCCCCCATATATATATATATATATATATATATATATATATATATAATTAGACTTTAATATATATATATATATATATATATATATATATGAGGAGTAAGTGATTGGGGTAATCAAACAACAAGTGGTTAAAAATAGAGGAGAAAAGTGGATAAAACAACACAACAGCTAAATTCAAATGATATTTTGCCTCGGTCTTTTGTGAAGCTTTTTCGAATTTATTATGAAGACAAAATGGGTTCTACATTCTGCTTTTATATTTCCTCACTCACATCCAACGCTCCCCTTTTTCCTTTCCTTTTGTCTCACATTTTATCCCTCTGAACGCCTCAACCCTCATCTTTTACCTGCCCTCAATCCACCTTTTCAGCATCAAAGCAGAATATAGAACCCATTGTCTTCAGAATAAATTCGCAAAAGCTTCGCAAAAGACCGAGGCGAAATATCATTTGAATTTAGCTGTTGTGTTCTTTTATCCGCTTTTCTCCTCTATTTTTAACCACGTGTTGTTGGATTCCCCAACCCTTTAATCCTCATATATATATATATATATATATATATATATATATATATATATATATATATATAAATTCTTCAGAGAAAAAAATTGTATTCAAAATAAATTTGAAAAAGCTTCGCAAAACCGAGTCGAAATATCATTTGAATTTAGTTGTTGTGTTGTTTGATCTGCATTTTCCTGTATCACACACACACACACCACACACACATATATATATATATATATATATATATATATATATATATATGTGTGTGTGTGTGTGTGTGTGTGTGTGTGTGTGTGTGTGTGTAACGATATATGGGTGACGTAACGGCTATTGCCTTAGACTTAAAGGAAAAAAACGAACAAGTAATTTGAGATTATTCCGATAATGATTTTTAAATCGAATAAAAAGATAGAGACATTTATGTTTGAAATATTTTCAGTTGTTATCTAATTTAATTATGAAAAAACCAATAGAAATAAAATTTAAACGTCGGATATACGAGAATTTTAAAACTCAGCGAAAATCCAATTAATTATTGAAATTTAATACGTCTTCCCACTTATTCTATCAATGACCGCCTTTATTGAATAAAAAAGTTTCCCTGGAACATAAATTGGGGAAATATTTAGTTGTGATTTGAATGTCTTTACTGTCTTACAGGATTTAAATAAAATACCACTTTAAAGAGTTTCAAAGAAAATTCCTAGCAAAATTAAACTTTTCTAAATGAAACTAGATAATCTGAAACTTTGTTTGAATTCTAAAACCAGATTTTCTCGTACAGGCGTTATTCTTTCTTTCTTTCTTTCTTTCTTTCTTCTTTTTCAACTCACACTTTATTTGTTCTTTTGCAATCCAGATTTTATTCTTTCGTTCTTTCTTTCTCGTACCAAACATTATTCTTTTTTCTTTACTTTCTCAAACTCTCCTTATTTGTTCCTTCTTTTATCCTTTCTTTCTTTTTTCTCGTACCAGACTTTATTCTTTCTATCTGTTTTATTTATTTATTTCTAGAACGTTGAATAATTCTTTCTTTATTTATTTATTTCTCTTTTTCTTGTGTCGGAAATTTTTATTTTTATTTCTTTTTTCTTTTTTTCTTTCTTTCTGTCTAGTACAAGTAATCTTTATTTATTTATTTATTTATTTATTCATGACCCGTACTAGAATGCTTTCGTTCCTTCTTTCTAGTACCAGAAATGCTGCTTTCCTTATTTCTTTCCTTCTTCCCTTTTTGTTGTTTCGAGTAGCGGTTATCTTTCATTATTGTTCCATCTTTGTCAATATTAAATAAATTGAGGAAATATTTAGTTTTAATGTGGATGTCTTCACTGTGTTCCAAGATTCAAATAAACCACTTAAGTTTCAAAGAAATTCCTTGCAAAATCAAACTTACTAAAACCAGATTATTTGAAACTTCGAAATAAAACAAGCTATTGTTTATACATTTTTCCTGTCACAGATTTGCCAAGGCACATTGTTAAAGGGAAGAAACAGCTTTTACGAAATTATCTAACATACAACTGCAGGAAAAAAATATGGAATAGACTCACTTGTAAGATATTCCCCCTTTTTTAGTTTCGTTTTTATTTAGAAATAAATAAATAAATAAATAAATAATAGTAATAATAATAATAATAATAATAATAATAATAATAATAATAATAATAATAATAATAATAACACGACTGGGTTGAGAAGGTGATCCACTGGGAATTATGCAAAAAAAAAAATTCTGACCATACAACAAAATGGTATATGCATAAACCAGAATCTGTTCTTGAGAACAAACGCATAAAATTCTCTGGGACTTTGAAATAAAAACGGATCACCTTATCCCAACAAGAAGACCAAACCTAGTGTTGATGAACAAAAAAGAAAGAACTTGTCAAATGGTGGATTTTGCAGTGTCAGTAGATCACAGGGTAAAGCTAAAGGAAAATGAAAAAATGGACAAATATCTGGACCTTGCAGAGAACTGAAATGTTATGGAATATGAAAGTGAAAGAGATACCAATTGTAGTTGGTGCACTTGGAACAGTCCCAAAAGGATTAGAAAAGGGCTTGGAAAGTTTGGAAATCAGAGGAAGGATTGAAACCATTCAGAACACTGCATTGTTGCAATCTACCAGAATACTCAGAAGAGTCCTGGAGACCTGAGGAGACTTGCTGTCACTCAGATTCCAGTGAAAGACCATCAGCTAACACTGATGTGAAAACTCAAAAGGAGTAAATATTAATAATAGATTATTTGCTGTCAAATAAAAGCCAAAGTAAACATCCTTTGAGTGTGCCAATTGAATATATTGTGCCAGTGGTACTACGTTAACTCATTTAGTCTTTTAAACAACTATTTAACGCCTCTCAAGTTGATACACCAAAAATATTTAGAATACTGGAAAGAAAAAAGTAAAAACTTCAGAATTAAAATTATTTCATAATATTCAACGAAATTTGTTTGAATGAAAAGATGCTGCCCAGATATACCTATTTCAAACATTCATACATGCATAGAAAGAAAGAAAGAAAGAAGGAACATTTGTACATCATGATATTATAGTGGCAAACGCTTGTACAACACGAATACCACTATTTAAATTTTCATGATTATTGTCCAGTGACAAGCCTAAGCAAGATAACTGGTGATCATGTCAATCGCAGGTGTTAAATAAGAGTTGTCCTTCTCCTAGATGGATAACCTAACAAGAATAAGGGTCCAACACTCCCAACAAAAATGCATACATACATATATAAAAAACATACATACATATTTTGTGCCAGTGGTACGACGTTAACTCATTTAGTATTTTAAACAACTATTTAACGCCTCTCGAGTTGATACACCAAAAATATCTAGAATACTTGAAAGAAAAAAGTAAAAACTTCAGAATGATAGTTATTTCATAATATTCAACCAAATTTGTTTGAATGAAAAGATGCTGCCCAGATATACCTATTTCAAACATACATACATGCATACATACATGAATACATACATGCAATGAAAAAATTGTTTCGTTTCTATGTTGTGTGCAAGGAGAATTATCCCACTCTGAGTAAGAAATACGACTGGTGATTTTGTTACATAGCAATAAGCATCAATAGTACGAAAAGAAAAAAGTGCAATGAAACATTTGTATAAGCCTCCTAATTTCCTTGGTAGGATTTATTGAATAAAAATGTTTCCCGGGAAAATAAATTGGGGAATATTTAGTTGTGATTTGAATGTCTTGACTGTCTTACAGGATTTAAATAAAATACCACTTTAAAGAGTTCCAAAGAAAATTCCTAGCAAAATTAAACTTTTCTAAATGAAACTAGATAATCTGAAACTTTTTGAATTCTCAAACCAGATTTTCTCGTACAGGCGTTATTCTTCTTTCTTTCTTTCTTTCTTTCTTTCTTTCTCGTACCGTACTAATTTTGCCTTGGCAGGATTTATTAGATCGAGTTAGTATTCAGGTGTGCAGAGCATCTAGTTCAAAAGGAAAGGCTTTTTTATCCCTCAGAATCGTTGACACCAATGATCTCAGAAACTTCTCCCAGAAACACCCAGCTTCAAAAATAAAAAAAAATAAAGAAACGATACCTCCCCTTGAAGCAGCAACGTCCTCGTGGGTACCGGCAGACAATTTTATTCACAAAGTGCCAAACATTTCTCGTAGATGTTAATCTAATTGGAAACATAGAATCCCTTGAGGACTGTTTGTCTTTCGAGAAGTTCTGCTTGAATGTGAAATACCTTTCTTTTTTATTTTTGCTGGTTTATGACTTAAAAGAGGGAAAATAAAAAAGGAAGAAAAAAAAGGGAGGAAGAAGAAGAACGAAGCGAGATCTGCGAGGGAGCCATCTTATATTCCAACTTTCATGAAGTGACAACCATCCAGAATTAGTTTAACAAAAAATCGAATTTGCTTCACCCGAGGAGTACAGCTATTCTAGCTATCATGTTATTTATGTTTATTCAGTTAAGGAATCTGCTAACATAAACGCACTAACAGGCTCATACACACACACGCGCGCGCACACTCTCAATATAAACACGTGCTTATGTGGTATTCTCATAAAAATGTCACTTTGAAAGTAATATCACAACGTCAAAGTGGATGTTGGTGAGTTAGTATTAGTGGTTGGAGATTTCAAAAAATATACTTTTTTGCATTGAATCAAATTGTTACACGGCGTTTGTTTGGCAAAATGAAGTCTGGCAATTTTATGTTTGGATATTCTTTATAGTCTCTCTACTGATGCAAACACTGAGTATCCATATCCGGTGGATAAGAGGCTAAAAGTTGCATCCCAGCTGGATATATAACAATCTTTGCTGTCTATTAAAAATTGATATAAAACTCTTTTATATATAATTGTTACAATAAAAGATACACCCTTGTGCAAATTAATTGAAACAACCCCTTTAGTTTCCATTTTTCACCATACGGTCAGTTTTAGATCCACTGTAGTAACACGGTGTAGCGATATTTTTCCTCAGATTAGGCCAGTTGCAGTTGTGTGCAGTAATATGAATATATTTTAGGGGCGTAAGATGAAATTTGTTTGGCCTTGAAAAATATTGAGCTAAACATGATTGCATCAGATTTTTATCACGCATAGACATTATTACTTTGGACGTCGATCATTTGTTCTCTGGCCATTGTCTGCGATTTACGTTACTCCAAAATCCACAAAAATTATAATGCTGCACGAACACACTGAAAAGCCTTACAGAGAGATTGTTGAAAAAAAAATCCCGCATTGCTCGGCATGAGAGTAGGGACAAAGATTCTACAGGAAATTGAGTCATACGAAAACTCTGAATGAATTTTAAATACAGTAACTTGCCGAATAATATAATTCCAGAGGATGATGAGATGAGTATTTTTGAATACTCATATCATAATCTTGAATCAACAGTATTATTTGGATTATTCAGACTATTGTCCTCAACTTTATAGTGATATACTCAACGTTTTGGCCGATGTGCCCTCCAGCCTTCTTCCGGTATTTTCTTGTCGGACTCAAGAACCTTCTCGCACTCTCGATATGCCTGAATAAGGCCGGAGGGTACATCGGCCGAATAGTCATGTAGTTAGCAATAACGATGCGGACAATAGCCCGAATAATCCAAATAATCCAAATTATTAAGCCTCATCACAAAAATTCAGAGAAATAGCTATTAACAGGTTATTGATGTGGAAAAATGATTTCTCTGATAAAATAGAATGGGAATTTTTTGATAGTTTTCCTTTTAATGAGTAGATAACACCCTCTAGATTAAAAAAAACATACACTCTATTTTATCTAAGTTCTTGTTGGCTACTCGAGGCTATACTATATAGTTGCAAAGGATCGACTTTAACGAAACGTTCAGATAAAAGACTAGATGGAAATTACAAGAAACAATGTGTACTGTTTTGAACCAATCCTGGACGTAGCACCTTACATATGAGCTGTTGTACGAACACATACCACCTATCTAATATAACAGATGGTGAACTCGATGTTAAAACGAAGAGTATTATCTAATCTGAGTTAGAATTATTTTCAAAATTCATTTTGAAATTAATTCGGACCCTTGTTTGACAACACCATACCCATCCAATTGTTCCAATAATGTTTTTAAGTAACTGAAACATTTTTAACGTCGAATTCATTTAGAAATAAATTTATTTTTATTCTTATTTGCATTCCTACACACACACACACACACACACACACACACACACACACATATATATATATATAATATATATATATATATATATATATAATTATAAAGTCGGTCCTACCATTGGTTTCTGAATAACACTTTTTCGGTGTTATTCGTCTTCAGAGGCGTTTGACTTTTGAAAAATTATATATATATAATGCGTGTCAAAAAAGTATCTAGATTTTTTGTACTTTTTGACACAACTTGTATCTGAAAAAAGGAATGAAACGTTATTTTTATCAGGATAGAAGTTGTGTCAAAGAATTACCAAATTTAAAGCTGTATTTACCAAGATAGAAGTGAAGAATGAATGGAACGTTACTTTTTTCAGAATACAAGGTGTGTCAAAAAGTAAAAGTTTTTTGACATACCTTATATATATATATATATATATATATATATATATATATATATGTGTGTGTGTGTGTGTGTGTGTGTGTGTGTGTGTGTGTGTGATAATATGAAAGAACACAGTCAATGTATATTTTTATTAATGTTTCTTCTCTCTTAAGACAATATATAGTTTCTGTTGGAGGTACTTTCGCCAAGCTCCTTCAAACGAGTATTCTCCGAGGAATATGCCACGAAATTCAGCCGCGTTCCGAATCGCTCTTCCATCCACTTGAGACTAAATCGGTATCCACACGAATTTACCCGCGTCAACTGGATCACGTTTCTTTTAATTTGATTAAAAAGTCAAAGTTCTGAAACTAAATTAAATCAGTAGAGTTTGCCTACGATAAAATAGATAGAATATATTTTCAACAAATAAAAAGGTCAAAAATAGAATAAAATAATTTCTACAATAGTGCTTGTTAACCAATGTACGCTATTTTTATTCATGATATAAGTAAAGTAAAGTCATCGGGGTAGCCTAATGTCAGTATCAGCCAGACAGCAAGGGATTCTATCCCATTTTCACTAGCGCTAGACCAAGGAGATTATTTTAGCATCTGAGGTGGTGGTGTCACACCTACCACCAGCTCCTCTGTTTTAGGTTATCTGACTCATTAGGTTAAACTTATATATATATATATATATATATATATATATATATATAAATTTTTGCTCTGAAGATCACATGAGGTTGGGAAACTGTCAGTAACCAGGTGTTAACTCCATGTACACGCTACCTTAACTCAAATATATATATGTGTGTGTATGTGTGTGTGTTTATGTACACATATATGTACACCTATATGTATATTAAATTTATGTATATATATATATATATATATATATATATGTGTGTGTGTGTGTATGTGTATGTACGTATATATAAAAGAACCCAACTACCTACCTAGGTTTCACATAACGGTTCATCTAATTAGCCTGATGAGCCGTTACGGGAAACCTAGGTAGGTAGTGTCTGACTCCTTAGGTACTTATGATTTGGCTCTACTTTGTGTATTGAGCACATTTTACATATTTAACTTTGACGTTTTTATTGGCGCGGGCATTCATCATGATTACCGATGATTAATTTCTGACTGTACGGGTGATTTGGTCTTTTTCTTTTTTTAATAATTTTCCCCTAGATATCAGCTTGTACATCTCTTTATTTACAAGCTGCCACATCTGTATTTTCACGCAGTCAGAATTATAGAAATAAAAATAAATAAACATTAAATAAACATAATGATAGTATAAAAGAACGTATTCAATGTTTGTTGTACTAAAAAAATTTCGTCAAATGTTATTTCCTCTCATAAGACAACGTCTACTTTCTATTGAAGATGCTTTTATCAAGCTCCTTCAAACATTATTAATAATTGTTGAGTGTATAATGTAGATATCGTTCTACTTAAATTCAGAAAGATTTTTTCATATTTCTCATTCTAATGTCTATTATTTTATGGAAGTTTTTATCTTAGAAATTAAAATTCATATTTTCCCATAGCAAATGTTCCAAAATATGGAAACCGTTTGGGATATAATGTAGCTTTAATTACTATATTTATCAACGGTTGAATATCTTTGATATACTATCTCTTGAGCTGAATATTAAGACTGCATTCATTTGTAGGCACATTTATTAAAAACAATGGCATATTTATTTAAAAAATCGTTTTGGGACACTGGCATACTTATTTCAAACAAAAACTAAATTTACATTAATTGAAATATAAAAATGTATGATTTATTCCTGTAAGAATGCATATTTATTGCTACTTGGATATCACACATGCGACATAGAAAAATATATTATACATGCTAGCAAATATATGCACCCTCCGGGCACAAGTACTTAAGTTTTAATGTAAAAATTATTATATTTATTAAATTAGAAAGGCTAATGAAACTAAATAAGAATGCAGATAAAATGATTTGAAACGTAGGGAGGTATTACCAAAAAAATAGAACAACTGAAACTTACTCTTCCATCACTCCCGTTTTTCATTGCTAAATTTTCCTAATTTTACTATTTAGTTAAAATAGGAAATAAAGAATAAAATGACAGTTATTTATTCTTGTTAATGGATTTATTTTAAGATTTATCCGAGGGTTTTTTTCTCATATTCTTTCAGATAAAACCAAACAAGCAAAAATCAATAATACTAAGCACATGTTTATTAAAACCAAGTTTTTAAAGGCAATATGAAAATTAGTCTTCCCATTCACATTGTAAACCGCTAAAGTGTTGTATATATAAATACAATTGCATGTTATTAGTATGTAGATATGTTCCACATATCTAACACCGGTTTCGACCGGGGGTCCAGTGAGCTTTGGACGCCGGACCTTACAAGTTAATAGCGTCGATCCCAGGGGGCTATCCCTTCAGGCAATACCTGCCCCCTTGACATAAAGGGGCAGGGCTGGGTTTATTGCCCAGCGCCTGAGATGCCCCCTTGAGGGGAAATGCCGTAGGGATCGACGCAGTTTTTCTTTTTTCCCACCCATGACGTTCAGCTTGTGGGTGGGCCCACATTAAAACGAGGCCTTGTGCCCAGCCCTTACAAGTGGAGTATGAGGCAAATACATCTAACTCCGGTTTCGACGATGTTAACTTGAACGGTTAAAGTTAACATCGTTGATCCCATGAGGCCACATAACCCCTCGATTTAAAGAGGCATGGCTGGGTTTATTGCCTAGTGCCCGATGCGCCCCTTGTGACGGAATGCCGACGGGATCAACGCATTATTTGCACCCGCCACCCATGAGTCTCGTGGGTAGTACACATTAACAGGGCCTTGCGCCTAATCCGTACACGTAGGGTAGTGGTAAATATCTAGTATGTAGATATGGTCAACAGTATTAATAATGTAAAACAATTTTATTAATAATTGAGGTTTAAATGAAAATAAAATCATGGAGAATGCGACGTAATGTAACAAAGGGAATTGTGACTTGAGTAGTGATATAGTTTCGGTTACAGACAGAAAAACACATCATCTCCATTATAATAAGATATAAGATAAATCAAAATAAATGAATTTCAATAATGATATTGTTCTTTTATTTAGTATATTCCAAGTAAGTTACTATCCATATTTGTTTAGCTAAAGAAGAAGATGAAACAGACAAAATACAACTGGAACTGACTTTATCAAAATTGACATATCTTTCGGTTTATCAGAAGTGACAGTACTGCCAAGAATTTTTTTTCAAGATCTCAAATTTGAAACAAAACAAGAAAATTTCATTTTTAACAAAATAATTTAAACATATTTTGATCATCTTTTTTTGTTGTTGTTTGTTGTTGTTGTTGTTGTTGTTGTGTTGTTGTTGTTGTTGTTGTTGTTGTTGTTGTTGTTGTTATTATTATCACTCCATTAAAGTTTTTTCACACCCACCTTAGCTGGTGATTCACTTGAGACTGAGTGACGGCAAGTCTCCTCAGGTCTCCAGGATTCTTCTGAGTATTCCAACCGATCTCAATAATGCTGTAGTCTGGATGGTCTCGATTCTTCCTCTGATTTCCTGTTCATCTATACTTTTTTCTAGACCCTCTGGAGACCGTTCCTAGGGCAACAATTACAATTGGCACGAACTTCACCTTCATGATCCACGGTTTTCTTACTTCCCTGGCAAGGTCCAATTATTTGTCAATTTTTTCACATTCTCTCACTTTCACTAGGACGGCAAAATTCACGAGATGACAAGTTCTCTTCTTGTTGTTGATCAACACCAGGTCTGATCTCCTGGCTGGGTATTATTATTATTATTATTATTATTATTATTATTTCACTCCTTGTGAGTTTTTCAGACAAGTGTTAGCTGATGGCCTTTCATTGGATTCTGAGTAACAGCAACTCTCCTTGGGTATCCAGGAGACAGCTGAGTATTATAGCCGATCTCAACAATGCTATGGTCTTGATGGTCGTAATCCTTCCTCTGATTTCCAGTTCCTCCAGTCTGTTTTCTAAACTTTTGGGTACTGTTCGAAGTGCACCAACTACAATTGGTATAGCTTCCCCCTCAGATTACACTGTTTTTTTTTTTTTTTTTTTTTTTTTTTTTCAATTCTCAGTCAAGATCCAATTATTTGTCTATCTGTTCGTGTTCTTTCATCTTCACCCTGTAATCTGTTGGGGCTGAAAAATCTACCAGTATATATATATATATATATATATATATATATATATATATATAACAAAAAACGTGACCCATTGAGGTCTCAGTAGATAATTGGGATTAGGTAGGTTCTTAGAAATCAAATATACTCAATTACAGAAGAATTGATAACTTTTAGATGAAATATCTTTTTTCTTTTTGGTGTAAACACGCAGAAAAAAAAGACAATCTAAAATATTATTGTAAATTTCTTTACAAAAAAAGAAATGAGAAAATGACACGTGACCTGTCTTTGTATGGGAGGTCATTGTTGATGAAAAACAATTATCAAAAATCTGATAATTATCTTCTTTTGAGAAAATTTTCTGTGTTGACTTATTAATCAACGAATACTTTTTTTTTCGTTTCAGTTTTTATATTTTTATATTCTAAAAACAAATATCTAATAACTACTTTGGTTTATTATTGTTATCTAATAATTTTGTAGAAAACTCTATTGACAATTAAGCCTCCATTTTTAAATAGAACACATATCGATGTATATTTTTTCTTTTACAGGAAAATAACCAATAAAATAATTATCGATAAGAGTAAAAAATAGATCTCCAAAAATTTGGCATCCCCAAAATAAGGCGGTGTTCAAATGTTAAGTGGCCTGAAAAAAAATCAGAAATTAAAAAAAAAATCAAGCTTTGTAAAATTCGTTCAGTGTCAAATAAACACTGAAAATTTCATTAAAATCGGATATTTCCCTGATTTTTGGTAATTTTTTTTTTTCAATCGGAAGGGGTTAAATTTATTTAGTTAAATACGGATTTTATGCCATCTTTGGCATTGCCTAGTATAAAATGTATTTAACATAAATTACATGTATAATAGCATTTTGCTTTGTTTTACTGATGCTCATTATGTTACTACTTTTCGACTTAGACAGAAACGAGCACATCGCATAAATGCGTCCTGGCCTACTGTCCTAAAAACTCTATGCGATGCCTGCTGAAAATCCGACCTGTGCTACTTATGAACTCCCTATCTGGTTGAAGGCATTTTCCCAAAAAGTTAATGCGATATGAAAGTGATATTTTAACCCCACCCCCAAGTCTTTTCTCGACAAGTAAATGTAATTTTTTCACACACCCCTTTAAAATATCTTTTTTTTTTGCCATTTTCATTTTATTTTAATTCAAAATATATTCCGAGTGTAATGTAGATGTATATATATATATATATATATATATATATATATATATATATATATATATATATATATATATATTTGCATATATATACATATGTATACATATGCATATATATATACATATTTACATTCATACATACACACACACACACACTTATATATATATATATATATATATATATATATATATATATATATATTACGTGGGCTTGTTTTTGTTCCAGTGTCTCTGTGCATAAGTGTTCTGTTGTGTGTGAGTGTGTGTGTTTATAAAAAAATATTATCAAAGAACAGACACAATATTTGTTTTACTAATTTTTAAGCAAGTCTCTCTTCTCTCCCAATACAAGGTAGACTATCTATAAAAGCTACTCAAACGTTCTTAACAATCTCCTTCAAACGTCATTAATAACTTCTGAGTGTATAATGTACATTTCATATATATATATATATATATATATATATATATATATATATATATATATATATATTATATATATTATTATTATTTTTTCTCATTAAACATTCTGTGGAAAAGACTTTTGCAAAGTTCTTTCAAACATCATTAATGTCGAGTGTATAATGTAGATGTTACTGTTCTTGAATTCAGAGACTCTTTTCCTAATAACAAATTCGAAAGTCAGTGTATCTATGTGTCATATTTTGCAACTATACTTTATAACGCCATAGCCAAATATATCATACTATTTTGGAATCAAACAAACACCATAAGCAAATTAAGATATTACGGGCTGAATTCAGTTTTTTTAATTAGTTTAATGGCATATTAAACCTTGGGTTATTTGATGCCAAAACTTTTAGAGTGTGAGATAAAAAATGGTACTTACAGGTATATTCTTTTTAGAAATTCTTGTGGATGCAATTATATTTATATATACAACAAAAAGCGGTTTATAGTGTGAACGGGAAGGCTAATTTGCACATTGATATTAAAAAATATGCTTAGTATTATTGACTTCTAATTGTTTGGTTTTATCTTAATGAATATGAACAAAAATCTCGGGGAAAAATCTTAAAAGAAATCCATTAACAAGAAGAAAGGACTGTAATTGTATTCTTTACTTCCTATTTTAACTAAATAGTTAAATTAGAGAAATTTAGCAATGAAAGACGGGAGTGAGGAGAAATTAAGTTTGATTATACTATACCCCCTCTGTTTTAAATCATTTTATTTGCATTCTTATTTAGTTTCATTAGCCTTTCTAATTTAATATATTTTATTACATTAAAACTTAAATACTGACTCCCGGAGGGTGCATATATTTGCTAGTATCGGTAATGATTCTCGAGATGTTATTGTTCTTGAACTCAGACCCACTTTCATATTTGTGTTTGTAATATTTATCATTTCATCGAGGCTTTTAATTTTCAAATTAAAATTCATAATTTCCCTTCATTAATAAACTCTTCCTACGTATGGAAACCGTTTGGGATTTAATGTAGTTTTAATCACTATATTTATCAACTGTTGAATATCTTGAATATACTGCATCCTAAGCAATATAATAAGACTGCATTTATTTGAAAATATATATATAAAAAAAACAGAAAAAAAAAACAATATCTACATTAAATTAGATATAAAGACGTTTTATCTATTCCTGTATAAAAGCATATTAATTGTGACTCGGATATTAGAAAAGCGCCATAGAAAAATGTCTTATATTTTATATATATAAGACATATCATAATAATTGAAATTTAATAAAGGATTAAGTTCATTGATATAGGATATTCATTTAAAACATTGATTTGGAACACAGGCATATTTATTTTTAAACAAAAATAAAATTTATATTCAGTTAAATATAAAAATATATTATTTATTCCTGTATAAATTAATATTTATTGCAACTTGGATATTAATTACCTAATAGCGTAATGGTTAATATGTTGGATTGTGCCCTCGAAGTGAGTTGTAATTCCAGTCGATATATACGTTTACTTTCGGAATGATACCCTATGGGTTAAATAATACCACCACTGTTCTTCTACAAGGACGTTTTTGCCATTAAATAAGCCACTATAGTTGATATGCCATTAAATAAAGACACCAAACCAAACCTTATATTATACATATATAAGATATAGCATAATAATTGTATTTCATAAATGATTGTGTTCATTGATTTTGGTTCTTGGCATACTAATCTAAAATATTGATTTTAGACATTGACATATTTGAAACAAAAAATACATTGAATGAAATATAAAAATGTATTTTTATTCCTTTATAAATGAATATTTATTGCGACTTGGATATTTGAAATGGGACATATAAAAAAAAAGTCTTATATTATACATATATACGATTTATTATAATAATTGAATTTCATAAAAATATTGTTCATTTATTTGGGACATTCCAAGTAAGTTACTATAAGAAAATGAAATGTATTTTCAACTTGAATTGACTTCATTAATATTGACATATATTTCAGCTAAATTAAATTGACAGTGCCGTCAGGAAAATTTTTCTCTATCCTACTTTCGAAACAAAACAAGAAAATTCCATTTTGACAAAATCATTCAAACAGCGCAAGAAATAATTCAAATTGTCATACGAAGGCCACTTCTAAACTAATGCCACCTATGTATTAGTAAGAGAACTACAACAATAGCACATCACACCGATAGTTCAGCTATAAAAGATTGTCTACATCATCTAGCGTACCGACTACACAGAAACATTTAACTCTCTCTCTCTCTCTTTCTTTCTTTCTCACTATCTTTCTATCTCTATTTTTCTCTCTCCATCCCTTCCAGTCGATTTTCTCTCTTTGTAAATCCTCTAAACGTACAGAGCTGATTAATATACTATTTTGCTAATTGTCCAACATTGGTGTCTCTTACTTGTCTTCTTTGGATGCTTTGTGAGATGCGAGGTGGGTGGCCGTACAACTGCTGTTCTGTAGGCTTCTTCTAAGTTGTATTGGTATAAGTACTATTGTAGGGCAGCACCGGTTCTACTGATTATAAGGTAAAGAAACGATGCACTGACATGAGTAGCTTTACATCACTAGCAAACTGAATGCTTTGAAAACAGCCTATCAGGTACCTTATGTTCCAAGCTCAAAATTGCTATAGTCCTTAAGTATGTTACAATTTGATATACAGTTAATATATTTTAAGATGTACATAAATTCGTATTATACTGAACCTTTGGCAAGGTACTTAATTTTAAGCAAATATCTACCGTCCCAATTTCTATTTTCAGAAGAGAATCTCATGTAAAATTCAATGATAGACTTTGTTAGATGTAAATTAGAGGGAGGAAATCAAACAGAATATTTTAATGTCATTTTCATTTAACATGAAAAAGCTGGAGGGTAAAAATTCTAATGTGGTGTTAAAATAAGGAATAGCTGCTATGTAAAATTTCCCAACGAGTAAAAAATAGAGATAATCAAACTGAACGTTGTTTGAAAATGTTAGCCCATGGGTGGTGGTATTAAATTCGGTCACATTTGGACACGGAACGATATATGAAATTCAACTATGTGCACAAAAAAGGGAATATAAAATTAGACTTTATTTGCACACGGAACGTAATATGTTCTTCGACTATATTTACACAAAAACTGAGGTTTAAAATTCGACTATATTTGCACACGGAACGTGGTTTGAAATTTGACAATATTTGCACATGGAACGTGTTTTTGAAATTCGACTATATTTACACACGGAGTGGTTTGAAATTTGACTACATTTGCACACGGACGTGGTTTGAAATTTGACAATATTTGCACACGGAATGTGGTTTAAAATTCGACTATATTTGCACACGGAACATAACATAAAAATCGACTAATTTGTATATAGAATGAGGTATGAATTTCGACTAAATTTGCACACGGAATATGGTATAAAATTCGACTTTACTTGCTCACAGAAGGTGGTATGAAATTCGACTATATTTGCTCACTGAACTTGCTATGGTATTTGTCTTTGTTTGCACACGCAACGTAGTATACATCTTTACTATATTTCCTCAATAAACGTGGTATATGATTCGACTATATTTGCTCACAGAATATGGTCTGAAATTCAACTATATTGGTACAAGAAATGTGCCAAGATATTCAACTTTATTTGTACACGGAATGTGGTATGTATTTCAGCTTTATTTGCACACATAACAGAGGGTAAAATTCTACTATATTTGCACATGATATGAAATTCAAATATTCCTATCCTATGGGACGTGGTATGGACTTTGATTTTTTTTTTTGCATACGGAACGTGATATAAAACTCCTCTATACTTACACACGGGATGAAGGGTGAACTTTGAATATATACACAGAACGTAATATGAAATCAATTATAGTTGCACACAAACTGAAGAATGAATTTCGACTATATCCAGAGAACGGGGTAAAAAAGTTTCTATGCACACAGAAAATAGTATGATATACGATTATACTTGGTCAGAGGAACGAAGGGTGAATTTCGACACTTTTTGTACACTTGAAATAAATTAAATTTGACTATATTTGCACACTGAGGAAGTTACGACGTCCCCAATCAACACTATATTTTTTTTACATAATTGAATTCATTTTTTGTGTGAAAGTGCAGCGTAGTCCATTCTCATTAGTCCTAGTTCCCAGCAATTTTCTTTGATTATTAAATTCAGATCTCAACATAGAGACGAAGAGTCCCTGTGGTATAATGGGTAACGTTCTAGACTGTGACATTGTCGTTAGCGATTTCAAACTCCAGCCGCACGATTACGTTCACTTTCGGAATAATACCATTCGGAAAGGTATGAACCCACTGTTCCTCGTGGCTATGGGTTAAATATTACCACTACTTTTTCCTACAAGGATTGATTTGGCTTTAGATAACCCAGGAAATTGGTGTACTGGGTATGATATTAAAATGTATCTAATGGTAAGTTCCAGTCCTGGAGCTCTGGGAACTGTGGAGTAGCCCTACATCGCCATTACTCCCAGGTCCACCCTGGCCCAGAGTGGTTGTACCTGTTATGGTCCCATTTATGGTTTAAATAGAAAAATTAGTTTCAAATGATTGAGTTTTAAAAGATTTTCAATCCCCATAAAAAATGAATAAAACAAAATGTCTTTGTAATAAAATATCCAACAAGGGCTGCCACGCCGTAAATCCAACCAGCCAAAAAGGATGAGGTATATCAACCTTCTTAGTTGGCTGGTTGGCTGGTTGAACAAAGAAACTAAACTGAATAAAATTAACGGTAAGTTTTGAGGATGTGGAGATTTTCTTAATAAGACAGCGCAGCTTCACCCTATATTCAAGGAATGGTTACAGAAGTGCTTAGACCAATGAAAAATACGCCAGAATAAGTGTGTTGAATGCTTAGATAATTATTATGAATATTAGCAAAAGTATGCTCCCCCTGGGCGAAAGCATTTAAGTTTAATGTAATAAAATATCACATTAAATTAGAAAGGCTAACATAAAAATATTACATTTATTTTGATGTTATCTTAATTGATTTCTACATAGAATTATATATTGAATTGCTTTAATGCGTTTAAGAATAAAATGATAGTATTAGAAATCAGTAACAATTAATAATTAATCATTAAACCCAGTTTTGTTAAAATCATTATGCAAATTATTCCCACCATATACTCTGTAAACTTTTATTTCTTAGACATATATAAGACATATATAAGACATATTTTAGAGTTTAAGTGAATTATTAATATGGGCAGTTTAGTAGATCTAACCCAGCTAGTCTTTAATAGAGACATCGTTATTAAATAATGAGAATTTCATAATCGTTGAGAATTTAAATCAAATAACTAAAGAAATCGTGATGGCTGTGGTGACCAAGTTTCGGTTACAGACAGACAGTTACATAATCTCCATTATAAAGAGATAATTAACGTTATCATCATCATCATGTCGTGCAGGCAGCACGGATATCCATGACAATCTCTCGCCAACCTTCCCTATCATTCATCGCCCCTGGGAGTTCTTCCTCGCTGCAGCCAGCATCTTTACATAGCTGGTCAATGTAGGTCCATGCTGGGCGGCCCACACTAGCATGTCCATGTGTTGGCTTCCACAGGAGAACATCGCTTATGAGTTCGTCCTCGCTTCTCTAACAGTGTCCTGCATGTCTAGTCCGTCTCACTCGGATGGTCTGTGAGATAATGGGCATGTGACCATACAGCTGCTCCCTTGTGGGGTGCTGTTTCCACGATTGTTCAGAACTGCACGCAACATTCTTGTGCAACTCCCATCTAGCTTACTCTCAAGGCGCCTCGTCAGGGTCCAGGTGGTGCAGCCATACAATATGACTACAGACTGGAAGAAATGTCACTTCAGCTTGTCAGTGAGATCAGATTTCCATATGACTGACAATTGTTTATTTATTGTTTTTTTAAATACAGCTGCAGATCAATTTTAAACACACCTCGATTTTAACTTTACCTAAGATAAAATAGCACATTTGCATCTTCTCTATTCTGTGCGAGAGGTGCCTTCGCTGACTTGGGCATGTCAGGAGATTGGAAAATGGCCGCATCACAAATTTTATTTTGTATGGCCAATTAGTAAAAGGGCCGTCGATTTAAAGATGTCTGCGGGAGAAACTTAAACTTAAACTGCCACATTGACACACACATTGGAGGTAGATGCAAAAAATCGAGGGGCCTGGCACCTTAAAGTTAAGCAAGACACGGAGAGGGGTGAGACGGAGAGTAGAGTAGCCTCGACAGCAAAGATAGCCAGAAAGAGGGAGAAAAGTCAGCAGCCGCAGAAAAAAATCACAGTTTGTGTGCAGTCAGTGCACCAAAGACTGTCACTCAGAAATTGGTCTGCAGAGTTACTTGCGCAGATGCAGATAATTTATTTATTTATTTATTCGTATATTTTGGACACTACGCCATCGTCCTTCGTGACCGGAACGGTTCCACCAACCAGCCAACCAACCAACCAACCAACCGATCTTGCATTTTTCATGTGTCAAGCATATTAAAAATCGCCTGGCAAACATGTGTAAAGTTAATTACTTTCTGATGCGCCTGATATTTGTTAATATCAGCTTATTTATTGGAAAATAATCATAGGATTGTGATGTTGTCTTGGTGTGTCCAGTTAACGGCTGAAAAGCAACACATTTGCTGGACAATTAATGGAAATCGATAACTACGTGGGGTGCTCATAAAAATTAGCCTACTATTGTAGCATTATGAACATATTACAAGCCCTCCAACTGAGCTGGCGTTAACATGATACGCTTGGCCTACGATTCTGTGGACGGTTTCTTTTAGAGATCACATCGCTTGACAATCAACAGCAGATCTACTGGATGATAAGTTATTTTCTTGTTAATTAAAATTGCGTCTGGTCTGCTGGCCTAGATTGGGCGATCTGTTTGTATGTCAAAATCTGAGACAATTTCATGCTTTGCATTTTCAAGGATAGTTTGTGGTTTCCACATATACCATTCATTATTATTACTAGCAAATTAAAAAGACCCCCCCCCCGGCCGATGTAAAAATAATTTTTTGAAAGATATTGTCTGAGGGGATGGGAGCTGAAAATTCAATGTCATAGAGTGTGTACCATAAGTATGTAAAATCGTCAAATTTATTAAAGGAGTAAAAAAAAAAAAAAAAAAGAAAGAAAGACAATTTGAAATGGAAACAGTTCCGACAACTTTAAATATTACATTAGAATAAAACAATCTATATATAAATATATAACGCCGGGTATCTATTTATTGAAACAATGGGATTGTCTAACGTTGCATGCTCACATTTTGAGTATATTTATTCTATGTTATGACGTTGGATTATGTGCTGGGTAATATGACGTAAGCAGTGACGTAATTTTTGTTACCGACAAAAACCGGAAGCAAATCTCCATTATTAATAGATTAGATTTTATTCCTTGTGAGTTTTTAACACCAGCGTAAGCTGTTGGTCTTACACCGACAACAGTGACTTCGTTTCCTTACATCTCCAGGACTCTTCAGAATATTATAACCGATCTTAACAATGCTATTGCTTGGATGATCTCAATTTTTCCTCTGATTTGTAGTTCCTCGAGTCTATTTTCTAATTGTTCTTCAATTCTTTAGCAATGTCAATGCATTTGTTTAACTTTTCGTTTTCTTTCATCTTCATCCTATGATTTACTAGAACTGAAAAATTTAACAGTTGACAAGTTCTCTTTTTATTTTAATCAATACTAGGCCTATCTTCTGGATTGAATAAGGTGGTCCATTTATTTTTTCAAAATCCTGTATGTGCTACATTCTCTCGAACAGATTCTAGTTTATGCAGATACTATTTTTTGTATGGTCAAAATCGAGTTCTTGTACAATTTACCAGCGGATCATCTTTTTTTTTCTTCTTCTTCTTCTTCTTCTTCTTCTTCTTCTTCTTCTTCTTATTATTATTATTATTATTATTATTATTATTATTATTATCGTTACTTTTTCACACCCGCCGTAGTTTGGTTTACTGGAGGCTGAGTGACAGCAAGTCTTCTCAGTTCTCGAGGACTCTTCTGAGTATTATAGCCGGTACTGTAGTTCGGATGTTCTCGATTCATCCTCTGATTTCCAATTCCCCCAAATTATTTTTAGAGTTGTTGGGACCGTTCCAAGGGCACCAATTACAATTGCAACGACCTTCACGTTCATATTCCACAGTTTCTCAGTTCTCTAGCAAGGTCCAAGTATTTGTCTATCATTTCGCTTTCTTTCATTTTCCTTCGGTGGTCGGCCGGAATGGCAAAATCCAAAACACAACAGGTTCTCTTCTTGTCAAGCAATACTAGGTCTGGTCTCCTGGCCGGTATTAGGTGAGCCGTCTGTACCTCGAAGTTACAGAGAATGTTATGCGTCTCATTATCTTGTATAGGTTCAAGCTTGTGCATATATCATTTAGCTGTATGGTGAAAATTGAATTTATTGCACAATTCCCAGTGGATTACGTTTGCCACGAAGTCATGCCTTTTCTTGTACTCTCTTTGTGCTAGTTTGCTGCATTCGTTTACTATAGGATTAACCGTTCTGTCTCTATCTGCACACATCTGCACTTGCTATTCTGCTGTGTCTTATCTATGTTTGCCTTTATATAGTTTGTTCTTATGACATTTTCTTGTGCTGCGATTATTAGAAATTCAGTTTCTCTCTTGAGGTTTCCTCTTCTTAACCATCTCCATATCTTCTCATGTGATATCTCTTGAGATTGATGCTTGAAGTACCCATGTAGTTGTTTTCTTCCCATTTAATTAAAAAAAAATGATTTATTTCTGCTTTTCAATATGTTGCAATTGCTTTTCCTGGCTGCTGCAATTAGTCCTTACTTTGTTAGTGTATTCATCAAGTGCTCGGATTTTCGTATATAGAATGGAGGTGAGACCCATTCCCCCTTCTTTTCATGGAACATATAGTCTGTATATATCGTCTCACGGGTGTAATGCCTTGAATTACCTTGTCCTTTTGTTCATCAATTTCCTTGTCCTTTTTTAGATAGATAATACTTTGGAACTTTTATATTTATTTATCAATCTTTAAGACGTTTATATCAGTCTTCAGTTTGTTTGTTTCACTGATAATTATACAAAAATCTAAATTTTAACCATACAACAAAATGGTATATGCATAAACCAGAATCTGTTCTTGAGAATGAAACGCATTAAATTAATTGGGACTTGTCCTTTTGTTCATCAATTTCCTTGTGCTTTTGTTCATCTGCCTGAGTTCCTCTCTTGTCCATTTTATGAATGGTCCTAAGTATCTTACGAGAAGGACAGCCCAAATTTTTAATCCCTTGATAAGGTTTCTGCTACATAGCTTGGTTTCTAGGAGCTTTCTTGTTCTTAAGTATTCCTTTCTTACCTTTTTATTCGAGTCTGTTTATCTTATGGCGTCTGCCTCTAATATTTCTTATATTTCTTGATATTTATAATTCTCTTTTCCTCCAAGCGTCCTGATTTCTTCTCGATTATTATCGTCATTATTATTATGTGAGTTTATCTCACAAGCGTTAGCTGATGGTCTTTCGCTGCACTTTGAGTGGAAACAAGTCTCCTCAGGACTCCAGGACTCTTCTGAGTATTCTAGCCGACCTTAGCAAATTAGATGTCTGGATGGTCTCAATTAACCCTCTGATTTCCAGTTCCTCCAGTCTTTTTTCCAAGGTTTTTGGGGCGGTTCCAAGTGCAGTAACTACAATTGGCATGATTTTCCCCATCATATTCTACATTTTTTTCAATTCTCTGACAAGATTTAGGTATTTCTCGTTTTCCTTCATCTTCACATTGTGATCTGCTGGAATTGCAAAGTCTACGAGTTGACAAGTTCTCTTCTTTTTTTTTGCTAATCAATACTAGGTCTGGTCTCCTGGCAGGGATAAGGTGATACGTATTTATCCCGAAGTCCCAATTAATTTTATGCGTTTCATTCTCAAGAACAGATTCTGGTTTATGCATATACCATTTTGTTGTATGGTTAAAATTTAGATTTTTGTATAATTATCAGTGAAACAAACAAACTGAAGACTGATATAAACGTCTTAAAGATTGATAAATAAATATAAAAGTTCCAAAGTTTTATCTATCTATTAATAATGGTGATTCGCTTCCGGTTTTTGTCTGTAACAAAAATTACGTTACTGCTTACGTCACATTACCCAAAATCGTCATAACATAGAATAAATACATTCAAAATTTGAACATACAACATTAGACAGTCCTCATTGTTTTTTAAAACAAGTTTTAATAGATACATGACTGGTATTATATATCTATATATAGTTTGTTTTATTTTAATACATATTTAAAGTTTACATTTCAAATTGTATTATTTTTTAATCCTTTAATGAATTTGATGATTTTACTTACTTAGGGTACAAACTCGCTGACATTGAATTTTAACTCCCACTCCTCAGGCGATATGTTTCAAAAATCTATTTTTATATCGCCCGAAGGGTGTCTTTTTATTTTGCTAGTAATAATAATGAATGGTATATGTGGAAACCACAAACTATCCCGTTTTTTATTTTGCTAGTAAATATATAAGTTACAAAGTTTTATCTATTAACGATAATGTATCAAGTTGAATCCCTTATCTTTTCGTAGAAGTACTTAAAAGCTTTTAGGAGATTCAATTTAAAATTGTTCATTTCCATTTTGTTTTATATGCTTAGCCATTAGCATTTTGTTTCTATGAAAAGATTAATCTGTTGCTGAGAGTCACTTTAATATAACACCTTTTAAAATCTAATTTAAGATGTCAAATGCTAAGTGGTTCGTTTGAAGCATATGAGTGTATATGAACGTCACATCTAAAGAGAGGGTAGTTTCTTCATCAGGGAGGGTCAGTTTCAAACTGTACCAGTTGTCTGTGTGTGTTAAACATGAAAAGCATTTTATTTAAGTGGTTCCTGATTGTAAAAATAAAAGCAACATTAATTTATAAAAAATCGCAAGTTTTTCAAGAAATATTTGTTATGAATAACTAGCAAAATATGCGCCTTCCAGGCATTAGTATTTAAGTTTTAATGTAATGAAATAGATTAGAAAGATGAACAAAATTAAATAAGAACACATATAAAACGATTATACTTATTTTTATTATGTTTTAATTGTTTTTTTTATCTAAAAATCATTCATAGGATTGATTTTAATTCGTTGGTGAATAAAACAATATTATTAGAGATCAATTACACCAAGTAATTATTTATTAAACTCGGTTTTGGTAAAAACCTATGCAAACTATAATTTTATATTTTAGTGATATATAAGACACATTGCAGGATTTTAAACGCATAAATAATATGGGCTGTTTTAAGGCAAACCTGACTAATATTTTCATAGAGACATCGTTAATAAATAAGATTTATTCTATGTATCAATGATCTTGAATATAAATTAAATGATTGATAAAACAACCTAATTCCTGAGTGTCATGTGATGTAAGCAGTGACGTAATTTCGCTTACAGACAGACAGTACCGAATCTCCATTATAATAATATATATATTATTTACCAACCCCTCCGCACGAGCAGGATGCGACACAAGGTCAATTTCTTAAGCGGAGTTTAACAGGTTTGAATTCAGAGTTTTTCTTCGCCTAGACCGGTTGCCTAACCAAGGTTAAAGAGTCCAGTCTGCCCTACTATTTCCCCATAGCTGGAGAGAGAGTAGGATTCATACATTTCCAGGGGCATTAGCGCTAAGTGAAATGCAATTACCACGTCCAGGATTTGAACTCGTGTCGACGAGTCCATTTCCCAAGACTTTAACCATTACACCACACGCTTCCAATTATAATAATTATTATAATAAGATATAGATTCCATAAAGATTCCGTCATGGAGTAGTGATCATACATTGGGAATTTTTCTTTGTAATCTAGCCGATCATATCAATGCTGTTGACTTTCTTTGTTCTTTTAGTATATTCTTCGAGGCCTCGAATTGTTACATCTACGCAATCCTCACTTCTGGCTAGAAAACGTCTACCTTCTTTTCTTGATGCCTATTTGTGCGTCTATCTGATTTCTCGGCTGTAATGCCTTTGGGCATACTCATCAAATTTCTTGTCCTTGTGTGCATCTGTCGAAGTTGTTCTCTTGTCCATTTTAAGAATGATCTAAAATATTCAGCAATTAAAATTGGTATTACTTTCACCTTCATAATAATTAGGTTTTGCTTTCAATTTTCTGTCAAAGACAATTTGAACAGTGTGTTGCATTTACACAAACATGTTTCACCAAAACAATTTGTTCAAAAAGTTCCAAGACTGAAAACATTTTTTTTAAACTGGTATAGGCTCGTCTAGACATTATTCATTTATTGTATAAGATTCTTCCCCACAAAAAAAAACCTTTGTTCAAAATATAAATTTTAAATTTTTAAATTTACGAAAATCAAAGCTCCGTCTTGATACATTTGGTTATTTAGGTTTCCTTTCTCGACTTTTCAATAATATTATGTATTTTTAAACCCGAAGGTTAAAAGTAAGACTTAAAACTGGGTTTCAAAAGTTAAAATGATTACAATATAAACAATTGTCGTACTTACACAAACCCGTGTTTCACCAAAACAATTTCTTCAAAAAGTAACAAGTCTAAAAAAGTTTTTTTTTTAAACGATATATGCTCGTGTAGACATTATCTATTTATTGATTACGATTCTCCATGACAAAAAGTCTTTGTTTAAAATTTAAATTTTAAGGTTTAAATTTGACTAAAATTAAAACTTCTGTCTGGATACATTTGTTATTTAGCATTTCTTTCTCGACTTTCCAAAAGAAGTTTGTCCTTTCAAATTCAGATGTTAAAAGCGAGACTTAAAACTGGCTTTAAAAAGTCAAAACGAGACCAATTTGAAAGCGGTAAAAGTTTATCGCGGAATTATAAAAAATAAAATAAAAAGAGACGAGAGTATATGACGATAACACAGAAAGCAAGACCGTAATTGCATTACCCCACCGCCAGCTTAGCAAAAAAATCAAATGTACAAAATAAAGAAAAAAAAAACTTTTTATTCTTCACGGATAGACTTTTCGAGAAATGCCATTAACGTTGCAATCATTTCTTTGCTTGGCTCTCGGAGGTCAGACACCACATGTGCGTGCTGTGCAGAGTTCGCATTTAGCAATAAGTCTGGTCACGTCATAGAGATTTGCTACTGAAGATCCCAGAAGGTCTGGTCGTAAATGAAATGAGACTATGTACATGCTCGAGAGACTTTCAGGTCGCAGTAGTTGACATAAAGGCGAGCAGGAAGAACATTGGCTTGAACAGGAAGCTATTATTAAAGCCATTAATGCTAGTGGTAAGCAATCCGGTCGGCTTAAGTGCCAAGACGTGGCCGGCTTTTTGGGTTGTACTGCATAGATACAAAAACAGATTTCTTGGCTTTTCAACTCTAAAACCTTTTTTAATAATTGAGTCTGCGCTCGGCCATTTTTCTTTTCTTTGTGGTCTTCAGGATTTTTTTTCTTGGTAGATTGTGTCAGATTGTGAGGAGAATTGTACGAAATTGTACCGGAAAGAAATCAATATAATTCAAATGTATATTTGGAAAAACGAGAAAGGGAAGAGATGAAAAAAAAAGACGTGAAAAATATTAGATAAAAAAAAATTAAAAAAAATAAAACAAAAAACGAGAAGTTATTAAACGCCAGTGAAATAAAAGAAACAAAGATGTCTGCCCTGGGGTGTACGTGAATGAGTTGTATGTATGTGTCTCTATAGTTAACATGAGAGTTGAAGACAAACTTCAAACACGCCCATATATATATACTAGCAAATGTACCCGGTCCATGACCGGACTATAAAAATTTTAACACTTTTTTAAAAGTATGTTTAAAAATGAATTAGAAATAATTTGAATACCCAGTAATAATGAATTTTTAAAAAATGACTTTGGCATATAATCGATTTAAAATACATAAGTATCATTTGTCTTTCTACGACCATACTGATAGAAGATCAAAGCCTAAGGAAATAAACATTATTTGAGGTAGGTGCAGGGATGTACTCACTCCAAATATTAAGCCTGTACCGATGAGTGGGGTGGGAGGTTTTTTTCAGTTTTAGAACTGTCTTTTTTGTTACAGTTGTGAATTGTGTTGACGCTACTTCAAAAATGAATTGTGCCGACGTGATGGGTGGGTGTGTCAGCTTAACTTTAGTTTTTGTTTTATGAAATGAACATTCGTATTTTCTTTCATACAGCGACAGTCTTCTGTCTGGGAAGTTTAAAACTAAACTTGTGTCGACGTGAGTAGGATGGGGTGGAGGGTGTGTATACTGTATATTTTAATTTTTTGTTAATTATTGTATTATATCGCTTAATTATTATAAATCAAAACCAAAATTTTGTGTGTTTCTTAGTTATAATTATATCAAGTAGTATGCGAGATTTCAAATCTGAATGACCTCTCGTTTGTGAGTTATAAGTCGACACGTACATACCAAACATCCTTTTATATATATATATATATATATATATATATATATATATATATATATATATATATATATTGCCAGCATTTCTTTCTTTTATGCATGTTTCCTTTAACTCAATGGACAATGCTTGTGTGACATGTTTCTTTTCTATCCTTTCTAATTGTCTGGCCAGCTTTTTTATATCAGGGTGAAATTGGTGTATGAATCCACCGCACTTTCTTACACGAGTACTTTCTGCCAACATCAGGTATGAACTGGTGAGATGTTTCCAGTGTTTCTTTTGAAACAAACAGTAGCAGTAGGAATAAGTAGGAAGAGGTGCTCACAAGTTTGTAAGAATTTTATAAGGAATGGTGGGAGGTGAATTGGCGAGAAATTATAGGCCTTTGAGAATATGTTGGCTAGTTCGAAACAAACAAAAACTTCAAATACTCGAAACCCTATACATTAAACAAAAACAAAACTTAAACAAGATCAACTTCGAAACAAGTCTGAATAAAGTCCATTTTAGAAGCAATGTGTCTTACTTATAAATGAAAGCATTATTAAAATTAATAAACAAATGTATTATATCTTTTATTAAATCCTTTCTGTCAACCAACCTAATTTAAATTATTTAAAAACTTTCAAATGTTTATAAAACCCCGCAATGGCCTAATTCCGGTTGATTGATTTTAACGGCATGTCAACTCATATAGACTTATTTCAAGCCTAGAGCATAGGGAATTGCATTCACTCTTCGTTTACATTTACATATTTGTGTATTTGTCTCTTGAGAGATTTTTTTATAAGAATTGACTTACAGTAAAGCTTAAGCCAAATCTATTGAGGACAGAGTATGGCGAACTATGATATCCTGGACGGTACCAATAAATAGGGGTATACGTATAGTATACCACATCAGGGTACTATCGAATAAGAATAATTTGTAAACTGGTATATTTGATCCATAGATGTGATCGGAATAAGTAATATCAATTCAGTTTAGAGTGAACCTGGAAGTAATAACTATGAAGAAGTACACTCTACATTCCCTAAAGCTAGAACAGGGGCTTTACTCCCCTGCAAGGGATATCGCATATTCTAAGTTACACCGACAGGTTGATCTGAATTCCTAATAAATTTGGTTCATGTTGGTGATTATATAGAAAGATCAATATGTGTTAATGAAAAGTGTTAGTGTGAGTGCAAGTTTTATTTAGTTGGAATGGATTATTATTGGCTGAGATGATTCGGTTAGTGTGCTCTTTCAAAAAAATTAGGTACGACTTCAATTAAGCACATACTCTCCCAAAAATTGTCGGCTAAAAAAAAGCCATATCAAAACACATCGTTTGTGTATTTACTTCTCGTACTGTCGTGTAGAAAAAGTCACTATAAGAGGAATATAATCTACTTCTAAACAAAACGAAAAATCTAGGAAAGTCCGGTTGGTGTAGGGGTTACGGTCCTCGCCTGTCAGCTTGACAGTCATATATATATATTATATATATATATATATATATATATATATTATATCAGAGAGAGAGAGAGAGAGAGAGAGAGAGAGAGAGAGAGAGAGAGAGAGAGAGAGAGAGAGAGAGATAGATACAAACAGAAAAAACATATTCTTACATACTGTCGGATTTATGAAATATTCTTACTTACTTTATATATATATATATATATATTTGGCGACTGACTGTGGATGTGTGGGTAAGAAGCTTGGGCGAGCGTAAGTTCGTTCGGGTTTCGAACCCAGCCAGAGGCAGCTGCTAAAACAGTATAACTATACTGATGAGAGGTGATACCTCGAAACACGTGTCTATAGTTTACCCCCTTTATACGCTTCCCGTTCTCGGTTGAGCACTCTATTTAGAAGGTATATAATTGCAGATTCACCGTATTCGGCTCGGCCAAATCTCACTTTGTTTACATAGTTTGAGAACTCTAGGTGAAGGTCATTTCCCCTTAGAAATATAGCAATTAAATAGCCTGCTATACTTGGCGACTGACTGTGGATGTGTGGGTAAGAAGCTTGGGCGAGCGTAAGTTCGTTCGGGTTTCGAACCCAGCCAGAGGCAGCTGCTAAAACAGTATAACTATACTGATGATGATACCTCGAAACACGTGTCTATAGTTTACCCCCTTTATACGCTTCCCGTTCTCGGTTGAGCACTCTATTTAGAAGGTATATAATTGCAGATTCACCGTATTCGGCTCGGCCAAATCTCACTTTGTTTACATAGTTTGAGAACTCTAGGTGAAGGTCATTTCCCCTTAGAAATATAGCAATTAAATAGCCTGCTATACTTGGCGACTGACTGTGGATGTGTGGGTAAGAAGCTTGGGCGAGCGTAAGTTCGTTCGGGTTTCGAACCCAGCCAGAGGCAGCTGCTAAAACAGTATAACTATACTGATGAGAGGTGATACCTCGAAACACGTATAGTTTACCCCCTTTATACGCTTCCCGTTCTCGGTTGAGCACTCTATTTAGAAGGTATATAATTGCAGATTCACCGTATTCGGCTCGGCCAAATCTCACTTTGTTACATAGTTTGAGAACTCTAGGTGAAGGTCATTTCCCCTTAGAAATATAGCAATTAAATAGCCTGCTATACTTGGCGACTGACTGTGGATGTGTGGGTAAGAAGCTTGGGCGAGCGTAAGTTCGTTCGGGTTTCGAACCCAGCCAGAGGCAGCTGCTAAAACAGTATAACTATACTGATGAGAGGTGATACCTCGAAACACGTGTCTATAGTTTACCCCCTATATATATATATATATATATATATGTGTGTGTGTGTGTGTGTGTACCCTTTATATATATATTCATATATATATATTTATATATACTTATATATAAATACATACACACACAGACACACACAAATATATATATATATATATATATATATATATATATATATGGTAGAAATGTGAGGAGGTTAATCCGACAGTATGTGGAGAAAAGTAGACAAACACGGGATGTTGTGGAAACTTGATGTTTATAAACATCAAGTTTCCACAACATCCCGCATTCCATTGCGATCGCCGAGCACCTTTCTATAAATGCTTGTTTGTCCGATTATACAGATGAGTGCTTCTCTATTCTGCACAGAGCTAGGTCTAAGCAACATCTAGCAGTCCTTGAGGCTGTTAGTATTTCCTTTCTTAGACCTACTCTGTGCAGACAAACACCGAGACACTCCATTTATCTATTGGGAGGCATAACATAACATAACCCTGGTTTAATCTAGGGCACATATACATACCCTTCTTTCCCCAATTTTTTTTTTGTTTCCCCCCTACTCTCTGGTTTACCCCATTTTTCTTAACAAATTCTTTACATTTCTGACTTTTAATTGTCAACCGGTGTAAATACTTGAAAAAGTACCGGTCGAAAAGGCCTTCGTATCCCCTTTTATTTTATTATTTTAATTCATAATAAAATATTACCTCCCCATTTTACATATGATCCCTCTACTTTTAGTAGTTTACATATATATATATATATATATTCATTAAATGACAACATTTTTAATTTTTTTAGATTATGATAATCATGCATATATCAATGGTTGTCGAATGTGAACGTTCGAGTCCTGTTAAAACACTCGCATATCGATCAGCTAAGTACACCCCCTACCCAACTTCTTTGGATAGATAGGTGGTAATATAACACGAAAAGCTCGTTTATTGTTCCGCATTGTGCTTCGTAAATATGATAAAATCCTATCTTCTCGAATTGTTACCTCTTCTGTATTCATAAGACTTTGATTAGCACGTAAGCGTCAAAATTACCGACATCTGCTAGTGAACCGATCTAGAGAACGTACGTGCCACGTACAACACTCGAACGATGTCAGTAATAAAGACGGAATATAGGCAGTAAATTCAATAATCTTCTCTTCGCTCATTTTCCCGAGGTTAAGAAACGGCTTCTTTTTTTTATTCTTACCTCGGAGAATTCACCTTCCGTTTGTTTCCAAATAGAATTTGTCTTTTCTAAATATATTACCCGATGCTTAAAATATAAGTAAAGATGCCAAAAGTATTCAACTTAGATATATATGTATTCCTTGCTTGCAGTATATATGAAATTGCGTGGGTGTAATTTAAGGGGTCATCGGTACACGGTGAGTGTAATATAGGTTTAGTGACAGAAGAACAAGAAACGACCTTTTTTTACTCCGGAAAATTCTTCTTTCGTTGTCTAGCGCTATTGAAAAGGGGATAGACTCCCTTGATGTCTGAGAGATGCTAAAAGTATACAAATTAGATATACATGTTTTCTTGGGTAGCCATATATATATGAAATTATGTGGACGTAATTTAGGCGGTGATTAGTACAGCGAGAGTAATTCCTCTTTCGTTGTCAGCGCTATTGGAAAGGAGATAGACTCCCTTGATGTCTGAGAGATGCCTAAATTATACAGATTAGATATACACGTTTTCTTGAGTTGCCTTATATATGAAATTGCGTGTAATCAAGGTACAGTGACAGAATAAAAAGAAACGTTTTTTTTTACTCCGGAAAATTCGTCCTTCGTTGTCAGCGCTATTGGAAAGGAGATAGACTCCCTTGATGTCTGAGAGATGCCTAAATTATATAAATTAGATATACATGTTTTCTTGGGTTGCCTTATATATGAAATTGCGTGTAATCTAGGTACAGTGACAGAATAACAAGAAACGGTTTTTTTTTACTCCGGAAAATTCGTCTTTCCTTGTCAGTGCTATTGGAAAGGAGATAGACTCCCTTGACGTCTGAGAGATGCCTAAATTATACACATTAGATATACACGTTTTCTTGGGTTGTCATATATATGAAATTGCGTTTAATCACAATAAAAAGAAACGGCTTTTTATCCAGGTGAAATCGTCTTTCTTTGTCTAGTGCTAGTGGAAAGAGGATCTACTCCATCGCTGTCCGACTTTTCGAGAGATGCCAAAAGTATACAAATTCGATGTACATATTTTCCTGGGTTGCAATGTAAATGGAATTGCGTGGGTGTAATCTAGGGTGTGAATGGTATAAGGAGAGTAATCTAGGTAAAAATGACGGAATAAAAAGAAACGTCCTTTACTTTTTTTATTTTTACCACGGACAATTCCGCTAACCAGTCTAGTAGAAGAAAAACTTTTGAACTTCGCTTAAGATATTGACCTAGTCTCGCATTCTGTTCGTGAGAGGTGGTTGGTAATTATATATACTAGCAAAATAAAAAACGTCTTCAGGGCGATATAAAAAAATAAATTTATGAAAGATATTACTTGAGGAGGTGGAAGTTAAAAATTAAATGTCGGAGAGTTTGAACCATAAATCATGAAATCATCAAATTTATTAAAGGAGTAAAAGAAAAACAAAAACAATTTGAAATCGAAACTAAGTTCGATTAACTTTGAAATAAAACAAACTATATATAAATATATGATACTGGGGATGTATCCATTAAAACTTGTTTTAAAAAACAATGAGGTCTGTCTAATGTTGCATGCTCAAATTTTGAGTGTATTTATTCTGTTATGACAATTTTGGGTGTAGTGAACTAGTTTTTGTTACATACAAAAACCGGAAGTGAATCTCCATTATATATATATATATATATATATATATATATATGTGTGTGGGGGGGGGTATTTCAACTAAATCGATTTAAAAATATAGAGGGTCACATGAAATAATCTAAGCTTTTTGCAAACATTTCATTATTTTACATGCTTTTGTTGACACCTGTTTTTCAGGACGTTCAGCCCTCAGGAACGAACCTTGGATAACGAACAACGAATAGACCTGAAGTCTTTAGTTCGGTTAGGGAAAAATCTGTCACGAGCACCTGACAGGATTCAGGAAATATATGGAAATAGCATCATGCTGTGCGAACCTGTTTTTCAAGAGGGGGGGTCAAGATGTTCAAGGTGGAAGTGGACTCCCGGAGTAGGAAGCCTTCTCAAAGCATCACTGAGTTCAATGTCGAGCGTGCAAGACCATTTCCTAAAACAAATATTTCATCCTACAATTTACTATAAAAAAGTGTTTCATTCAACAATTTACAATGAAAAAAGTATTTCATTCAAAAATTTACTATAAAAAAAAGTGTTTCATTCTACAATTTACTATGAAAATAATATTTCATCCTACAATTTACTATAAAAAAAGTGTTTAATTTTACAATTTACTATGAAAACAGTATTTTATTCAACAATTTACTATGAAAACAGTATTTCATTCAACAATTTACAATGAAAAAAGTGTTTCATTCTACAATTTCCTATGAAAATAGTATTTCATTCAACAATTTACTATAAAAAGTGTTTCATTCTACAATTTACTATGAAAACAGTATTTCATTCAACAATTTACTATGAAAACAGTATTTCATTCAACAATTTACTATGAAAACAGTATTTCATTCAACAATTTACTATTAAAAAAGTATTTCAATCTACAATTTATTCTACTGAATTATTTTCCTCTCCAATTTACTATAACAAAATATCTCGATCTAAACTTTTACAATAAGAAAATTATTTATTCTACAATCGACTATAGCAAAACATTTAATTCTACAATTTACAATTATCTTAGTCGTTAGAGCATCCTTCGGAACCATAAGGCTCAGGTTCGATCCCAACTCAACGCATTAGTAGCGTAGCTTGGATCTATGCGGTAGAGTGGGGAGCTGAGGATAAGTGTGGCCCCTCACCTCAGTCGCAAAAACAATATTGTAAATATTATAGACTCGTTATCCGTCTGATAACGACAAGATGCCACGCCGACTATTTAATTTCAACTTACTATAATAAAACTATTTCATTCTACAATTTTTTGTAAAAAAGTATCTCTTTCAATAATTTTACTATAAGAAATATTTCATTCTATAATTTACTAAAACAAAGCGTTTCAGTTTCCAATATACTATAAGAAAAGTATTTTCACTCTATTTCTATTATGGACTTGTATTTATTTTGAGAAATGAAAGATTGATGCCCATGCATTCGATCTAATAAATAGCAGTTTTGGGCACTATTACGTCGAAGTACAAGTATGCTTTTTTCAACTAGCAAACCCCAGTTTATAAGTAACAGTGTTTGATATAAATCTGTAGTCTAAACATTTTGCCCGAATTAACTAAATATTATTCAGAGATAATAGACCTTAATGTAAGGTTAATGTATTTTCTGAACTTTCCCCAAACACTAGTTATCATATATGTTTGTTAAATGATATTCATGTGAATTTTGATTTGCATAAATCGATATCTGTCTAATCTGAAAGATAAATTTCGCTTAGATTTTATAAGGTACACTCATATATATATATATATATATATATATATATATATATATATATATATATATATATAAGTGGAATATAACTGACTTCAAAACAAAACAAAAATCTGGAAAACCAGCTGGTGTAATGGAGTCCCCGCCTGTCAGTTTGACAGTCAGGGTTTGAATCACACACAAAGCAGTCTTCCTGTCTATAGCTCTGCTGATGATGCCTACTAGGCTGAAATGTACATACAGAGATTGATTTTTCTCGATTTGTTTAGCCTTACATTTGAATAGGTATGCCCGCCTAATTCATTAATTATCAATTAATTAATTTTCAAAATTAGGTACGACTTCAATTAAGCACATATTCTCCCAAAAATTGTCGGCTAAAAAAGCTATATCAAACACATCGTTTGTTTGTTTACTTCTCATATATATATATATATATATATATATATATATATATATATATATATATATATATATATATATATATGAGAAGTAAACAAACAAACAATGTGTTTGATATGGCTTTTTTAGCCGACAATTTTTGGAAGAATATATATATATATATATATATATATATATATATGTGTGTGTGTGTGTGTGTGTGTTTCTGTGTGTGTGTGTTTCTGTGTGTGTGTTTCTGTATGTGTGTAAGTATTTAAAGGAATAAAAAAGACAAGCAGTCAAGCTGTTTACCCCAATCGTTTGCCACGGTGATGGTCTGACATAAGTTCGCAAGTATTGGGTATCACTATTCTGTATTAACAGATCTGTGAGACTAGCTTGCTAACTATTACACGACGATGGGAGGCACAAGTAGCTAGATATTTACCCAACCCCTTAGCCACTGGTAGCATGTGACACAAGGTCACAAGTATTTGTGCATCCTCGGTGTTCGACGAGAATTTACCCCTATGTTCTGGATTTCCAGTGTTGGACATACTCTTATTTGACTACACAATTAATCTAGGACCAAATGTATGCATTTACACATCCCGTCCACCTTGTGACATAAGATCAATTATTAAATAAAATAAAGCTGGCTTGGATTCGGGGTTTTCCTTCCCTACACTGTTTGCCTAACAAAGGCTAAAGAATTCAGTCTGTCCTACAATTTGTCCATACCCGGGGAGAGCATTAAACTGAAATTTAAAGCAAACCAACCACAGGATTTGAACTCAGGCCACCGATTCTATTTCTTACAATGATAACCGTAGGCTGTCAAGATGTATGGAGGTCACAATTTGCAACATCCTGTATTTTATTAAAAGCATTTCGCTAAAAGATTATCAAGACTGGCTTCTCGCTCTCTTGGCTAGGGCTGTAGAATACGCCGACTGCTCATCTGCGGAGTGATTATACGTGAGTGGTGACTTGTAAAACTTAAGGACGGAATCCTTGTGTTACATAATCTATGCGGTTGCATAAGATTATTGTCAATCCCCTGTATTTCTAAATATGGATTTTCATATCACGGGTGGGACTTTCCATGGAATAGTACAGAAAGACCGCGAAATACGTGAAGTCACGTGGGACCTGGTTGGCTCCTCAGTTTTTCAGTTTGACGTCGGACAGAGAAGATGTCCTGCCTTAACTGGAACTCACAGCATACGCGCGTTATGTTAGTCAGATATTTAGTTACATGAAATGTTTAATTAAGGAAATAAAATTTTAAGAAAAATAACACGGTCTTGTGATTAATGAATGTCTTGGTAACCATGACTGATATAGAAGAAGAAATGAGTTAAGAGCGACCGACCACCAAGACGATAGAAGAGACGCTACAAGAAGAACCTAAGCTAGAAGATGAATAGAAGAAGAATAGCAGTAAGAAGTAATGAAATGGGTAAACAACACTGGTGGTTGAGCAATTCATAACAAGCAACGCTACTCTGACCCATACTTAAGCTAGAAGGACGGTCGGGGAGGTCCTCCTGATCAATCGACTGGCCATGTCAAGCCATTGCACATATATAATTATCCCTACTATATTGCTCTGATGGCAAACCCCCAATCTTTTTTTACCATATATGTGCTAAATGGCGGTGTTTGAAGGTCCATTGTCTTCGGTATGACGTTAATCCATATCTAACTGGTGATGTTCCAATTCTTGTTCTCTGGGGAGTGTGGAGTATCTCTTCACTACCTTTACCTCCAAGTCTACTGTGACCCGGAGTGGTACTACCTGATTGGGTTCCATCTATGGGTTAAATACATCAAATTGCTTCCGTAAAATAACAACCGTACCAAACAATGAATGAATAAAACATAAAATAACCCAAGGATTGACATGCCGCAGAAACCAACCAAGCAACCAACAGCCAGCCAGCCAGCCAAGAATTTACTGGATCTTTTGGTACCTGTTTGGGTTAAAAGATCTTATTGCACCTGTACAAATAACAGCCGTGCGAAAAAAGAATGAATAAAACAAAAACATATTTGGCATAAAATAACCCATGGTTGATATGATGAAAAATCTAATCAACCAAGACTGGCTTCATATTTTTTATTTTATTTTAAGTATTCATTGGAATCAGTCTAGACGTCTAGACAATATCAGTTTATTGTATAAATAAGGATACGTTTTTATATTATTTTGTTTATATTATACGTTGTTAACAAAGTTTTTCTGTGTACCCTCCAGTCCTCATATATATTTATTGTAGATTCAATTTAATAAAAATGTGGAAAATGACAGAAACTATTTTTTCTTTTACTTTCAAATCTTTTCCTCGCTTGTTTTTTTTTTTCTAATCTTTTTAATTTTTTTCTTTCCTTTTCCTTCTACATTAATCTATTTATAATTGAGATTCTGTCTGTATTTATCTGTAGCTGAAACTACGTCAGTGCTTACTTTACAGTCATTTCAGGAAATACGTAATTTATCAATGAGTATTTGATTTATAGTCAGTATCATTATTACATAAGAATATTGAACTTTTATGTAAAATTAATTGATAGTCAAATTTTCATGAGCATTTCGATACTTATTCACCTTTAGATGAATTTATGTTTAAAATAAAAGTAATTGGTAATTTGCTTGAAGCATTGTTAAGTATGTTATAATATATTAATGATTTGAAGGCAATTACAATGCGCATAAAAAATAAAAACAAAAACAAAAAATAAAAACAAAAAAAAAAAATAAAAACAAAAACAAAAACAAAAACAAAAAGATGTTATATATACAAAAATAACATTTTTTTGTTTTTATTTTTCATACGCAATGTAATTGCCTTCAAATCATTAATATATTATGTTTAAAATATTTTTCTTAAAATATTACGGCAAATATTTATTTACTAGCTCATCCCCACCCTCCTTATTGATTTTCATAAAATCCGAACAAAATATATTTTACTCGTACGATTTTTATGTTTTCTCAAGAGATAAGTGTTTAATAATTAAATCAGAATTTTTTAGAAAGTTTTGAGGTCAAAACAAATATCTCAGAGGAGGGAATTAGTATTATGCTTTTTAAGTCAATATCTTTCAAAACCTATTTACATCGCCTGGAGGCGTTTTTTGCTAGTATATTGTAGTGAATGACAACAATACACTTTTTATTATTACCAAATAGCTACATAGCATTTACCAGCATCGAGAATATGCTATTAAGACACGTCTCCATAATGATGAATCATCGCCTACCCAAGATCACACCCTACATTAAACTCACTACGGACCATCGTGGCTAAGAGCCACCAAAAGAGCAATACAATAACAGCTTGAAAATCCCTAGGTGCCTGTCACATCAACTACTGCCATTGGTCTGCCCTAGCTGAGAACCCTGTCACCTAGCGTGTCACCTCTAACCATGATGTCTTGTACTTTGAAAACATGCACAGAGTTATCCTCAAAGACAAAAGCCGTAGGACGAAAAACCGCAACACAATACCATCTGCCCAACATGCAAAGTACAACTTACAACCAAGCATATCCTCTAAATTGTAACAGACTTGAACATATCCGCGCAAATTACTATCAAGCAAGAAACCTGAAAGACATCTTTAAGAATACAAACCCTGAAAATATTTTAAATTTTATAAAAAAGGCAACTTTTTCAACAAAATATAACAGAACATAACCAATTATCTTCATAGAACCACTACTTTAAAGTCTGAAATCCAAAGTAACCTTTTCGGCATTAAATGACCCACAGAGGTTGATATGCCGTTAAACAAAACTCAAACTCAAAACTCAAAAACAATACCATCAAATCGTAGCTAGATCTTCAGCTGTAGCCGCTACGACAGTGCCTATATGTCCGTTTTAGGCCTTATCTTTTTTCCTGTAAAATATAATGCCCTGAAGAGCCAAGCATTTTGTTAAGATGGATATATATATATATATATATATATATATATATATATATATATATATATATTCTTGTTTAACAAAATACTTGGCTTCTTAGGGAATTATATTTTGCCTTGTCTAGTCACACTGATCCCTTTTACCTTGTCTAGTCAAATTGATGAGCCGTGAAACGACGAAACATGACTGTTTATGAATGACAATATAATATATATATATATATATATATATATATATATATATATATGTGTGTGTGTGTGTGTGTGTGTGTGTGTGTGTGTGTGCGCGCACTCAACAAAATATTATCTGTACGGCGATTTAACTTCCATCTCACAAACTATCCAAGTATGTCGAGTAAGACATGCTGGACCGTATTGGTGTAGTAAGGACGAACTCATAAGCGACGTTTCCCAAAGGATTTCTACATATAGACGCACTAATCTAGACCAACTAACAAAAAATTATTAATTCCAATCACACGAAAAATTCTGAAAAGATATGAAAATTTATTTATTTTTAGGGTAAAAGAAAAAATCAATATAGCAAAAATATTTTTCGTTAGTGCATATATATATATATATATATATATATATATATATATATATATATTATATATTATTATTATTATTATTATTTATTATTATTATTACTCTTCTTCTTCTTCTTCTTCTTCTTCTTCTTCTTATTATTATTATTATTATTATTATTATTATTATTATTTTATTATTATTATTATTTATTCAATTCAAATATATACAACTGTCCATAGGTCATAAAAATATATAACCTCAAATGATAACCAATATATTTTCAAATTTATTTATGACGGAAACATAACCCCGGAATTTGCCCCGAAACTGAACAGAGATGAGGTAACCATAAAAGAAAAAAAAACTGAAAGCACTAGAAAGATAAGAAGACAAATAATTGTTTTAAAAAACAGAAATTTGATAAACATTCAAACTTTATGAAACAAGACACGGTGGATTGACCTAAAAGGAAACATTTGAAGAAGTCGTTGTTGAAAATATAAAAAAGAGATATAAAAGATGTAGAATATCAAGAACATAGACTCAAATTACGAACGGGACAAAACAATCACCTGTAATGATGGGTTGATTGATATTAACGGCGTTTCAACACGTCTAGGGTTATTTTATACCAAGATCATAGGATGAATGGATGGATCTTAAGGCATGTCAACACTTGGCTTTGTTTTTGTTTTATTCATTTTTGTTGGGTATTCCGATTTATTTTTGAACTCATTTTTTATCTATTTAACCCATAGATGGGACCTTAACAGGTACTACCATTCTTGGTTAGAGTGGGCCTGGGGATAATGAAAGAGGTAATCCACACTCCCCATAGCTCTAGAATTAAAACCTCACCGCAGAATGCAGTTCAACATCATACTCAGGAGAGTAAGACGCATTCTAGCACAAATATGACAAAAATTGGGGCTTGATATAAGGGCAATACGGCGAGGACAATTATGCAGGTACTAGGGCTTGATATGGCTAGTCGATTGATCAGAGGAGGCTTCATCGACCACCTATCTAGACTAAGTAAGAGTCATAGTGGAGTGTTGCATGTCATGGATTGCTTAACCATGTGATTCCCTCGTTAAGCCCGAACACAACCCCTTGGTTTAGAAATAGCATAGGCGAGAAACTGTGAATTATCAAGAACCTTTGAGTTCATGTTTACCCTAACTTAGATATAGATGCTCTTTGTTTGAGTTATCTATCTATCTATCTATCTATCTATCTATCTATCTATCTATCTATCTATCTATTTTTGCAGTATTAGTTTTTTGTTTTGTAAACTGATTTGACTTTCCTCTCCGACCCAAACCACTACGGGAGTGAATGAGCTCTGATGATGATTTTTGTAAAATCGAAATATTGATCAGTATCAGCTATGATTATATTATAAATTCTTTTCTTCTTTAACAGCATTGTGTGATGTTTTCATTCCACCTTTTCTTCTCATATATATATATATATATATATATATATATAATATATATATATATATATATATATATATTATGAATAATATAATATAAAAGTGAAAAAAAAAATAAATGAAAAAAAGAGTGAATTTGGCCGACGTTGCAGTGTTTCGATCTATTAATTAGATCATCTTTAGGGCATCTGTTGGTATATGGAAGGTAATGAGAATTTTTTTATCACAGAATAATCACGCACTTTTCTCGTTATTCTGTGATAAAAAAATTCTTATTACCTTCCATATACCTACAAATGCCCTGAAGATGATCTAATTAATAGATCGAAACACTACAGCGTCGGCCAATAAACTCACCACTTAACTCATTTAAATCTGTGTTTTTTCAATGTTTCTTAATATACCACCACACACACACACACACACACACACACACCTATATATATATATATATATATATATATATATATATATATATAGATAATGCATTCAGTGTCCTCTAAGCCATTCACTGTGCTTGTGGAAACAATAGAAGTACATTTCTCCGTAGAATGTCCATTGAGATTCCATGAAGTAGTCATTTAACCTAAGGGCAAAATGTCTTCGAATCAAACCAATGAAGTAGCGAGTGAATTCGAGGGCCTAAAACCAAAGATGTTTCATCTGCAATGGACCTGAAAAACAATTGCCCCAAAGGAATCGTTATCTAAAGATTTTTTTTATCTTGGGCCAGTCTGACAAAGATGCCTGAGTTTCCCGCCGATTTAACCAAAGTAGGTGTCGATACACATCCAAAATAAGAAGACATTTGCTGCCTAGTAACAGTATTACTCTTAAAGTACACTGGTCAGATCATTCCTAACGTAAAATATATAGAGGTGTTCCGTTTGATGAGTAGGGGGCACTTGCCTCCTATGTCAGGTGCATTGTGGGAGCTATGACTGGATATTGGACCTCATGCATGGCACACCTGGATTGGTACGCGAGATAACAGGTCGCACCAAAGTTGGGCTTGAAATAACTGTTTTTGTGTAGAAGCATTTTTATTACACTAAGTAAAACTTTGATTTCCAACTCTCCAGTCTTGCATTTTCTTTCAGTATTTCATCTTCATTTGTATGTAAAACGTATCCCATTTGATCATCTGATTTATCTTATAGAGTTACACCCCTTACAGATGTGGAGAAACGCTGACTCATAGAAGTCATTTTACAGTTAGGTCCCGGCTGGTTTTCAGCCCAGAGACGTTGTGAGGCTGGGAGGTGAAAAGCAAGAGCATATTGGATTAGACTGAGATAAAAGTATGGGACAGTTGCTTCCCATGACACGTTCATTGTGGGGGTTAGGACCGGAAATGAGACTTCAGCCATGACACATATCGACTGGTACACGAGATAGTTGCACATGTTGAGTCTTAAGTAACAGTCTGTGCGTAGAAGTGTTTTTTTATCCTACGTTAAATAAAACCTTGTTCATTTCCTTCATTCGGATCTTGCATTACATCAGTGCTTCGTATTTATTTTGTATGTAAAACCATAACACACACACACACACACACACTCTCTCTCTCTCTCTCTCTCTCTCTCTCTCTCTATCTATCTATCTATCTATCTATCTATTTCAATACCCTCTATCAATTTCGTCTACACCATGCTTACGGGGGATCTGAATTAAGGGGGCAAGAGCAAGGATTCAGGTGACAGAACCGAAATTGGAGTTCGAATTAATTCACCATATAATCGAAACGACATTGGTGGCTTTTGCAGATGTGGAAAAACGCTGACTCAGAGAAGTCATTATACAGTTAGGTCCCAGCTGGTTTTCAGCCCAGAGACGTTGTGAGGCTGGGAGGTGAAAAGCAAAAGAATATTGGATTAGACTGAGATAAATAATCAGATTAAAACAACCTTATAGGAATAGATCGATAGAGAATTTCTGAGAAAACCGAAAGATATCAGAAAACGAGATTTAAAGAACTGTAATTTTTCGACAAGTGGATCTTATCACTTTTTAACTCAAGAATTTCTTTTCCTCTTAATTTCTTTTCGTGAGCCCCCATGGCCATTTCACACAACAAAAATGAAAAAAACCAAAAAAAAAAACGTTGTTTTTGCTGACTGATGTAATAAAAATTATAGAAAATTTTGAATTGGATGTTTATTTTATACTCATCACGCAGAGAATCAAACCTAATTCATTTTTATCGAACTGAATTTGTTCAGCCTTAGTTATTATAAATCTAGGAAAACAGAGTTTTATACTCTGTTTTCCCAGATTTTTAAGAACTAAGGATGAACAAATTCTCGCATTTGTCGATAAGAGGGATCACAGGAAGTTCTTCAACAAATCAACAAAAATATACTAATACTCCGATTTTAATAACATATTCGGTATTTTGCGCTCATCTCCTCCAGAGACGGTCGGGTGTACGTTACTGGCCCCAAATAGCATTCACTTCTATGCTGTGCATCTCTTGCACATGGTATATCCGTTGTCTATATCAATGGGTACTTTGAACCAAGCTTTTCCGACACTTTTGATAGCATCGGCCTTATTATCCTTCGATGTCACAAGGCTGACCCTGACCTGTAGGTCAAACTTATGTATTACGTTCTCCAGAACACCTAGCCGTTGCTATACGAGTATCTCTGCTGTTCCCCTTGTCCGTATACGGCTCCCCTTCATAATTACCGACTCAACCCATGCAAATACTCCCCTTTGTCCATCAATATGTCAGATCTCATCACTGAGAAGATGCATTCTACCTCTTTCTTCAAAGGTAAAATTAACAAAATAGCTTGTTGTTTCCAAGATCTTTCCTTTGTGTCAAAAATATTTGGTTAATTTCTTTTTCACTATTTAAAATATATAATGGAGAAAATTATATTTCATAATATATAAATATAAGTAATATAAATATTTTCTGTGTGATGCATTCTAAATGAATTCGAATCTCACTAGTCTTTCTAGACAACAAAGCAGATAGACATAGACGAAAAATTCGATATATGTTGTTAATGTTATTTTTGAAAACAAGAACACGATATATAAGGTAGAGTGATACCGCTGCTCTTTTTGTATTATTTAAATCCCGTTGATGTTCTTTCACGTTCGTAAAAAACAGTACTTTTGATTATTTTGTTATGTATTCTTGAACACTGACGAGCCGTTTAGGTGAAAACAAGGTAGGTAGGTTCAGACACCTTTTGGTCTTTATAATTTTGCTCTACTTAGTATTGAGAACTTTTATAACTTTGTAGGCTTTTTCACGACACTATTAGGACTTGTACAGTCGTGTATTAGGGTTCGGCTCCAGTCGTATATACGAGTCGACACGTTGGCTTGTTGATCACACACACCTATTAGTCCTTCAAAGTCCACGAAAGAATACTTCCTCCTTTCTTTCGTTTATGGTCAGGGTATGGTATCAATCAAGTGGGTATCAACTTACACAGGCCGCGTGCTCTTCGTTGCGGTCAATTAACTTTATCTCCACTGGTATCTGTTTCATTCATAACATTTGTAGTATTTTTTGTAGTAGAATAAAGTTGACAAATTTTCGTTTCTTTTTTAATGACTTGATTTATTTAATTTAGGCTTCTTAACTTTGAGAGAGAGAGAGAGAGAGAGAGAGAGAGAGAGAGAGAGAGAGAGAGAGAGAGAGAGAGAGAGAGAGTCGGTTTCATTAACAAATATGTTTTAGTAATGTTCTTAACTCCGTTCCAACGGTCAGTACCCATTATCAGGCTTCACATATCAGCGGCACCAATCTCGATCCAGGACCTCAGTTGCTCGCCTCTGACTAACCAGGCCAAACTGCTAACTCGA
>CM042141.1:104381597-104384097 GCA_023376005.1 Doryteuthis pealeii | reverse complement strand
TTACAATCACTAGAGAAAGTCTGTAAACAACAGATGAGTAAATGCCTTACGCTAAACGGTGAAAGTTTATATATATATATATATATATATATATATATATATATTTGTGAAAAATGTGACATACCGGTGAAACAGGTCACAATGGTTAGTTGATGCAAGATTCACAATGATAAGACAGCGATATAACAAATATAGTGCTCAAAACCTTGGTAGAGCAAATTTATTTTGATAATGGTACATGGTAATAACCTACTCGAGTTTCAGTGGATTTAACCCTGAAGATCTTTATGGTGAAACTCGAGTAGGTTATTAACATTATCATAATATATATATATATATATATATATATATATATATAAATCATGGAAAACGTGATGTAAATATCTGAGGGAATTGTGACGTCATTGATGACGTTGTTTCGGTTACAAACAGACCCATAGTCTTCATTATAATAAGATATGATAGTCAAATAAAAACTTTAGCTAAAAATGGATTGCAATGGAATCTACGTGGTAGGAGTTAGTAATATTATGCGTTCATTGGCCATCACTTAGATATCATTACAATATTAGCGGGACCAGAGGATATACCACAGTATGATAATTTGATTATTACAACGTTTGAGACGTTTACTTAAAAAAATAGTTCAATATGTAAAAGTATAATAATCTTGATTTAACTCTCTCTCTCTCTCTCTCTCTCTCTCCTCTCTCTCTCTCTCTCTCTCTCTCGTTCTTTTTTCATTCTTTCCTTCTTTTGATCATGTTTGATTGAAATATATTAATGTTATCGATTCCGCACGCTCATCCCCTCTCTTTATCTTTCCCCTACTTTATCTCATTCCTTCTTATAATGTATTTTTATATGTAACATGCCCTTTATTTTTTCTAATAAATATTTAATGGTCCATTATTTAGCTGAGGTCACGACACTCATAAGCATTCGGTATATAAGCGACACCAGATAATCAGAGTTCACGTTTTTGCATTTTGTCTTGGACGATCTAATTTTAAATCAGAGGTTGTTGCAAGATGATACTGATCGGAAGATTAAGGAACAAGAGTATTAATATATAGATATATCTTGTTGTCTGCACATAGCTGATAAATTTACTCTTTTGTTGGTCGTCAACATTGGTATGTCCAAGGGTAGGAGTCCATTGGAGAACGTCATTTATGAATTCATCCTTACTTCTCCAGCAATGGCTTACTCGACTTTCTCGGATGGTTAAAGAGATGGGGGGGAAGTTGCTGTAAAACCTGTCTTTCATACGACTTGAGATTATGAATGTATTTTGAAAGGACGTTTATTTATTTTGAAACGTTTGGGCATCTACATTCTAAATAATTTCCCCAAACCTTTTATATATCATCATCATCATCATCATCATCATCATCATCATCATTATCCTTATCATCATCATCATCATCAAGTCACGCTGGCACCACGGATACCCAAGACTCTATATATCTAGGTATCTACATATATCTCATTCCGCTGGTGATCAGTCTAGACAGGTCCTCCCCGCAGCATCCAGAATTTGAACAGACCTGATTGATGCAGGTTTTTGCTGGTCAGCCTACATTTATGTGTCTATGTATAAGTGTCCACAGAAGAACGTCACATTTGTAAAAATATGGACTCTTCTAAGTGGCATATATGCGTTTGTGGAGGCGCGTCATGTAATGGTTATCGTCAAAGAAAATGAAATAGCGACACGAGTTCAAAACCTGGACAAGGCTGTTTGCTTTTCATATAGCGTTATTACTCTTGGGAAAGGTATGTATCCAACTATTCTCCATCTAGCTATGAGTAAATAGTAGGATGGACTGGACGCTTTAACATTGGTTTGGTAGAAGGGGAGGGAAAACTCTGAGTTAAACCTTGTTTAACTCTGCTTAAGAAATTGACCATGTGTTACATCCTGCTCACTCGTTTGCTGCTAAATCAGTCAACAGGAACTGATTTCTTGTATATCGGATATATTCATTAAATATTTATCTCACATGAAAATAGGCACATGTTCGATCACCGAAAATTATAATTTCACTTCAATCATTAACGCTAAAAACTTATGCAACACCTGTTTTAGAGATTCTTATCATCTAACAAGATGATTTTATTTCTTTTCTTTTTTTTTAATTACCAAATATAAATGTAATTATTTTGTAAACATACACAAGACATGAAATATGTGTAAGAATTTTTAGAGTATCAAAAAATTAAGAGGATAGAAATAAAAAAGAAAACTAGCCGAGAAGCTTAAAAATATATTTTACTAGATTCTGAAAAGAAAAAAAAATCTATTTCACGTGTTATTTTGAATGTAGTAGGAATGATCCATATTGTATTATTAGATGATTGCTTTAGTTTAGTTTAGTGATTATGAAAATGACATATTTACAGGGAAAAGGTATGTGTTTGTCAAACTGAAAGAACGGGACATTAAACAACATGAACAACAGTAAAATACTGTCTATCTTTATTATTTGCCCTTACT
>CM042141.1:104374097-104376597 GCA_023376005.1 Doryteuthis pealeii | reverse complement strand
ATATTACTGATTATCTGTTTGGGGCCGCCCATGCCTTTCCTATACGTGTATTAACATCACTTTCTGTGGATGAGATATTACTACCTAACTATTCTATATTAAAGTAGTATATGAAAGAAGTACAAAAACGGAAAAGACTTACAGAGAGTAAAAAAAAACTCAGCCAAAAAATAAGTCTTTACTCTTCAATGAACAGAGGGGAAAATAACGAGCAAAGATTTTTCGGATTCACACGTGACTGTCATTTTATTATATGATAACAAAATTATTTGCAGGCCTCAAGTAATAGGCATGTGAAGTGAACACACACACACACACACACACACACGTATATATATATATATATATATATATATATATATATATATATATATGTATGAAGTAAATGGAAGTGAATCCGACAGTGTGAATTAAACATTTTTTGAAAAAACAAATGATATTATAGTCCGCTGACAGAAATCTGTTTCGACATTTTAATAAAGCGGTTTTCTTCAAGAGCGAAATATTTGTGATGGAGAGACGGAATTGTGGCTGGAATCATGAACATTTTTGATACTTTTAAATACATTTTTTATATATTTTTACAACAAACTCTTTCGAGTTTTCTTGTGAATTATAATGCTTCTGATTTTTTTAAATAAAATTTATTTTATTTTTAACACAGAATATGCATTTTCAAAATTTAAAAAAATTTAGGCTCCGAACATGAACGTTCGTTTGTACCCCTCCTGTTTTTAACGGTTTACTTATTCCGTCTCTTCAACATAAATATTTCGCTCTTGAAGAAGAGCGCTTTATTAAAAGGTCGAAACAGATTTGTGTCAGCGAACTATAACATCATTTGTTTTTTTAAAAAAAAATATATATATATTATATATATATATATATATATATATATATATATATATATATATATATATATATATAAGGTGTGTTATAAAAGTATCGAGATTGAACCTGTATTTACCAATATAGAAATGAACAAAGAATGGAACGTTAATTTGTTTCAGAATACAAGGTGTATCATAAAAGTGCCGGGTTTGAAGCTGTATTTACAAGAAGTATAAAAAAATTTCGATACACACCTTATATATATATATATATATATATATATATATATATATATATATATATATGATTCAAAGTTAATGATTGAACTACAGCTCCGGAACGTTGTGAGACAAAACATTTAATAGGTGTACAGCACATGGTAACGATAAGATACATACATTACATAGATACATAAGATACAAATAAGATATAAGAGTAGAGATAAAAGGACACATTCATGAATGGTAAATACAAGATACAATATTTAGGTATAAACGAGATACCCAAATGTACATAAAATATAAATGTTACAGACATGGAACTAAAGGATTGTCCATGCTGTATAAAAGACTTACAGTAAGAAGGGGGTAGACATAAGTCTAACCCATGTGCTCGTTCAGAGGCAGTAAGGAAAGAGAGAGTGAAGCATTTAAATCAGCCGCTTATATACCAGAGGTCCCCTGGTGGCCACAAACCGCAACACAGCGGGAGGATAACTCTTCCAGGTAAAGGGAAGATAATCCCCTACATTATATATATATATATAGAGAGTAGGAGAGAGAGAGAGAGAGAGAGAGAGAGAGAAGGGGAGGGGGGAGTAACGGTCTTCATTTTCATGTAGCATTACACAGGTTTTATTGGGTCTATATGTTTTAGTCTGATTGTAAATGTTGCACCGAAACGTGGGTATTACGGCTAGTATCATATAAAAATATATTATAAAATATTGTCTTATATAATTAATTAATCAATTAAAGGCAAAAAGCCTCGTCCTAGATAGAATGTTCTGGTTCTGAAATTAAGAAAAATGTGATCACAAAAATATACGCTTTGCGTTGTATCAGAACTAATGAGACGAGCATCATGAAGAACCAGTCAACAAAAGACCAATTAGAAGAAGCCATGAAGATAACTACACACTACAGAAAATAGTAAGGTACCTGCCAGCTACGCAAGTAAGTCAAACAATTAAATTTGAGGGTATAACCACGGATGTCTTTCATAAGAAGAATAGAAACGAGCACTCTCCATATATCTACCCAACAGAAGAAGGGACACACAACAATTTTTATTGTGTCGCATCTTGCTCGTTCGTTAAATATATATATATAGTAACACCTATTTCTAAGTGATTAACCACTAAGCTAGCTCATCGCTGCTTAACTTCGGTGATCTGTGTGAGCGGGAATCTAATAATTATTTGATTGTTTACCGAAACCTATTTTCTTCATATTGATCCAAAAAGTAGGTCACCGCAAATAAATATTTGTGAAACACTTTTGTTGATAAAACAAACGAAGTACAAAAAGAATCAAACAAACAAACCATTACAAAAACTACTCGAAATACAGTATTTGTATGAACAACAAACAAAACCATATCTATTCTTCTTCTCCTTCTTGTCTCCTTGATCGATTATTATAAGTCATATCTTTGAATGATCTTGCAC
>CM042141.1:104356597-104369097 GCA_023376005.1 Doryteuthis pealeii | reverse complement strand
TGCCAGAATACTCAGAAGAGTCCTGGATACCTGAGGAGACTTGCTGTCACTCCAGTGAAAGACCATCAGCTAACACTGATGAGAAAACTCAAAAGGAGTAAATAACAACAACAACAACAACAACAATAATAATAATAATAATAATAATAAGATAGATTACTTATGGCAACCAATAAAAGTAGATGTTGTCATCCTTCCGTCTACTGAAGACGATGGCGTAGAGTCCACTTTTTGGTATTTAAAAAAAATCTGCAACTGCGTGAGTGGTTGAGCAGCACAATTCTTGGATGGCAATCTCTGGAATCTCTGGTGCAGTGACTGCGAACACTTCGGGTGGCGAGGTTGGATACCTTCGTTAGGTCCATCAATACGGTGCAGAGTGACATCCGCTCTCCCGGCACCCCTCCTGCAGCTGGCATAGTGAGATCATGTCCACGATTGCTCGGAAGCCACACTGTGTTCCTGGATAGGTGCAAGATGCAAAGTCTGCAGACGCGCCAGTGTAACACGCGCAAGACTTCTCAAACTATGCTGGAGTCGCTCCGATCTCCTTTGTTCCTGTATAAGGAAACGATGGTAGCGCCCCGCTTGTCCTGAGGGATGTGTCCATGTTCCCAACAACTGCAGAGTCTCTAGTGTAGTGGTTGAAGCAGTGCTGCCCCATGCCTTCAAGATACTTGCTGGTATGCCGTCACTCCCGGTTGCTTTCTTATCAGCGAGGCGGTCCTCTCCATTTTGTAGTGGAAAACTACGTAGCCTGGGCAGTTTGTTATGGAGGATGAGCTGTCGCCCTAGCAGCTCTCCACACAGCCGTTGGGGTCCAAGGGAAAGGTAAAAACCAATGCAGTTTGGCAACGACGGTGCCGCAGGAGTTGCTAGGAAGTACTGAGATTCAGCACCACCCACCTTAGGGACTCCAGCTCCGGATTTGTTTTCGGGGTTTACTCCCTTAGCCTTTCCTTGGAATAAGGTAAAGCTGCAAGGCAACGGTGGGTTTATATGACTTTTCCTTGTCCTCAGATGTGACATATGGGTAAACAGAAAAACAGCAAAAACTAGAAAACAAAAATGGGAAGAAAAACAATTATATGGACACTTCAAACGACAAATCGGAGACGTTGCACATGAAAAAACCTGGACAGGGTTAAGAAAAGGAAACCTAAAAAAAAAACTGAATCACTAATAATTGCTGCACAGAATAATGCCATAAGGACAAACTATATCAAAGCAAAAATTGATAAGACCCAACAAAATAGTAAATAAAGAGATGAGACTGTAAACCAGTTTGGAAATCAGAGGAAGAATTGAAACCATTCAGAACACTGCACTGCTGCAATCTGCCAGAATACTCAGAAAAGTCCTGGAGACCTGAGGAGACTTGTTGTCACTCAGACTCCAGTGAAAGGCCATCAGCGATGTGAAAAACTCAAAAGTAGTGAATAATAATAATAATAATAATAATAATAATAATAATAATAATAATAATAATAATAACAACAAACTCACACCCAGATGCAATAGAAGCAAAACTTTTTAGAGCAATATATGGGAAAAAAAGAATTCAAGTAAACATCAAAATGGATAAGAGATATAAAAGATAAACTGATGGAAATCGAAGAAGGATTTGTAGAAAGTATACGCATAATTACGCTCATTTATTATGCAAAAAAAATAAATTTTCAACACACAACAAAATGATATATGCACAAACCACAATTTGTTCTTTAGTATGAAACGTATAAAATTCTCTGGGACTTCGAGATCACCGACGAAAAGATTGACAAATACCTGGGCCTTACCAGAGAATTGAAAAGCTGTGGAATATGAGGGTGAAAGTGATACCAATCGTAGTTGGTGCACTGGGGAAAAGACTGGAGGAACTGGAAATCAAGGGAAGAATTGAGACCATCCAGGAAACAGCATTGGTGAAATCAGCTATAATACTCAGAAGAGTCAAGGAAACCCGAGGAGAGTTGTTGTCACGTAGACTCCAGTGAAAGACCATCAGCTAACGCTAGTGTGAAACACTATCTATTAATAATGGAGATTGTCTGTATTTTTATCTGTAACAAAAACTAACTACATAACTCTACGTCACAACTTGCGTCACAATATTATTATGCTATATACACCCAAAATTTGAGTAAGCAATTTTAAAAATTGTTTTTTACTCTTGTCCTTTTTCTTTTCTTTTTTTTTTACAGTAACAAGAAGTTAACTAAAACGTTTAGAAATAAATAAATACCTACGATTTTGTGTAAAATTGATGTGGAAAATATTCAAAATAATTGTTTGATTATTACATGCACGCAACATTTTATTTGAGAGGGACGGGGCTCAGTTTTCATTTCAAATAATTTTAGTTTTTTTACTCCTTTAATAAATATGAGGATTTGTCTTACTTATGATACATGACATTGAATTTTTAACTCCCACCCTTTCCGGCAATGTCTTTCAAAAATTAATTTTTACGACGCCGGGGGGGGGGGGGTTCTGTTGTTAGTAATAATAATGTTATATTCCATTTACAACATATATTTTCCCATTGATTTAAAAAGTATATCAATAATTTTCAGTACAACACAAGCCAACTTTATTTTCCAGAATTAGCTTGGAAAAATGATTTAGACACTAATATAGACTGTATGTATTTACCCAACCCCTCTGCCATAAGCAGGTTTGACACAAGGTTTAAGTTTTCAGCGGAGTACACCTGGTTTGACCTCAGATTTTTCCTTCTCTTAGTGCTACACACTAACATAGTGCTATGTTACATAAGTGTTAGATTCCTAATATTTATGTACAGTAGTGTAGAAACCAAAATGGCTGTTATAAGTTCAGCCGGCGGCCTTGAAGTAATGAATGACAAGGCTTGACCTCAGTCCTGATCCTTCCGGTGGATACCGTGAGAATCGGTGGAGAAGACCCTCTTCCCACAGATTTTTAGTCAGATCGGCCAAAGACCACAACGGTGGTAAGTCGTGTTATGCACGGTGCCGACTCAATCTGCGCAGGTAGTCTGGTGGGGATTTCAGAATAAAATATGATCTAAGTAAATCAAAGTCTTGTGTTATTATCTAAAAACTACCAATGACACAGTGCTTCTGATAAAGAGAAATCCCCAATGGAAGACCAGACACGAAGTCCCCAAGACGAAGTCCAGAGGCTAGAAGAGACGATAGAAGATGAACAGAAGAAAAATAGAAGTAAGAAAGTAAGGAAAGAGAGTATGCAACAATAGGTGTCTAGGAATTATGTAAGGTTGTGTAGAAATTAAAAATAACGACAATTCTGGGTCACGGAGCAAAAAACTAAAAGTAAATTGACAAGGGTTGGTCTTTTCGCTGACATTGTACCTGTCTCGTGCTTATCAGTCTATTTTGTTAGAACAGGAAGTAATTAGAGATGTTAGTTTAGCTGTTTACATGTTATTCAAATTGTTATCGTACAAAAAATTCATCGAAAAAAATCACGGAAAAAATAGACGAAGACAAACACACTAATTAAAACTTGTAATCCTAGATTTCAAGATTGTGGGTCTGCCCGAAATATCATTTAATTTACTCAGGGAATCAGTTTGATTTCCAAAATGGTATGATATGTTGAGCTATGGTCTTTTGGAGTATAGTTGCAAAATGTAACACACTGATACACTGACATTCCAATTAATCATTATATATATTTTTCTTTCATTTGAAAAACAAAAAATAAACTTTTATTGACAAAATAAGTTATTTATCTATTTTTTATATTGCGTTTTCTTTTCCCACAATTACAGTGATCCCTTTAAAAGTCACGTGATTAAAATACATTACGAAAAAAAATGGGCATGGAAAACGCGTAAATCTTTGGGGTTTTTTTTTGTTTTGTTTTGTTTGTTTTTTTCTAAAATAGTCGAGCAGCTCTATAAAGTAATGGCAACTTAATGTCAAAAGAGTCTTATCGCGAAAGAAATATAGTGTTAGGGTTTCCTTGTTTATTTATTTATTGTTTCTTCTGGAGATTTCTTCTTTTTTCCCCGGGCAAAAAAATAGTCGACTGCAAAGAGAATCCAAACCGTCCACAACGGAACTAAAGTTCCATGAAAATGTAAACTAGCTCTTATCGAGGAAAAGTTTCATCTCGAATGCGGATAATAAATACGAAAACCAACAATTTTTTTCTGGACAGACTTCAAGATCTGTCGGTTGATATCTGCGGGGCGATTCTAAAACCGTTTCGATTATTGTGAAATGGAAGATATTTCCATAAAATCCTGCGCTCGGAGAGAGAACGTAAAGGACGGACCATTTTATCAGTTTTAGATTCAAGACTTACTGTCAGTAATCGTATTCGTCGGTGATTTATGTGAAATGTTCTTTACGGAGTAAAATGTGTGCCGAATGTATAGATAAAAATTACTCACTCGTTTTCAGAGTTGTTTTTAACTGACCGAAAAAAGTTAACATGATTACTAAACTCTACCTAGCAGAATTTATTTTAATGGAGATTGTGTGTCTGTCTGTCTGTCTGTAACCGAAAATCCTGTGCTGATTTACGCCACGAATGATGAACAGGAGTTAGAAACAAGAAATACATGAATACAACAGCATTTCAGATAACCCTGTATCAATACATTTATTAATAAAAGAAAATACACTTGTTATTGCAAACTATAGTATTGTCTGCGTGAATTATCAATTATATAAATATAATGAATGTAATTCCACTTAACTGAGTCCTTGTAAAGTTTATGATAAGTATCGCACTTACGACGGCCCTTTTTCTTATATCTGCTGAATTAGAGAGCGACTTTTAACGCCTTTCCTATATCTACTGAATTAAGGAGCGACGTTTTTCACATCTGATACCCAAGAGACGCTGGTACCAAAGAGGAAGCATTCATATATTCAATTTTGTCGCTAAGGTTTTTGGGCTTGTGATTGGTGTAGTTTCGTTAATCTTTCTAATTTAATATGATACTTCCTTATATTAAAACTTGAATACAATCTGTGTCAGTCCGTTCATTATCTATTTACCTAGCCATCTATATCAGTCTTTTAATTATCTATCTATCAATCTATCTCAACCTGTTCATTATTGATACATCTATCTTCCTATCTCTATCTATCTATCTATCTATATATATATATATATATATATATATATATATATATATATATATATATCAAACAAGGAACAAAAAGAAGAGAGGAAAAAAGCTGCCACAGAAAAGAGAGCTGAAAGAAAGGGGAAACAGCAGCACCCCCAACACCTAGAGAAAGCATCACCTTTTGTTTGCAGCCACTGCACCAGAGACTGCCATTCGAAGATCGGTTTGTTCAGCCACTCACGTAGCTGTAAGTGAGAGAAGAGAGAGAGAGAGGAGAGAGAGAGAGAGAGAGAGAAAGAGAAGAGAGAGAGAGAGAGAGAGAGAAACATCGTCTAAAATAGACGGAAGGTTGCCAACACACACACACACACACAACATATTATTATATATATATATATATATATATATATATATATAATATATATTAGTCAGTTCATTATCATAAATCTATCTATCTATCTATCTATCTATCTCAGCCTGTTCATTATCTATCAATCTATCTATTTATCTCAGTCTGTTCATTCGCTCTCTCTCTCTCTCACTCACTCTCTCTCATATATATATATATATATATATATATATATAATCCAAAAGTCCAGAGAAGAAATCTTCCTTACGACAAAGGTATTTTTTAAAAAAACAACTTGTCGCAGTTAGAGAGCTCAATGTGTGCTCTTGTGTTAGAGTCACAGAGCAAATTTATATTTAAATAAATAACAAAAGACTTATAGATCTTGCATTATAGACTATTTCAGGGAGCTTAGACAAAAATGTCTAATTCTCCCGACTCATCAGATGCAAATGATGAATTCTTTATTTTTAAGGCGTTTGAAAACAAATCTGTTTAAAAAAATTTTCTGAAGTTTGAAAAAAGGAGACGGTTTTGAAATATGACATCAAATATTCTATTCTATCAAATATTCTATTTTAAGGTGTGAGTATGTAGCGCTGTAAGTGTATGCATTGAAAGAAACATTGAGCGTTTATTACGTATGTAGTAGTGTGTGTGTGTGTATAAATTTCAGCGGAAGTGAAACCTCAAGGTAATGTGTGTGTGTGTGTGTGTGTGTGCGCGTGTGTTTGTGTATATTAGTAAGAGGTAGGGGAGAGGTGTCATGAAAAGAAGTTTTCATGTTTCATAATAAGAGAGGAGATGTAAGTCTGAGAGTGTGTGTGTGTGGGGGGATTTAAAAAAAGGAAAGAAAAGATTTAATTATATTTTAATTTGTTTATTTATTTATTTATTTATTTTTTAGAAAGAGTATTGTAATTTTATAGTTAGTACTGATTATTTGACGATTAATATATATTAATATTATTATTATTAATTACGTATAAGTGAATGAATTATTGTATTATTATTATTATTATTATTATTATTATTATTATAGTTTGTTATATTATCATATCTAAATACATTATTAAAATTATACATATATACTTATATTATTATATCTAAATACATTATAAAATTATACACATATATATATATATATATATATTATATATATATATATATATATATATATATAAATTTTATTATAATTAAAAAAAAATAAAAATAAAAAAATAAAAATTATTGTTGTAAAGATAATTGTTATAGTACATTATATTTATTATTTTATAATTTTTATTGAAAAGTTGTTATTATTGTTATTGCAATATATATTAATATAATTATTGTTATTATAAAATTTTTCTTAATGTTATAATTATTATTTATATTTTTATTATTGTAGTTGTTATTATTATAATTATTAGTATTATTGTTATTATAATTTTTATTATCATTAAATTATTGTTATTATAATTTTTATTATCATTAAATTATTGTTCTTTTTATAATTTTTATTATCATTAAATTATTGTCATTATTCTTTTTATAATTTTTATTATCATTAAATTATTGTCATTACTAATATGTTATTATCATAATTATTCTGATGACAATTGAGTGCTAGTGAATGTTTATGCAAATAGTGTTAGTGTGATTATAATTATGTGAAAATAATTATTGGTAAACAAGGATGTATATTTTTGATTATTATTTTTATCAGTAGTTGTATTGTAATTGTGTCAATGGGGATTGTAAATGTGTTGGGGGTTTAATATATAATATAATAAAATATACTAACATTATATTTTGAATTTCGCCTTATGTCTGCACTTGGCTATCAGTTCATTCCGTTTGTTCAGCAGTTTTCTATAGTCCTTAAACAGTATTATTTCTATTTTTTCTGTTATACAAAGCGGGCATTTGTCTTTGAAGTTAGTAGCTGAGTTTGAAGTTCTGACAATTCTCCATTTGACCACCGGGTCGTTGTTTGAGTTCTTGATTGCCCAGTAGTGCTTGGATAATTCCGTTTGGTTAGATAGTGCGGGGTTGTTAAAGGAATGCCTATGGGTGTAGTACCTTTGCTTGAATGGTCCAGCAGTAATCCCGAGGTAATGCATGGTGTTTTCCGGGCTGTTACGAGCTGATATTTGGGCTTCGTATATTATATTGTTGGCTAGACAGTTTTTATCTAAAGGGCATTGCTGAGTCTCTCTACAATTGCATTTCACTGTGTTCAGGTAGCTGTCTCTAGTTCTGGGGCTATTTAAGTTTATATTAGTGTTCTCTTCTAGATTCTTGTGATATTCATTCAATATCTTTTTATTATGGGCATTAATTATGCTACTCATATTGGGAGTACATGAGTAGCTAATTTTCAGGGTATTTCTGTTTAGTATTTTGCTTAAGGGATTGTTTTGGTTAAAGTGTGTATTTATTAGGTTAAGAAAAGTTCTACCTATGTCTAATTTTGCTATTCTACAGTAAGGGGGGTTAAACCAAATTACTTTACGTGTTCTATTCCTTGAATTACCAGGCCCATTCACACTATTTAGTTCAAATTTACTAATATATTGTAGATTATTGGTATATCCACTGTCCTTCAGAGCTTCATCATAGAAGGATTTATTGTTTTTAAAAATCCTATTGTTAGCCGACAGTCTATTGATTCTTATATTTATAGAGTGAGGGATCTTATCTAGTATGGATTTGGGGTGGTTAGAGTTTCTATTCACATATAGTGGTATATGCCCTTCCTTGTGGAAAGGTTGGAAGGTATTCGTTTCCAGATTCAATGTAATATCTAGAAAATTAACTATCTTGCAGTTTGGTTTGATTTCAATTCTTAGTCCTAATTTTTGGAAGATGCTAACTATTTTTTTCGCGATACTTGACGTTAGGGGGCCGTTACTATTAGGAACGAGGATCAGCCCGTCATCCCGGTAAATACCTATTTGGGATGGTGGGACTATATCACCTAATGAGTGTATTATATAGATTCCCACTAAGTCAGATAATTGGGCTGAGTCGTAGGCCCCCATCGGTAAATCGAAGTTGTTGTTTCCTTTTTTAACCCAATCTGACTTATTATTCCTTAATATAGTTTTTCGGCAGGCCATTATAATATCCCTATCCTCTTGTGATATGTATGCATATTTCTTTGCGAAATCTATGCTTTTCACTAGCAATTCCTTGGTTATTGATGGGTAATATTCAATGATATCAAATTGAATAAGCGTTGCTCTGCTTTTGTTTTCAATTTTTCGGAACCAGTCAATAGTGTCCATTGAGTTTTTCCATAGATGGTATTTAGTTTTATTAAGGGTTGTTTCTACTATTTCTTTGACTATTGTTTTAGATACTAGCCCTAATTCATTCTTAGTGGGGTTTATTAATCTAAATTGGCGGTTATTTTCGAAATTGGGCTTGTGGTCTTTAATTAGTACATATGCATTTTTGGGGTCTATTTTACCCATTCTATCCCTAACAGTCAATTTGTCAGCTATCTTAGCGGTATTATTATCTATTTCCAACCTGGTGTCATTATGGTCTAGCTTATAGTCTTTACTGCAGGTATCTACAAGGTATTTATGGTATTCCTCAGGGTTGACTTTGTAGAAGTTTGGAGTTTTGTCCGCTTTCATCCATATTTTTTTAGATGTTTTTATATTTTTTAAATCCTTTTTTAGTTCTTGTTGAAAAGGATTCAGTTCTTTTCGGAATTTAACCTTCCTAATCATATTTAGGAGATCTGTTTCGAAATGGTCCAAGTGTTTACATTTAGGTGGGGTTTTTTGTGTTTTCAAGCCGTAGAACTCCTTTTGTGCGTATCCTTCGGATGGATTTAGAAAGAAGAAAGATTTCCATCGTAGCCGTTTAATTAAATCGATGATTTTCTCGGTTAGGTGATAAACGTATTTCCTTTCAGTGGGATACGGGATGTTTTTCATAGAGTATTTAGGAGTAAATTTATCCATCATGTAAATCCTTTAAAAGTCTTCAGTGGTTGATTTCCAGAGTGCTCAACTCGATAAGGAGCATAAATGTAATCCAAAGTCCAGAGAAGAAATCTTCCTTACGACACCATTTATTCCTTATCGAGTTGAGCACTCTGGAAATCAACCACTGAAGACTTTTAAAGGATTTACATGATGGATAAATTTACTCCTAAATACTCTATGAAAACATCCGTATCCCACTGAAAGGAAATACGTTTATCACCTAACCGAGAAAATCATCGATTTAATTAAACGGCTACGATGGAAATCTTTCTTCTTTCTAAATCCATCCGAAGGATACGCACAAAAGGAGTTCTACGGCTTGAAAACACAAAAAACCCCACCTAAATGTAAACACTTGGACCATTTCGAAACAGATCTCCTAAATATGATTAGGAAGGTTAAATTCCGAAAAGAACTGAATCCTTTTCAACAAGAACTAAAAAAGGATTTAAAAAATATAAAAACATCTAAAAAAATATGGATGAAAGCGGACAAAACTCCAAACTTCTACAAAGTCAACCCTGAGGAATACCATAAATACCTTGTAGATACCTGCAGTAAAGACTATAAGCTAGACCATAATGACACCAGGTTGGAAATAGATAATAATACCGCTAAGATAGCTGACAAATTGACTGTTAGGGATAGAATGGGTAAAATAGACCCCAAAAATGCATATGTACTAATTAAAGACCACAAGCCCAATTTCGAAAATAACCGCCAATTTAGATTAATAAACCCCACTAAGAATGAATTAGGGCTAGTATCTAAAACAATAGTCAAAGAAATAGTAGAAACAACCCTTAATAAAACTAAATACCATCTATGGAAAAACTCAATGGACACTATTGACTGGTTCCGAAAAATTGAAAACAAAAGCAGAGCAACGCTTATTCAATTTGATATCATTGAATATTACCCATCAATAACCAAGGAATTGCTAGTGAAAAGCATAGATTTCGCAAAGAAATATGCATACATATCACAAGAGGATAGGGATATTATAATGGCCTGCCGAAAAACTATATTAAGGAATAATAAGTCAGATTGGGTTAAAAAAGGAAACAACAACTTCGATTTACCGATGGGGGCCTACGACTCAGCCCAATTATCTGACTTAGTGGGAATCTATATAATACACTCATTAGGTGATATAGTCCCACCATCCCAAATAGGTATTTACCGGGATGACGGGCTGATCCTCGTTCCTAATAGTAACGGCCCCCTAACGTCAAGTATCGCGAAAAAAATAGTTAGCATCTTCCAAAAATTAGGACTAAGAATTGAAGTCAAACCAAACTGCAAGATAGTTAATTTTCTAGATATTACATTGAATCTGGAAACGAATACCTTCCAACCTTTCCACAAGGAAGGGCATATACCACTATATGTGAATAGAAACTCTAACCACCCCAAATCCATACTAGATAAGATCCCTCACTCTATAAATATAAGAATCAATAGACTGTCGGCTAACAATAGGATTTTTAAAAACAATAAATCCTTCTATGATGAAGCTCTGAAGGACAGTGGATATACCAATAATCTACAATATATTAGTAAATTTGAACTAAATAGTGTGAATGGGCCTGGTAATTCAAGGAATAGAACACGTAAAGTAATTTGGTTTAACCCCCCTTACTGTAGAATAGCAAAATTAGACATAGGTAGAACTTTTCTTAACCTAATAAATACACACTTTAACCAAAACAATCCCTTAAGCAAAATACTAAACAGAAATACCCTGAAAATTAGCTACTCATGTACTCCCAATATGAGTAGCATAATTAATGCCCATAATAAAAAGATATTGAATGAATATCACAAGAATCTAGAAGAGAACACTAATATAAACTTAAATAGCCCCAGAACTAGAGACAGCTACCTGAACACAGTGAAATGCAATTGTAGAGAGACTCAGCAATGCCCTTTAGATAAAAACTGTCTAGCCAACAATATAATATACGAAGCCCAAATATCAGCTCGTAACAGCCCGGAAAACACCATGCATTACCTCGGGATTACTGCTGGACCATTCAAGCAAAGGTACTACACCCATAGGCATTCCTTTAACAACCCCGCACTATCTAACCAAACGGAATTATCCAAGCACTACTGGGCAATCAAGAACTCAAACAACGACCCGGTGGTCAAATGGAGAATTGTCAGAACTTCAAACTCAGCTACTAACTTCAAAGACAAATGCCCGCTTTGTATAACAGAAAAAATAGAAATAATACTGTTTAAGGACTATAGAAAACTGCTGAACAAACGGAATGAACTGATAGCCAAGTGCAGACATAAGGCGAAATTCAAAATATAATGTTAGTATATTTTATTATATTATATATTAAACCCCCAACACATTTACAATCCCCATTGACACAATTACAATACAACTACTGATAAAAATAATAATCAAAAATATACATCCTTGTTTACCAATAATTATTTTCACATAATTATAATCACACTAACACTATTTGCATAAACATTCACTAGCACTCAATTGTCATCAGAATAATTATGATAATAACATATTAGTAATGACAATAATTTAATGATAATAAAAATTATAAAAAGAATAATGACAATAATTTAATGATAATAAAAATTATAAAAGAACAATAATTTAATGATAATAAAAATTATAATAACAATAATTTAATGATAATAAAAATTATAATAACAATAATACTAATAATTATAATAATAACAACTACAATAATAAAAATATAAATAATAATTATAACATTAAGAAAAATTTTATAATAACAATAATTATATTAATATATATTGCAATAACAATAATAACAACTTTTCAATAAAAATTATAAAATAATAAATATAATGTACTATAACAATTATCTTTACAACAATAATTTTTTTTTTTTTTTTTTTTAATTATATAAAATTTATATATATATATATATATATATATAATATATATATATATATATATACATATATATGTGTATAATTTTATAATGTATTTAGATATAATAATATAAGTATATATGTATAATTTTAATAATGTATTTAGATATGATATATAACTAACTATAATAATAAT
>CM042141.1:104318765-104356397 GCA_023376005.1 Doryteuthis pealeii | reverse complement strand
ATGTATATTTATATATATGCTAGCATTTACATGTACGTAAAGAAGATAGAATACCAATGAGTACAAGAGAGACAAAAAAGAAAAGAAAATCATACTAGCAGATACTGTAATAATTATCACCAAAATGTGTATCCTGAGAATAAGACTGAACTTTATCAGCAGGGTGGGGTGGTGTTGACATAGGGGCTAACGTGATGGACGGCGACATTGTAGTCAGCGAACCGATAACTTAAGAGAAATAGAAAAAGAGTAAACGAGAAACGTAAATTTAAAAAGAGAAAAAGAAAGGGACGAGTCTAATATATGCATTTGTTTATGTATCTATTTTTATTTAAGGTATAATTCTCAGTGTTGTGTATCGGAGTTTCTATAACGAAATAAATATATGTGGTGCAACTCCAGTACAGTGATCATACTTTGATCTGACCCATAGCTAACCCACCTGCCTGACTTTGTTGAACCTATCAGAATTTTCTCCTGCTCAGTGTGACGTATAAGCTTCATACCTATGACATAAGATAAAAGATTAATCAGTATTTATTTACAGATTATGTCTGTAAAAACAAGGACATCTGTTTTAAGATTCTTTATAAAAGTGATGACAATTTTTTAAACTTCAAATCAAAATTTGATTTTTTTCTAATAAAAAACACAACAAAACATTGTACTCCAATTATTAAAAAAATGTAAAGTTTACTTTTAAGACTTCAAATCAAACTCTATTTTTTAATCTAAAACAAAAGCAAAAAGAGTAATTTAAAGATTGAAAAAAAATCCCTAGATCAAAATTTATTTTTTAATAAGAAAAATATTTTAAAGATTTACCGAAATCTAAATCCATTAAAGTACAAAATAAAATATTGTACTTTAAATATTTAAAAGAGGAATTTAAGGTCAATTTTTAGACTTCAAAATAAACAATTTTCAGTTTCAAAAAATTGTACTTTAATGTTTAAAGAAAATTTAAACATCGCCTCCTCTTGTCTATATCAAAACTTGATTTCTTTTAATTAAAAAAAACAAAAAACAAACGAAACATTGTTCTTTAAAGTTTTAAATAGATTTTGATGTTTACTTTTTAGACTTCAAATCAAATTCATTTTTCTTATTAAAAATCAAAACAATTAAAAACATTGTAGATTATTGATTTAAAATGAAAAGTTCTGTTTCTAGTCTTTAAAAAAGGGATTTTTCCAGATACAAACAACTAGAATAAAACATTTCAAAAATACTTAAAGTTTAATTGTTTCTATTTTAAGACAAAAAATATATTTAAAGATTAAAAAGATATGTTCAATTTTAGACACCAAAAATAAATAAATTTAAAGAAAGGCAAAGTTAGATTTTTAATCTGCAAATCATTTATTGTACTTTAAATTATAAAGAAATCTTAAAAGTTCACTTTTTCCTCTCCAAATCTAATTATTTTTTTCATTTAGCAGACAGCATTCTCCTTTAAAGGTTAAAGAAATGTCAAGTTCAGTTATTAGACTTCAATACAACACATTTTTCAATTAGAAATCAAAACAATATATTAAAAAAAAAGATTTTCAAGAAAGGACGCTTTTTAGTCATCAAAACAAAATCTGATTTTTATCAATGAAAAAAATTAAACAAAAACAAATCTTGTACATAAAGATTTAAAGAACTCTATAGTTTATTTTTTAGTGTTAAAGTCAAGCATATTTTTCATTTACAATTAAAACAAAACATTGTCCGTTTTTATGAAAAAAGAGTTAAACTCTATCGGTTTTTCAAAACAAAACCAAAAAACAACCAAAGAATCAAAACAAAACAAACAAAAGAATGACGTGTTTTAGTGACACCATAGACTAAAAGACGAGAAAAGTATAATTTATTATATAAGTTTCTCAGTTGACAATACTTAATTTTAAATTTTAACTTTAGGCCCAAACAAAAGAGAACAAAACAAAAACAAATAACATAAAAAACATCGATCGTTGTGTATTTTGCTACACGTCGTATCTATCTAAGTGTATATTGAAACTCTTTCAGTTTGATGTTTTAGCACAGTATTCCAACCAAAGCCAACTTTCCATACATACATGATGTGGCTCAATGATATACAAAGAAATGTGTGCCAGAAGTCAATTGGGACAGCGCACTAACATTTGTGGAACGAAGTGAAAATAATAATAAGGAAGAACAATGGGTATTAAGAAGATTAGAAGAAACAGCACGCACTTCTCTCAAAAGACTCAATTAGCAAACCGTCTGCAGACGGCACTGATCTCGTTTCGGTAAAGTCAAGTGCTGGATCGCTGGGTGAAGCCGTATAGTGCAGCTCATCATAAAAATACCGAGCGATCTAACAGAAAGACAATTACGCTTCTCTACAAACGATGTGTGACGTCACAATGCTAGAAAGAATTGAGAAAATTCATGCAAATGCCAAAGTGAGTCAAAAGTTTTGCAATATTTCAATCAACCATGCGAGTCAAAAGTTTTCTTTGGATTTTCACTGTTGATTTTTACCAATTATTTTACGTCATTAATTTGAGACGACTTGGTGTCCAATATTTTCTTTTGAACTATTTATACTCTATTTCTATGTATACACACCAGGTGAAAATCTTAAGACCAGATACAAAAGGGTTAAAAACTATAAACTACTGTTAAGTTAATATATTTGCGATACATTTACATTTAATTAGAAAATGTAATTTATCAACCAACTAACATACAGTTGTACGGAATGTTTCTTTTACATGGATAGATTAATTTGTTTCAACCCAAATCATTTTTATATATCTTTGATTCATACATTTATTTCTTTAACCTTTTTTATGGGAAATTAGGGGTAAAATATTTCCATACCCACTTGGACAAAAACGGAGTGTGGATTTTATTGAATGTTGGTCTTTTCTGGTCTTCACCAATTTGTCTTTATAAAAGAACGTTCACTTGTTCGTTGTATAAACAAATATAAACATAGACATACAGACGCAGAATATTTAATTCAATTAATTTATTTGGCTTGAATAGAAATTGATTTTGGTTACAAGGTGTACATCAATTAAAATGTTTGATAAGAACTGCTTTAAATGGTATCCAAAAGAGACATAGGGAAATACATTTATTGTTATTAATAAAACCAAAAGACATTAAAGTTATAGTAACAACATATTGTCTCAGTAGATCATACTGAATTAGTCAAGTCTTGCCGAAGGTTAGAGTATTGTTTATATGATATTCAAAAGCAATGGCTTTCGTGTGCTGATTGCAAATCTATGTTTTTCATGTCGAAAAACACCTGCCTTAGCTTCGTAGTTTTTCCCACTACAAAAACGATACCCATGCCGCAAGAGGAAACTGGACAATTTCCATCTCAGATACCTACGCTGCATTCTACGCATACGTGGCAGGACAAAGTGCCAACCACAGATATGCTGGATCGAACAAACAGGAACAGCATGCCCGACATCATCTGCGAGAGAGACGCCTACTTTGGCTTGGTCACATCAGGAGGACGGACTTAGGCTGCATCTCCGAAAACCTACTGTACGGCGAATTGGCAGACGGTATTCGACCAGCAGGGAGACCTTGCTTGCACTTTAAAGATGCCAGCAAAGGAAAATAAAGACATGGCACATTAGCACCAACACATGGGAGGCTTGTGCAGACAACCGTGCGACCTGGTGACTCTTTGTCAAACAAGGAACGTAAAGGAGTAAAAAATAGCAACTCCAGCGGGCATCACTGTTTGCTTGCAGTGATTGCCATTCAAGAGGTGGACTGTTCAGTCACTCACACAGATGCAGATGAAAGAAAAAGAAGTGGACACTACGCCATCATCTTTAGTAGACGGAAGGATGCCAATCAATCATTCGATCAATACAATTAGTTTGCAAGACAACTTTATGAATGTTCTCAATGATGAAAGCAGCTTACATGATTTACATATATAAATACTTGAACCTCAATGTATCCTGGCGTTATTCCATATTGTCTACTCATTAACTGATACAAAAGGGAGTCAATGATTATCCGCACAATTGGTATAACAATAGAACAATAGTAAAGTAGAGAAGTTAGGTAAAAAGTGCCGATAAATATTAACTACTCTTGTATAAATGATTTCAAATCTCCACTTCAATTTAATGAGATTGATAATTGGCATCCTTATCTATTCAATGAATAATTAGTGATTATAATGTGGAATTTTAAATGGCTATTGGCACAGATACTGGAATGGGTGAGTCGGGTTCAAATTCAGAATGAGGCTCTCAGAGTCAATTTCGAACAAATGTCCTCGGGAAAATCACGTTTTCTTTTTATTATTAGAAATAAAATAGTAGGATAGACTCAGTTCTCTAACATTGTTGAGGCAAATATTGACTAATCTTCTATTAATAATCTAAAATCTCCACTTCAATTTACTGAGAATTATAATTGATTTCCTTGTCTATTCAATAAATAAATAATAATTATAATGAGGAACTTTGAATGGTTATTGGCACGAATACTGGAACGGGTGAGATGGGGTCAAATTCCGTATGAAGCACTAATATCCACTTCACACAAATGACCTTGGAAAAATCACGTATTCTTTTATTATCAGGAGTAAAATAGTAGGACAGACTGCGTTCGGTCTCATTGATAAGCCAATCAGTCTAGAAGGTCAAGTTAAAACCCAATTCAATATGTGATGAGCCAAAGTTATGGGACTTTGATTCCCAGTGAATTAAGGAATTCGGGAATGGCTGAGTTCATCAGTTGAATCAGAGAAAAATTATTGACAATGTTAATCTATTTATTAATAAAAATCGCGAAGCATCAAGAGATTTATAAATTGTTTTCTCTCAAATTATCCTCAGTAATTGACCCCAAACCGTCTTGAATGGATTACACGAAGTTTTCACTTTACCAAAAAGAAATTTAATGAAATATAGCATGTAAGATTATGGGTTTTAAAATGTTCTCAAAATATCGTTAGCTCTAAAAATCTTATAGATCATGTCACCAATGTCCCCATTCCTCAGCGTTAAAAATGTGTTCTATACCAAGGCACATAATTCCCAGTAATTTTCAAATCTCGTCAATGCAAAGTTTAAGTAAAAAAATTAAAGAAATAGGCGTTTAAATCCATATTACAATTCTAATGTAATTATGGAGGATATTCTTTAATACATAACCGTGTGTACGTTGTTCTATGCACGATTTGAATGAATACCTAATTAATTAGACACTACTACTACTACTACTATTACTATTACTACTACTACTACAAATAATAATAATAATAATAATAATAATAATAATAATAATAATAATATACGATGATGTGAAAAACTTGGAGTGATATGATAAATGTAATGGGACAAAAGAAAATTACCAATAAAACCAAAGAAACGAAGATAAACGAAGAAATAAGCAAAATTCTACTTCAGTCGTCACCTGAAATAGATATAATAATAATTCTTGGCTCTGTCATAAGAATGGACACTGATTACACACTTCAACTAATGACGAAAGTTATATCAGAAATCATTAAAGAACCAGAGGAAATGCGTGTCTAGTTTACAAAACGAGTAACATAACGAAAATAAAGGAAAATAACAAATGCAAAAATACCGACCCATAACATGCCTTAAGGCAACATACAAAATAATAAAACCGAAATATAAGCTGAAAATTAAATGATAATAATAATAATAATCTATTAATAATGGAGATTCGCTTCCGGTTTTTGTCTGTAACAAAAATTACGTCACTGATTACGTCACATTACCCGAAATCGTCATAACATAGAATAAAATTTATTCTACGATTATTTTGAGTGTATTTATTCAATAAATACACTCCAAATTTGAACATGCAACATTAGACAGTCCTCATTGTTTTTTAAAACAACTTTTAATAAATACATGACTGGTATTATATATCTATATATAGTTTGTTTTATTTTAATACATATTTAAAGTTTACATTGCAAATTGTTTTATTTTTTAATCCTTTAATGAATTTGATGATTTTACTTACTTAGGGTACAATTTTTAACCCCCACCCCTCAGGCAATATGTTTCAAAAATCTATTTTTACATCTTATTTTTGGAATGCTTGTTCTTTTTCAAATTTCTTAATATTGTCGGATTTATTTCCATATTCACTCTCACATATATATATATATATATATATTATATATATATATATATATAATATATATATATATATATATATATATATATACAAACAAGAATATGAAAATATAAGAAATATATAAGAAATACTGGGTGGTATATCATTAGCATCTCTTTGTAACAGATTTCGTTCCGGGTGTCTATCGCCAGCTCAACACCCTAGGGTCCAATATCCTGTCTTTTATTATGACTGTGATTAATATCCTGTGTAAGTAACATCGTATTGCAAAAATATCGACGTAAAAATCTTAATTGATCTGAGTTGATAATTCTGGTTTGGCCGGAGGAGACGTGACACATTTTATTTCTTGCTGTATTCAGTAATTTGTCAGCAGATTTTCTCAGCAAACAGAAATCGGCAAACGGGTTTGTCAGTAAGACAAAAAGTAAACAAATAGAAACAAAATAAAAATTAAAAATAATAAAAACAACTGGAAAAAAAAAAACACTAACAGGATCTTATAACACCCGACCTAAACACACAGGGGAATAAGCATACACACACACACACACACACACACACACACACACACACACACACACACATATATATATATATATATATATATATATATTTAATATACCAAGCGTGTTGGTAGATCCTTGCGGAGAGAAAAACCCGGCAGAGAGTTTGATTGTAAAAATATACTACCAAACATCAACCAGGAAGAAAAAAATTTTGAAAAAAAGAAAAGACCAAGATATTCGTACCAACAAAAAATAATCTATTGGTATAGTATTTGGCCAAAAGAAAAAACAATTTATATGTATATATATGTATATAAGATATATATATATATTCATATAACCGCTAGGAGAAGCTAATCTGTAAAATATATATGTGTGTGTGTGTGCGTGTGTGTGTGTGTACTAGCCGTTGAACCTGCACTTCGTTGCGACATTTTTCTTGTTAATATAGGTTATGAATTTGCAGACATTATTAGAAGTAAAAAAAAAAAAAAGTTTTAAAAAAAGTAATGTCGTCGGGGTGACTGAAAGTCGGTATAAGCCAGACAGCGAGGGAGTCTATCCCATTTTCAATAGCGCTAGACCAAGGAGATTGTTTTTTAGCATCTGAGGTGGAGCGCCACATCTACCATCAGCTCATTACTTTACCACACAGATCCCTGTGCTACTCATACGCTGAGTTGGCGAGGACCGGTATCGAACTAGGAACCTTGTGGTTTCTAGCCGAATGCTCTACCGACTGAGCTAACCCGGTCTCTATTTCAATTTCATAATAGATTTATTCTAATGGCATGTCAACCCACCTAGGGTTAATTTATACGTAAAGGTTTGATAATCACGATCATTTATAGCTACATTTTTATGTCGTTTCTTAAGAGTCGATCATTGCAGATCGGAGTGGCCTGGGAGTAATGGCAATGGAGGGGTACTCCACACTCCCCAAAACCCCGGAACTTGAGCCTCGACATCAAATCCACTTTGATGTCATAGACAGAACTCTACATTTTTGAAGTTTGACTTACTCCTTTGTAGGGGATAAAGTCAGCGTTTGCTAAGCCCCACCGACTGGCTAGATACCCACAAAGAGGAAATAGCGTACAAAGGTAAGGTCTCCAAAATATTTAGAAATCAAAGAAACGTTTATTGTTCGTTGTAAATGATGTTTATATTATTTCAAAAGTTTTAACATTGCGTATTTATCTGTGAGGCTTGTTTTCATTAAACTATCATTGTGTCGCTTTCTGTGCTCGCAGAGAGTCGGATGAAAAAAGCCTCTAATAAAGGGAGATAAATACCTATGGGTGGGGTGGGCGTGATGGTGGCCTTGTATTACCTATCCAACTCTCTAGAAAAGATAAACAGACAGACACAAGGTGGAGAGTATGGAGGGTAAGTGTCAAGATATTAGTCGATAGTTTTTCTGAATTAACACAGAGAGAGAGAGAGAGAGAGAGAGAGAGAGAGAGAGAGAGAGAGAGAGAGAGAGAGAGAGAGAGAGAGAGAGAGAGATAATGACTGAAACAAATTGCATTTTGAATCTGGGTCACATTTTCTATTTTTCTATTAACGTTCGAAGCCCCCCCCCCCACGAAGACTGTTAGCGAAACGCAACGTTTTTAATCCGTATTCGTTTAAGAAATCCAATGTATTTCTAACAAAAGAGGGTAATTTTCACCTTTAGTTGGCTAAATTTCTAGCATAAAATTGTGCTTGCGCATTATCTGAAATGAACTTAATTGTTATTAAGGACACATTTTATTATATTTTTGTGTTAAAGCATGCAGTTGTATTGTTTTCGAAAAAGTTTCTAAGATTTGTTTATTTCGCACGGAGACTTTCAAAATGGCTACCGGCTTGTTTAAAGTGAAAGTCAATTGGCTAAATTCCTAGCATAAAATTATCTGAAATGAAGTTAATTGTTATTAAGAACACATTTTATGATATTTTTGTGTTAAAGCATGCAGTTGTATTGTTTTCGAAAAAGTTTCAAAAATTTTTTTATTTCGCACTGAAACTTTCAAAATAGCTACCGGCTTGTTTCAAAGTGAAAGTCAGTTGGCTAAATTCCTTGCATAAAATTATCTGAAATGAAGTTAATTGTTATTAAGAACACATTTTATGATATTTTTGTGTTAAAGCATGCAGTTGTATTGTTTTCGAAAAAGTTTCTAAGATTTGTTTATTTCGCACGGAAACTTTCAAAATGACTACCGGCTTGAAAGTGAAAGTCAGTTGGCTAAATTCCTAGCATAAAATTGGGCGATACAATTTATCCTCGTTGAAAATTCCCTTCACCAATTGCGGATATTGTTTTTATATATACTAGCAAATATATGCACCCTCCGGGTGCAAGTATTTAAGTTTTAGTATAATAAAATATCATATTAAATTAGAAAGGCTAATGAAACTGATTAAGAATGCAGAAAAAATTGGAACAGAGGGGGTATGATTGAAAAATAGAACAACTTTGAAACTAAATCTTCCATCAATTTCCATTACTCCCGTCTTTCATTGGTAAATTTTCCTAATTTAACTATTTAGTTAAAATAGGAAGTAAAGAATAATATTACAGTTATTTCTTCTTGTTAATGGATTTCTTTTATATCCGAGATTTTTGCTCATATTCAATAAGATAAAACCAAACAATTAGAAATCAATAATACTAAGCACATATTTATTAAAATCACATTTTTAATATCAATATGCAAATTAGCCTTCCCATTCACACTGTAAACCGCTATTTTGTTGTATATATAAATACAATTGCATGTTTTTAATATGTAGATATGGTAAACTATTAATAATGTAAAACAATTTTATTAATAATTGAGGTTTAAATAAAAATAAAATCATGGAGAATGTGACGTAAATAACTAAGGGAATTGTGATTTAAGTAGTAATATAGTTTCGGTTACAGACAGACAAATACACAATCTCCATTATAATAAGATGTATGATTCACTCGCCATACACTTCTGTTCAATGGAAATGAATTGCAATCGGTATGATGCCTTTTGTGTTCTAAAACGAAAATACGTATGTGGGTGTGAGCATGTGTGTTTATGTGTGTGTATCTTTACGTTTGTGCGTAGTTTTGCTTTTATCCTACGAATTTAATTTATGATACACTTAGAGTTCACTGTCCATATTTTTTGGTCTAAGACACCACCACTTTTAAAAATAGATTAACTTTATATACGTCTTTTTTGTGGTGATATATTCGAGCCATTTGTTAGGCTGATGTGTCTTCATTCAAATCCTCGAGAGATATTATAATCATGATGTTATTTTCGGCAACAAGTTGCAATTTATAGCATATTATACATATATTTTATACAGTCCATCATAATTAATGGATAGTAATATTTAGGCGAAAATTTACACAAGGGAATAGTATATTTCTGTTCAGAGTTTTCTATCTGATTTTTAGATATAGTAAAAAAAAATACCTTGACAAGACGACAGAGAAATTAATTTACGATGTTCTGTGTTTTTTCTTGTCTTGAAAATAAGAGAGAATAAAAGTCAGTTGTTTTGGATTCGCGCAGTAAGTGATTCCTCATATTTTCATTCAGCGTAAATTTAGTAGATGGAGTGGCCTAATTTCAATATCAACCAGTCAGCGAGTAAGTCTATCCCCTTTTAGCTAGCACCTGACTAGTGAGATTGTTTTTTGGCATGTGAGGTGGAGAGTCACACATACCATCAATTTCTCATTTTACCACACAAAATTTGCTCATGCACCAGGTGGTGAGGGCCAGTATCGAACCCGGAACATTGTGGTTACTAGGTGGATGATCTACTGACTGGAGAACCTAAAACATTAGTAAGGTTCGTGGGGAATTTTGAGACAATTCTTCCTTCAGCTATGGGTAAAACGTAAGGTGGACTGGGCTCTTTAACTCTACGTAGGTTGATATGCCATTAAACTAAGAAAACAAACCAAAAACAGAACCCTTTCATGTATATTTCCTGTGGAGATACCTGATGGCATAGCTTGAACAAATGTTGCATATCGTGCGGGCGGAAGTAGGATTATCCGTTTAAACCGAAACAAAGAAAAGACGACAAAAATAACAAAGGACTTTTTTCCGGTTAACGCAAACAAAGAAATCGGAACTAGTTTTTTCCGCTGATAAGTATAACAAAAAGAAAATGCGTGGGCGGTTTATATACATAAAAGAAAGTCAGAGATCCCAGCAGTTAGTCAGCCAGAAGACTCGGAACAGAGAACAAGTGAGACCACGGTCCGGTCACGGTACATCACGGTCGACAGGCTATGAAACCCACATAGCCACCTCTTCCACCCCACCAACCCATGTCAGCAGTCATTTAAAGGCTCCACACCCCAGCAGCAGCCGAGAAGATAACTTCGTCTCCCGTCAACCCCGGGCAGTCATTGTGAAGCTCTACGCCGCCCTCACCACCCACAGGCCAGGTGGGGCATCAGAACAAAAACGTGCACATACACTCTGAAAAGAAAAGTGAATCTCTCCTTTTAAAAATATTAATTGTAAAATAAAAATCCATACTATCTCTATCTAAATTCTATTCTTTAGTTATATTCACGAATATAAATCAAATCGTCATTATCTTTGCTCAAAAAGCTAGATCTGATGATAGTGAATGTATATATATATATTTACTTTGGAAGCGAAGGAAGAGCGTGGTGTAATAGTTAAAGTCATGGGAAATGGACTCGTCGCCCCGAGTTCCAATCCTGGACGTGGTAATTGCATTTCACTTAGCGCTAATACCCTTGGGAAAGGTATAAATCCTACTCTCCCTCCAGCTATGGGAAATAGCAGGACAGACTGGATTCTTTAACCATGGCTAGGTAACCAGTCTAGGAGAAGGAAAACTCTGAATTCAAACTTGTTGAACTTCGCTTAAGAAATTGACCTTGTGTCGTATGCTTGCTCGTGCGGAGGAGTTGGTAAATATATATATATTCATTTTGTCATAAATTGTTCTACTTTCGTATTTTCTCTAGATATACATACATACATACATACAGATAGCTGTCATTTATATGTGTATGTATAGATTTAAAAAAGAATCTGTACCAACCTTGATAGTTTGAAACCAGTTCTTTTCCGTTAACGTGATACTAGAAACTACTTTTGATTTCACTGCATGATTTCGAAGAAATAATTCTTCCGAGAAACCAAAATATTTCTTAATAAATGCCATAATTCTCTATTTAATCCTATATTTGACATTAAACGCGGGAAACCAAACAGTCGATTCTGGTTAAATAAAGTTTATCCTAGCCAGAAGGAATATCCGCCGGAAATAAGCCCAAGGATATTTCCGATTTTTACTTTTCACTTTTTCTATCCGTCTTTATCTATCAGTCTGTTGTTATGTTTCACAGAAAAGTTTATGTGTAACAAAGTGATCAGGCAATTCATTTACTGGTTGGCCGGCAGCAGTTTGACGTAACACAAACTTTGTCACATTGTAAAGAGAATAGAAATAACCGTTGGTTGGTTAGTTGTTTTGTTTTACGGCATATCAACCCTTACCGGGTCATTTGATGCCGATTGAAGTAATTTTGATAAATGTTTCTAGGTTTCAATTTCTTAATATCTGAAGGTTTTTTGTTTGTTTTGTTTTACGGGTACCAACCTCGGTGGGTCATTGAATGCCGGCAAAGTTTTGAAAGTTTCGTAGTTTGGATTTTTTTTTAAATATTTCTAATATATAGATGTGTACACGGAAGACGTCTAAGCGATTATATTTGCCGACCGGAGATAGCAGAAGCGGCAATGGCCATCGTCCGAAGAGAAGAAAGTAGAGAAACGACCCCGTCAAACATGATAGCAAATTGCTATCATATATCCTTTGCATTTTCTGGTAATGGTTTTTATCTTTCTATATTCTGTCTTTGTTACGTAGTGCCTTTTTCACGGCACTAAATCGGGTATGTTGTGTCATCATCATCATGTCGCCCATGTAGCACGGGTATCGACAGCAATCTTACGCCAACCCTCCCTATCATTCATTGCGCCTGGAAGCTCCTCTGCGGAACAGCCAGCATCTTCACATAGCTGGTCAATGTAGGTACTTGCTGGGCGCCCCACACTTGCATTACCATGTGTTGGCTTCCACAGGAGAACGTCGCTTATGAGTTCATCCTTACTTCTCCAGCAGTGTCCTGCATTCCTTGTCCGTCTCACTCGGTTAGTTTGTGGCAGGTGACCGTACAGCTGTTTCCTTGTGGGGTGCTGTTTCCATGACTCGTTCAGCACTGCTCGCAGCATCCTTGTGCAGCTCCCATCTAGCTTATTCTCAAGAGGTTTAGTTAGGGTCCAGGTGGTGTAGTTAGCTTAATTGTAGTAGTCGGACTTAAGGAAATCACAGCACATGTGTATAGTAGAAACGGTTGACTTTATTTCTTCTCCCTCGGCTGTGCGTGGGTGGTGAGCGTTGACAATGACTGCTGAAAGGGGTTGGTGAGGTAGCTATGTGCGTCTCACAGCCCGTCGGCTGTGATGGACCGTGAGCGGCTGGGCTCACTTGTACTCTGTTCCGAGTCTTCTGTCTAATTAACTGTTGGGATCTCTGACTTTCTTTTATGTATATACACCACCCACGCATTTTCTTTTGTTATACTTATCAGCGGAAAATCTACTTCCGATTTCTTTGTTCGCGTTAACCGGAAAAAGTTATTTGTTATTTTTGTCGTCTTTTCTTTGTTTCGGTTTAAACGGAAAATCCTGCTTCCGCCCGCACGATATGCAACATCTTTAGTCGGCCGTGCGTAATCCACAAGGTTTTTGGTAACGGTCTTCAACACTAAAAATTCTTTATCGCTATTTTATATGTTCTTTGAAGACATTATTTTAAGATATTGGTTCCTGATAGGAAATGTTAAGATTCTACCACTTATCATTTTTATTGCCCTTTTTGGATTCCGTATTTTAAAAAAATCGTTTTATCTGCTAATTTTTATTCCTTAAGTCAACACCATCTCCAATACTGATAATTTTTTTTCCTTCTTATAGAATTTTAAAAAGAATTCTATTCCGATAATCTCGTGAGAGAACATTCTATAATTCTCTTTGATTAATCATTTTCCTAGTTCTAATCTTTTCTGTCGTCTTTATTTTATTATTTTTATGTAGGAGAACTCTTCGAGGCGACATCCTAGTAAGCGAGTTCGAAGTAAAGTCAAGCTGTTATGTTCACTTTAGGACAAATACCCTTGAGAAAGGTATGAATCTCCTCCTTCGCCCAGCTATGGGTTATATCTGATCAATACCGTTCCGCCCTTTTGGTTGTGGATGGCGACCCGTGATGCTTAAAGACGGAATCCTGCTGGATGAGCCATCCATAACATGCAACACTTTCTTTTCGTCCTTACTTAAGCTTCTGATTAATCGGCTGGTCACGCCAATCCCTAACACCTATATGATTGTCCCATCCATTGTGTCCTTATGACAAACCCCGATCCTTTTTGTCATATATGTGCTAGAAGGCATTGACTGAGGATCTTAGTGTCCTGTGTATGGCATTAAACTGCATCTCATGGTGAAATTCCAATTCTGGAGCTCTGAGAAATGTGGAGTATACCTTCTTCGCCATTACACCCAGGTCCACTCTGACCCGCAGTGGTAGTACTTGTTAGGGTCACATCTATGGGTAAAATAGGAGAAAAGAGGTTTTAAAAACTGAGTTTAAAACAATTTCACTAACCATCAAGAATGAATAAAACAATGTCTTCGGCATAAAATAACCCAACAAGGGTTGAAATGCTGGAAGATCCAATCAAAAAAAAAAAAAAATGAACAAAAACTGGTTGTTGTCACTCTTTCTAATAACCCCTGGGTGTTACCCGTAAGTGCAATTTCAATATCACGGTTTGGAAAATCATATAGATGCTAGGGCTTCACATATCAGCCGATTGGATTTGTGGGGCTTTCCGAAGAATAGAAATTATAGTTGGATTCATACATTTCCCAATGATATTAGGGCTATGTTAAATGCAACCAGCCTCATAAAGGATTTGAATTTTGCAACTATACGATTAAGTAACGTTGTTTTTATGTTTCTCTACTTTCTTCTCTGGGTCTTTACCGTGAGTGGTTTTTCATGGTAAGTTAGTAAGACTCAAAATCCCTCAAAGATTGATGTTTTGAATATGGAGATTTGAAGACCAATGGAATTGTGTTGTTATTTCTTATTTTGTTTAATCTACGTATTTTGAAATTAGTTTGCATTGCGAGTGGTTGCATAAAGTAATCTACGTATTTTCAATAGATGGGTTGTGTCGGGGTTAAGTGAGGAAATAACTGGCCGTCCTCGGCTGTTCTTTTTCTGTATTTCTGAAGTAATAAAAGTGGAAAGATTTTGCATTGATGGGTTTTTAGTATTTCAGATGTTTCCTTGTCAGATTTAAGGGATCTTGTAGACTAAGGGACGGCTGCACATCATTGGGCTTTCAAATCATGCCCATTCTAAGTCGTAAACTTTATATAAATCGGTCGGTCTCAATAACATACAATCGAGTAATCACATGTGGGCTAATATATATATATATATATATATATATATATATGTGTGTCTGTGTGTCTGTGTGTGTCTGTGTGTGTGACGTTTACGTATATATGAGAAAAATAGTATGTCTGTATGTATGTGTTTGTCTATTTGTACAATGACTTTTGTAAAAACCAGCAAATATCAATAAAATCTAAAGGTCGTTAAAAAGTTTTACATCTAATTTTTCATAAGAAAAGTTACATAAAATGGTACAAAAATGTACATGGTACAAATCAAGGTACATACATGGTACAAATACATACATGTATACATACATGGTACAAATGTACAAGGTATATACATGGTACAAATCAATGATATTAAAAAAAAAACTAATTCAAAAAATGATTAAAGATTTTTTAAAATTAGTAAAGGATACAACATAATAAAAAGCAAATAAAAGAAACATACAAATAAAAGTTATAATAAAAATGAACGACTTAAAAACACGAATATATTAAAGAATAAAAGATAAACAAATATATAGAAAAATAATAGTTACCAATCTATACTTAAATAATAATTACCAAATCTATGCTTAAATAACAGTTACCAATCTATAGTTAATAATAGTTATACTTAATAATAGTTACCAATAATAGTTACCAATCTATACTTAAATATAAATAAGATTTAGTTATAACTTTGGAAATTTTGCGACTCACATTTAACCTAAAAAATTGTTGTTGCTATTTTCAATACAGTCTACTTTGTTTAAAGCCCAATTATGGGCTTTAAACAAAGATTGTGTATTCCCTGAGATATTTCTACTGAGTTTTTTGTCATTTACTTGCGCAAATCTTCACTTCATAATCGCTTGAAACTTTTGTTCCGTGCAGAAATTCTCTGAAGTTGACAATCAAGGGGAAATCAGAGACTGCAAGGAGAATGTAGCTGCTATTCTCTTTTAAACTAAACTGATGATTTTGTTACTGTTCCTGCTGCAGTAGGATGCCTTGCTGTGTCCTGATGAACGCCAGAAACAACTCACCTTAGAAAAGACAAGGTAATCATGCACCATGTCGTGTGCTGTACTCGCAAAAAATGCCAAGTTGTTCAGAAATGACCTCTAGTGTAACTCGTCTGTGCTCATTAACTCAATCAATGCTTCAACTCAGACTCACTTTCTATTGGAGAAAACGCAACTACTTTATTTTCCTTTTCACCGCCACTTGATGGGGTACCATTCTCGAAATATAGCAGAAAAAATTGTATGCATCTTAGTCATGCTTCATTCAAAAAGAACATCAAGTATGTTTTACAAATTTGGGAAATTCGTAACAATATATATATATATATATATATATATATATATATATATATATATATATATATATGTATATATATATATATATATCACAAACTGTCACAGATGTAGACTATGCTGATGACCTCACACTTCTTGCAGATACACCAACACAGGCTGAGGCACTTCTACATATCCTGGAGGAGGCAGCAAAGAACATCGGCCTCTACGTGAACTCTGATAAAACTGAGTTCATGAGCTTCAAAAAGCAAGGAGACATCTCCACACTTGACTGTAAACCTCTTAAGTCAGTAGAAAAATTCACATACCTAGGTAGTAATATTTCATCCATAGAAAGCGATGTGAACACTCGAATAGGAAAGGCATGGTTGGCCACCAACAAATTATCAGTCATATGGAAATCCGATCTCCCTGACAAGCTAAAGAGACGATTCTTCCAGGCTGTGGTTGTGTCGGTGTTGCTGTATGGCTGTAGCATCTGGACCCTAACGAAGCGCCTAGAGAATAATCTAGATGGGAGCTGCACAAGAATGCTGCGAGCGGTCCTGAATAAGTCGTGTAAGCAGCAACCCACAAAAAAGCAACTGTATGGCCGCCTGTCCCCCATCTCACAAACCATACGAGTAAGACGGGCTAGGCAGGACACTGCTGGAGAAGCAGGAATGAGCTCGTAAGCGACGTACTACTGTGGAAGCCAGCACATGGGCACGCTAATGTGAGCCGCCCAGCCAGAACCTACATTGACCAACTATGTAAGGATGCTGGCTGGTGCACGGAGAAGCTCCCAGAGTCGATGAATGATAGGGAAGGTTGGCCAGAGATCGTCATGGATATCCGTGAAACTGCGCGTCATAATGATATATATATATATATATATATATATATATATATATATATATATATATATATAATATATATATATATATCTGTGAAGATATGTGTGTGAGTTTGTGTGTCCGTGTCTGTTTTAAAAATAAATATGAATGAATCCAACAATTTATGGACTAGTAATAAATAAATGGGAAAAATAAGAATCATGAAAATAGGTTATTAATATTTGAAAATGTTGGTTAACGTTTTAGAGTGTGTGTGTATGTATACACACACACACACACATATATATATATATATATATATATATGTGTGTGTGTGTGTGTGTGTGTGTGTGTGTGTGCGTGTGTGTGTGTGTATGTGAGTGTGTGTGATCGTAGAATGAAAAACTTAGTGTGTAATTATGTTTATTCCCAGACATTTAATAGACATATATCTGATGTATTCTAAAGATATATAATTTAAACAATCCCATCAATCCTGAGTTAGCAAAATTTGATTATTTCCTTCAGATGTTCACATCAGGAAAGATTCTCTAAAAAGAAGAAAAAATGACCCAAAACAAGTAAAAAAGAACTACAAAACAGAGTAGTATAATTGCTTGAAAGTAGCTGAACATTCAGAACAAAGGTCGAAACTAATAATGAATCATTATGTATTAGAGACAAATAATTGAAATGAAAAGAAATACAAGAGAAAATAAAATTTAAAAAAAAACAACGTTTCCAATGGTAAATCGAATAGATGAATTGTGAAATTATATTAGGGCCAGTTCTATCTGGTTTTTGTTTTTTTTTAATTTCACGAATCTTTTTTATTCAGCAGGAAACTGGGTTCATTTTATTTCAAATAAATGTAATAAAACGAAAGAGAATCAAAAACGGGAAGAAGACCCCCCCCCCAAAAAAAATACAAGATTATTTTTATAGATATCGTTTAGGATAAAATTCGTCAAATCAATAAATAGACTTTTAAAATATTGGTTGTGGTTGTAAATGCATATTACAATATTAATTATATTAGTATAACACAATTTATTAATAAGTAGAATATACACAGACACTATATATATATATATACATATATAATGTATGTGTGTGTATATATATATATATATATGTGTGTGTGTGTGTAAATATATATATATATATATATATATATATATATATATATATATCAATTCCTTTCTTAGATGCCTGCATCTATACTACGTTAATGATAATGCCGAGTGTCGGCTCAACACTACTGCTGATATATATCGCCTCTCACTCTCTTTCTCTCTATTTCTATCCCTCTCTTCCTTTCTCGCACACATATATCTTATTATAATGGAGAGTGTGGGTTTTTCTGTCTGTAACCGAAACTATATTACTATTCAAGTCACAATTACCTTTGTTATTTACATCACATTCTCCATGATCTCATTTTTATTTAAACCTCAATTATTAATAAAATTGTTTTACAACATTAAGACTGTTGACCATATCTACATACTAATAAAATGCAATTGTATTTATATATACAACAAATTAGCGGTTTACAGTATGAATGGGAAGGCTAATTTGCATATTGATCTTAAAAATTTGATTTTAATAAATATCTGCTTAATATTATTGATTTCTAATTGTTTGGTTTTATATTAATGAATATGAGCAAAAATCTTCTAACAAGAAGAAATAACTGTAATATTATTCTTTACTTCCTATTTTAACTAAATAGTTAAATTAGGAAAATTTACCAATGAAAGACGGGAGTAAGGGAAAATGATGGAAGAGTTAGTTTCAAAGTTGTTCTATTTTTCAATCATACCCCCTCTGTTCCAAATCTTTTTATCTGCATTCTTATTCAGTTTCATTAGCCTTTCTAATTTAACATGATATTTTATTATATTAAAACTTAAATACTTGCACCTGGAGGGTGCATATATTTGCTAGTATAATTAAAAAGGCTAGATTAAATTTTAAAAATCGCAAAATGAGTAAAGGAAAAATAAAAGATATGGATCTTCAAGTTGGACATATGGTACATCAGGTATAGGGGTTCGTTAATACACTTCTGAATGACAATCATTTGTATGCTACCTGTTCAATCCTGACCATGGGCGGTAATAACATAGAATAACACGTGTACCCTATTAGCGGAATGAGATCAGTCTAGCCCAGTTAATTTCATAAAGATTTCGGTAATATATTAAAGAAGGTTTGCTCTTATGGCAAATACCTTACCATTTTTATTAGACTAGAAGACGATAACTGAGGTTCAACTTTATTAATACTTTATTCTTTTGAATTTAATACATATGAAGTTCATGAAAAATATTTCTGCAATTTCTTGATACACATGAAGTCAACGTAAAATCTAACATAACATATATTTATACTATTTTGGTGTCCTGATTAAGACGCTGAACTGCATGTAGCGGCGAAGTTTCAATTCAGGAAATCTTGAGAGTGTGGAATAATACTTCACTGCCATTGATCCCAGATCAAAATTGACCCGCAGTGGTAGAATCTCTTAGCTCAAATCGATGTTTGCAAGTCAATGAAAATTTTTTTTTTCCATTTCTCTGAATGTTTGAGATGAAGCATGATGCTTAGTATTATCTGCATTATTCGGACTATTATCAAAGTTCCGTGATGGCTCCCGATTACGACAAGAAAGTTCCCGAGTTCGAAAAGAAGGTTCCCAAGTCCGAGAAGGTTTCGAGAAATACCTGAAGAAGGCTGGAAGGCATATCGGCCGAAACGTTGTACAAATAACAATGAAGATGGGGACAATAGTCCGAATAATGCAGAGAATACTTATTTTTTTCAGTTTGATAAAATTAATAGTAAATCTAACCTGTAAATTATTTCTACCAACTTAAGTAATACACTTGAAATTAATGAAAATTATTTCTACCAATTTAGTAATACTAATGAAGTTAAAGAAAAATCTAACATTGAATTTATTACAACCAGTTTATCAATATGCATAAAGTTAATGAAAATTATTTCTATAAGTTTATTGATGCAGAGCTATTAGAGTATTAATAGGCATGAAATTATTTCTTCTAATTTATTAATACACATGGAGTTGAAGATTATTTTAACCAATTTGATTATAAAACGTTTTCGACATAAAATATCCCAAGGGTAAATAAGCAGTTAAACGAACCAACTAACCAACCAACCATAAAAATCGCAACTTAACTGCGATTTATATGGGAGAGTATATTTTTAAATAAAGCAAGATAATTTGATGAGATCGCATGAATCCACATGAATAAAAATTCAACATTTGTTGGATGGCCTAAGATGTACAAAATGAAACAAAGCTTTCAAAACATTTACTGGAGGAGTTCCCGTGGGGTAGTGACTTACGTGCAGGATTGATATTGGTACGAAGAGCGGGAAAATAAGTTATACAATATTGAGCGAGAAATTAGATGAGGCTTTCTCGTTAAGTACAAGTCAAAATACGAACTAATGTGACACATTATTGATAGCTTTAATAAATATTATAAAAAGAATACAAAGTACCTTGTTGCCGATAGGACCTAGCAACCGAAACATAGGATACAGAATATAATTAACGTCCATCGACGCATATTTCACCTTGAAAACAGCTCTAGGAGATGTGCGAACAAATATGTACAAATATTACCATCTAATAGTTGTATTAGATGCTAATATTTGATAGCATATAATTATGCGCAAAATCTTTTGAAAAATTTCAAAACCGCTATACAAAATGTTGATATAAACATACTATAAACGAGTCCCATTAACTTCTAAGCATTAAATAACCCAAGACGGTTTGATATGGCATTAAAATTAATCCGTCAATCATCAACAAACCAGCCGTATTTTACTTACTGCTCAAAGTACATACGATAACAAACTCAGATAGATCAGTAATCTTCCTCGGCTGCCAACTTGCAAGAATATCCAAATACATATTGAACTAATGCCACATCACTGGTGCTTCATTTTGGGGGAAAATGTTCCAAAGAACACGTGAAATTCCCAGGAACTCTAACCTAATTTACGTTGTGGCAACTGATAATGTCTGAATTTTGCGAGATGTCTATGTTATTTTGCCTAAATATAACCTACGAACGGAACTAATACTGACAAATGATTGTTGTGTTAAGGGTTAGCGTCCATCTTTTTTTCGATTATAGATAACAAAAATAACCACTTGCAACTCGGCCTTCAGTGGCTCTATGGTTAATTTGCATAGCAATTATGACCAGTGTGAGACAAAATAATATCAAAACAAAACAGACACAATTATACGCACACACACACACACACATACACACACACACACACACACACACATATATATATATATATATTTATATATATACGTTTCTGTATGTGTATATATATATTTATGTATATATATATATATTTATATATATATGTATTAGATGCATACATATATATATACATGTATATATAATATATATTATATTGTGTGTGTGTGTGTGTGTGTGTGTGTGTGTGTATCGGTATATGTGTATACATATATTTATATTTATTCCCCTAATACATATATGCATATATATTAGGTGAATAAATATATACATATGTATTATGTATATAAGTATTATATTGTAATATTAGAATTAACTCCTCCCTTCATATATAAAAAGAATAACACCAACTAAAACTAGATAAATTTATCAAAAGACTTTAACTCCAGTAGTATACACAAATAAGATATAACCAAAATGAATAAAGGGAAACAGAGGAAGGAGTTAATGGGAGATGACAGATAAAATTCCAAATTACTTTTGCCTGAATAAAGGAGACATATATGTTTATAGGAAACAAATCTTTGATTTCAAAGGAAAAGAGTTTATATTTAGAAATTAAAATTGATTCAAATTAATTAAAAGACAGAAAAAGAAATAAAAATAATTCCGAACCAGGCAATTATATATAACATGTAGCAACCTATATTTCTCTAGTTCTCCGAAACCGTGGGAGAGTAAAAACTAAAATGCTCTATATTTTACGAAATATTTTGAGCGCTCTGGGTTAGTGGTAATGATACTTCGGTCCCAAAACCATGCCTGAACCCAGAGACATCATCTGATGAAGGTTTTGTTGGTTGCAATGCTACTGTGTAAATAGCAGTCATTGTATGAATATTATTATATAATCACTTATTACTGAATGTAATAGGAACATGAATCGAAAGAAGGTAAAAAAGGGATTTGTACTGAGCTTAATGTTACAAAAGACCAGAAGTAGATGGAACCCGACAAGAATCGAACTCACAAACAAAATTCGACTAGAAAAGCTCGCTAACCACTACACGTCACCATCCACACAAGAATATGCTTTTATGTATTACGCAACAGAATATACCGTGCTTTTATCTGTGAAGGAAAGTTAATTACTCAATCAATAATTTCATATTGATCAAATTTGTTTATTGTAAATTTACAGAAAATCAACTCCTACAGATCTTTATAAAGTATTCATCGAATAAGAAAATCAATTTCCTTTGAATAACGAAAATATACTAATTGGATTGTTTACAAATTGACATACTACTTTTTTTTAGTTGTTTTATCCTAACGCCTTGGCTCCGTCGGCTGGGACTGTAAAATACGCCGACTACACCTTGGCAGAGGGGTAAGGTTACCCAATATGGCCACCTATGTGCCGTAGGTGGCGACCTGTAATGTTTAAGAACGGAATACTGGTGTTTGAACAGTCCATGACATGCAACACCCCGCTTTGACCCAGTAAATTGAAACCGGGGTACCTATTAACGTTACGACACCCACCAGCGGTTTTATCATATATGTAGTATACAGAAGCGCGTAGTTTAATGGTTAAAGTAATGGGAAATGGACTCGTCACCACGAGTTCAAATCCTAGACGCGGTAACTGCAATTTCACTTAGCGCTAATACCCTTGGGAAAGGTATGAATTCAATTCTCCCTCCAGCTATGGGTAAATAGTAGGACAGACCGGGCTCTTTATCCTTGGTTAGGCAACCGGTCTAGGAGAAGGAAAACTCTGAATTAAAACCTGTTGAACTCCGCTTAAGCAATTGACCTTGTGTCACATCCTGCTCGTGCGGAGGGGTTGGTAAATATATATATATATGTAGTAGAAGGCGATCGCTGAGGGTCTTAGTGTCCTGGGAATGATGTTAAACTGTATATAGTGGTAAAGTTGGAGCTATGGGAATGAGGGTTACCCCTTCATTGCCATTACTCCCAGGTCCACTCTAACCCGGAGTGGTAGAACCTGTTAGAATCCCATCTATGGGTTAAATATATCAAAAGATCGATTTTTAATAAATGTGTATAGAAATATGTTTGAAAAAAATAATAATATCTAATAAGAATGAATAAAAAATAAGTCTTTGGCATGAAATAACCCAATGGTTAACATATTAAATCCACCCAACCAACCAACCAATCAACCTAATGCCTGGATGTCTTTCTGTTACATAATTAATGAGCAGTACATAATTGATAGGTTGCCTATAAATCATATACGGTAGTTATTGACCCACATAAGTGACGGCATGTAATTCTTTTTTTTTTTTTTTTTGTCAGATTAGGTCATTTGCAGTGGTATGTAGTGGTAAGTTATATTCGGGGGTATGATGAATTTTGTTTTGCCTTGGAAAATATTGCATCAGATTTTTATCACGTCCAAACACTATTGTCTTGACTGTTGAGCAGTTGTCTTCAGGCCATAGACTGCGATGGAAGTTAATCCAAGGAAGCGTACGGAAATTTTAAAGCAGCACGAACACATTGACAATCCAATCAGAAAGATCGCGTAAATTATATCAATAACTTAATCATTCGTCTTGCAACAATCTTTTTGCAAAAGGGTGTAAAACACGATGACTTATTATACTGGAGATTGTGTGTATGTCTGTCTGTAACCGAAACTACGTCACCACTAATGTAACACTTTCCTTAGTTAATTTTATTATATTCCCAATGGTTATTAAATAAACAGTATTTAATCTTGATTTATTAACAGTCTCTATGAAGGTCTAGCTGAGATAGGTTTGTCTCAAAACAGCCCATATCATTAATGTTTTTAAAATCTTGCGATATGTATTATATATCATTAAGAAATAAATGTTTACATAGTATAAGGTTTGAATAATTTGCATAAACTTTTAATAAACCTTGTTTAATAAATAATTATTTAGTTTTACTGACTTCGATAATTATTGTTTTATTCTCAAACGTATAAAAAACAATCTTGTATATACTTTTTCATTGAAATCAATTAGAATAAAGTAAAAATAATTGTAATATTTTTTGTATTCTTTTTTATTTCATTAGTCTTTCTAATTCAATATAGTATTTATTGTATAAATACTTAAATACTTCAGACCTCCAGCTTACTTGATAAAATGTGTTATTTTTAAACTCCGAAACGAACAGCAGAGTGACGCAGTAGAAGCGTTCTGTGCCCATAACCCAGGGGTCCGTAGATCGAATCTACGCTCTGCTAAGAATGATCAGTGTTTTAATCTGAAAACAATTTGAAACTGGCATCCTGCTTACATTATAAAATGTTTTACTTTCAAACTTGGAGACAGGCAGTAGAGTGGCGCATTGGAAGCGTGCTGGGCCCATTACCCGGAGATCCTTAGATTTTTGGCTAGTTCAAATAATTTTATTTTAGCAGCAAATGTCGTACAATGTCGTGATTTTCATAATATAAACATTCATCGACTGTAGATGGTCAATTAACGGTTTTTGAATGTGAGAAAATGTTCTGTCTCTCGAATTCTTAAACCGCAGGAGAGAAAGTCGTCATGTTCTTCGTTTGTTAGCAGGTGGTAACAAAATCCATTCTGTAAAAACTTTGCTTAGATTTACTTTCCAGAAAACAGTGCTACGAAATATAGAATGGATTTCCTGTTTTCCACTGAAGACGGTGACAATTCTGTTTCTTTTTTCTTTCTTTCTTTCTTGAATTTTTTATTTGTTTATTTACTTTCTTTCTTTTCCTCACCGAAATAAAGTCTCTCATCTTATCTGACGCACGGGAAATGGAAGAAGCGGTAGAAAGTATATCAACCAAATGCAGTCTTCATTATGTGATCGTCTTAAACAGGAAAAAGAAAAAAATACGATGTGCATCGGCATGCTATACGTATCAATGCTTACTATGATGTAAGTATAAAGAAATAAGAGTAAATACGTGTTTTTTTTCTTTCTTATTGGTGAGTAATTTATAAAAGACATCACCAACATCAATTCAAGAAAAATCAAAAGAAACGTATCTCCATTAGTTTACATTTTTACTGAGATGAATGTTATATACTGTATATATTGATCGCAACGTCTTGTCAGGCGACTGCCAGTCCTTCATTCATTGTCCATTTGTGAGCTCGTTCATGACTTTTCAATCCTGCCAAAGTCTTACATAACTTAGAACATATCTGGCACACATAACGATCAGTATTGACTGAGTCGACAGGTGTTGTATACGCATCACTGTGGACTTTCATGTGAAGCTTGAGATTACCAGCTATTCGGTACACTTTTGTGCAGCATTAACATAAAAAGTCCTCATGTTGGGGATCATGCTGGGAATCAGAGTGTGACATGGTAGAAACAACAATTGCATTTGGGTAGCTCTCATGTAATTTCATATGACTGACCAAACCTTTGACAGCAGGACCCGGTCACACTCCTCACAGATCCACACATCACCAAAATTGGCCGGCAGAGTTTCACGTTTTCGGCACGCTCTCCTGAGTTTTGCCCAGTCGACCCTTGCAGCTTCAAACAATTCTGAACCCCTGTATATTGCAGCTCTCCACTGCCAACGATCATATGTCAGGGACCCCCAATTATTGACAGGAATAGCAAAATACACTAGACACTCCTTCACACTATCACAAAATCGTTTTTAGGCTTGCGTTGTGGCATTTTGCGAAAAAGGAGCTCACCATAAAAAGTTATTTTGGTAGTTTAGAGTCATCAAGCCGAACAAGATGACCCGCCCAACGCATTTGATTCATCATCACAATTGCAGCAATTCTAGTTGTTTCCATATTGAAAGGATTATGAAAAAGATCACGAAAATGATCATGTCAACGGCACATAATTCCATCTGAAGTTTTCAATAAGGTGGCTACATCCTTTGTCAGGAGTGGTGTCGTTGAAGAAGTTTTTAGACCATATGCAGAGCATAAAACTCCTTGATGTCCTTCTGATCATAAGCTGGCTGTATCACTTTTGAGAGATCAGACCACCATTTGTTTTTTTATTTGACGCCCGCGTCACTGAACCTTACTTTTCACAAATGAGAAGTGAGCAGCAAAAGTTTACCTATTAGCAGACGAAGAATTGTGGAGTCTCAAATGAGCTTTCCTCTCTTCCTCGATTAAAGGGTTGATTTCACTGGAGTTATCAGCAAACCAATCTCGATGCCTTGGAACTCTCCGATTACGAAATAGAAGGTTCCTGATTACGACAAAGTGTTCCCAAGTTCGAACAGAAGGTCCCCGAGTCCGAAAAGAAGGTTCCCGAGTCTGAGAAAGTTCCCGAGTCCAAAACGAAATAGCTGAAGAAGTCCGGAGGCCTCATCGGCCGAAACGTACAGATAACAATCAAGATAAGGACAATAGTCCGAATAATCCAAATAATACTAATCATCTAAAAAATTACCTGAAAGTGTAAATCAGTACACTTACAAAAACACTTCACGCTTGCATACATGCAACAATAAAAAAAAAATAAAGCAGCCAAAAAATATATTCTCATACCAACCACATAAAGCCTTATTTCAAGAACTTCTTTATTATTTACCTTTTTGCACTTTTATAGACATGTGAGTGTCAATTAATAAATACGGTAAATCTATCGATTCATCTATCTATAAGGGATCATTCTATAAATAAGGGAAATCATTCTATATATCCATCTATCTAACTGCGAGTGTCAATATATAATAGCTATTTTTTGAAAAACGCAAAATAATCTTTTCAGATTTTTATTCCGTATATGAAATCTCTGCATTGTTTGGAATTGGTTTATAGAAAAAAACTATTTCAATCTCGTCAAAATATTTGTTTTTAAGCTATTCAAAATGGCTGCAAATCAAAATGAGTTATCTAAACTTGAAGAAAGGTCTCTCATGAAATTTTAGGTGACTGAGAAATAGAAATATGAAATTTACAGACAAAATTGTGATGTGTGCGAGGAGGAATGTTTTAGTAAAACAAATGTTTATAAATGGGCGAAACGTGGGTTTGACACTACGATCCTGTGTATGAGTCAAAAAGACAATACAAAGTTTGGAAACAGATTGACTCTCCAGGAAAAAAAAGTTGCGGGCGTAGTCCTTTGTAAAAAAGGTCATGAAAGAAGAAGAAGAAGAAGAAGAAGAAGAAGAAGAAGAGAAGAAGAAGAAGAAGAAGAGAAGAAGAAGAAGAGATGATGGAATAAAGAAAGAAAAAATAGCAAGGAAAAGAGAAGGGCAGGCATAAAACCGAAGAGAGAGAGAGAGAGAGAGAGAGAGAGAGAGAGAGAGAGAGAGAGAGGGGGGGTCAAAGAGACACACAGACAGACAGAAATAATCGACCACTATTTATTTCATTGAAAAAGGTGCAACTATAAACAATGCTTCCTTTTGCCAAATCATAAACCTAGATTTACCTTTTTTTATGGAATGAACCTTGTATTAATCAATGGCTTCGTGGCCTTTCCATCAAACCTTGAGAATACCATGTCATGAGTGTTTTATTCCACATCAATTTTGATACTTTGTAACAGTTGATATAATAGTATTTTGTTGTTCGAATTTCGTAGACGAAGCCTTTTCATTATTAAATTCATTAATTTCCTAATAGTTTTTATTTCAATTTATTTTAATCCATAGATGGGACCCTAACAGATACTACCACTATGGGTCAGAGTTGACCTGGAAGCAATGGTGATGAAGGGGTGCTCCACATTCTTCAGACCTCCAGAATTGGAACCTCACCATCAGATAGAATTTTTTAAAAACCCCTCGGGAGCCGAGGGTCTCTACAGGCACCTTTCTATGAATCTTACTGCATTTCCTCCAACTTCTAGTTTTTCTAACTTAACTGGCCATGATCATCTCGTGGTCGTCTGCTTACTTGACCCTCACTTATGACTTCCACTTTTGTACATAATACTGCCCCAGGGCTCCGTCTAAGAAGTTCACAATCAACAACAAAGAGCGAATAAAGACAAGACAAAGACGAAATCAAGTAAACATCAAAAATGGTCAGAGAGGTACACAACCCGCATTCATTCTTCATTCCCATCCGCTGTTATTTCCCTTTCTCCCATGTTTGCCGAGATGAGAGAGGGCAAAATGTCCCCTCTTGTTCTTTTAAGGACTTCTGCTAATGTTGTAGTCTCTGCTCACAAAACTCAACTTTTATCACAATCACATAAATCAAATAAACTATCAAAAATTGCAAGATAAGTATTCTTATAAATTCCTGAATATAATATAAAATCAAAAATTCATGAATTCCCTTGTCAGTTAAAATTTATAAGATGAACAAACAAAGATTTTCATTTATTTTTGATGAACTTTTTTAAAATGTCGTCCTTGCCAATTTTAACAAATCAAAAGTGCTGCAGCACCCCCCCCCCGGTAAATAAATACATAAATAAAATTAAAAAAAGATATATTGTGTTAGTGTAGTATTCATTCTAAGACTAAGAGCAACAAATAAATGAATTAAAACTTTGTTAAATTCTAACAGTTTATTTGACAAAAAAATGTCTATCGATATATATATCATTTTAAAATGTTGTCCGTGCCAATTTTTAGAAATCGGAAGTGTTGCAAACAAAAAAAAAAGAAAAAAAAAAAGAAAAGTAGATAAATACATAAATAATTAAAAAATGATATATTGTGTTAGTGTAGCATTACAGAAAAATTGAAGGGGTGGGTGACAATTTAACTTTTCTTTTTGAGGATTTGACATAGATAAAAGTGTAATTCTATGTAAATCACATTTCATTCGGTCGATTTCTTACAGTTCTGCTACAAATGTTTCGACCTATTTTTTTTTCATTTATTTTGTTGTACATTTTCTATTTTCAAAGCATTTTCTTTTGGATTGTCTATCCTGATGTTTTGATGTCTTTCGTAGATTATCGATGTTTCATTTTGGAACTATCATCTTTTTTTATATTTGCATCATATTTTAAACCGAACTGACTGAGAACAAACAACATCTTTGTAAAAACTCCATACTGACCTGTTGGCTGATGATTGGTAAAAAAATACCAACAGGGCTAAAGGAAATAGAGAGAGGAAAGAGTCGGTTCGAAGTTATTGACGCGGATGGACGCAAAAGGTGTGAGTCTGGTTGACTTATTCGAAGAAGACACATGGCAATGCCAGTGTGTCTGTTCAAGACCCAAATCTCCACATTGGTTTTTAAATTATAAAGAGATCGAGAAAATGCCTTATGTTTGTTACTAAAAACCATCAACGGCACAAGACAAAAAATACCAAGAGATCCCAAGTCGTTCCAGACTCGAAAAAGGGTGAGAAGCCAGCCAGCACAACAACAGATGTAGAATACCAGCAATTCTGATACAGAATAGAAGATATAAAGTATAGCAGATACTACAGATCCAGAAACGAATTCACATCCTGACGCCACGTCACATATTCAATTTCATTCCTAATTAATATTAAAACCCCTTGCTCCTTTGAAATAATCTCTAAACGTTACACTTGCGAAATAGTATAGAAATAGGTACTTTCTAATTAGGATTATGGCATATAACACGGCCTAACAACGACTCGGGATCTACATGCGACTCTTTCACCTTTAATATTCGGCTCATGAATATTACACTTTTCATTGTCTAATCAGTGTGTGTGTGTGGGGGGGGGGTCACAGTCAAGTCTGACGCAAGGTTCAATCGACAGTCTAAACAACTGTATCTCGCTTCAAAATCCAATATCCAAAATTACTTCTTTGTCCCGCCCGTCTCGACAACAAAATACTACTGCAGTCGTTCCCTCTGGTCTGTGAGAATAAGTCCTTTAAATACACCTCAATTTCTCCACATCCGGGCTCCTCACTCATAATTGTCCGTGCAGCACGTGCGACACTCGTCAGCACGGCGCGACCACCTACATCCGGGCCACTATGCTATTTCTTATTTCACTGATCGTCCACAGCTCTCACATTCTGAAGGAAGCGGGTTCGACTCTAGGTCAGTCCTACACGCCAGGCAAAGCCTAGCCCACTTCATTCGAGAATACGGCAAGTCTTTACGCCCGCCACTCTCTCTGTTACATCGTGTTGCACGAGGTAGGTCTCCTCTCTCACTACACATTAGTTGAATGTCTCTCTTGATTGTATCGTGTTCATGAATGATTTTACAACCCTTTCCATTATTTCAATTGGCAGTTCTTTTATAGGATCCATGTTTCCTTTCAATTAGGATAAAATGTTCACTAAAAACTTGTCATATTTAACCAGCGAGCGGGGCAAAGTTTAGATACCGGACATGTATGATGAAAAGAGGGGTGGCCTTTGAAGAAAAATAGTGATATTCTAAAAGTACATTGTACCTCTAAATGATGTATTGTCATTCCTATAAGAAGGTAACTAAGCAAATACTCGGTACTATTAATATTTCTTTGTAATTTAACAATTGTACTTCTTTTAGACAATAACAAAATAAATAAAATGATTCTAATTAAATATTATTCTGATGACTGCATTGCAATCTGTTACATTCCCACATGCCACAATCGAATGAGCTGTCTATATTTAACAAATTCTAAAATGAGTTGATTAGTTAAGTTAAAAGTATTAATAGAAAATGACATGATGACATGCTTTTAAAACAATTAATATAATTTATTTTAAATTATTTCAATTTAGCATCAATATATATAAATACATACTCTATATATTATCTATATATCAATGATAATTGTAATGCTTATTAATCAAGCCTCATCTAAAGAATTCTGAGAAATAATACCAGAAATTATTTCGACAATCTACCCCCGTGGATTGAATAAAGAGTTCAGTTCGAAGTTCTGTGAAGGCTCTTCATTACAAGATGAAGGTTCCCGAGTTCAACAAGAAATCCCTGAAGAAGGCCGGAAGGCACATCAGCCGAAATGTTGTGTAGATAATAAAGATGAAGGCAATAGTCTGAATAATACAAATTATCAAGCTTCATCTAAAGAATTCTGAAAAAATAATAGCAGTAATTATTTGGACAATCTACCCCCGTGGATTGAATAAAGGGTTCAAATCAAAGTTCTGTTAAGGCTCTTCATTAAAACATGAAGGTTCCCGAGTTCAAAGAGAAGGTTCCCAAGTTGAACAAGAAATCCCTGAATATTACTGGTGGGCACATTAGTCGAAATGTGTAGATAATAAAGATGAGGACAATATTCCGAATAATACAAATAATACAAATTATCAAGCCTCATCTAAAAAATTCTGAGAAATAATACCAGAAATTATTTTTGAGGTTTGCAAGAACTGTCTTTTAACCGTCGATCGATTGGAATATCTAGGCTTCTGTAGCTATTTATTTTAAAAATGGAAATTACAATACTATTCACTCATTTTTCCTCAACATTTCTTCTATATTGTCCTCCTCTGTATGGTTTAACAATACCATTAACTTAGATAATTTAATTTAGTTTGTGTCAGGAATGTTTTATGAAGTCAGAATGTTCAGCTATTAAAGTAATTTTTTCGTCTTGTTCTTTATTAATTTATTTACTATTTAATAAAAAAGCTTAAGTGAACATTCTCGAAGTGTGCTAATACCATAATTTTTGACAAGGCTAGGGCACATACATACATACCTACCTACCTACACACACACACACACACACACACACACCACACACACAACATATATATATTATATAATATATATATATAAAGTTTCGCTTTATTGTCTCTTTAAAATATCAACTTATTTTATAAACTTATAAAGCGTCTGGGTGGTACAGTTTATTACAGTGTTACAATATATATATATATTATATATAATATATATATATATATATATATATATATATATATATATATTATATATATAGCTTTATAAGTTTATATTAAGTTGATATTTTAAAGAGACAATAAAGCGAAACACACTGCAGGCAAAAGACTTGAAACAAAAGAAATATATTTCAATGAGCTAAGTTCAAATAGTGGAAAAGTTTGTTTGCCAGTAACTTTGTGCAAAACAAGAAAGAAATAGATAGACATAAATCATGATCATCATCATGTCGCGCTGTTAGCACGGATATCTATGACAATCTCTCTCCATCCGTCCCTATCGCTCATCATTCTCGGGAGGTCCTCTATGTAGCATCCTGTATCCGCACAGAGCTGATCAATGTACGTATTTGCTGGTCGGACCACACTGGCGTGTCCATGTGCTGGCTTCCACTGGAGGGCGTCACTCATGAGTTCGTCCTAGCTTCTCCAACAGTGTCCCGCGTGTCTTGTCCGTCTTACTCGGATGTTTTGGGTGATATGTGGCAGGTGGCCGTATAGCTGCTTTCTCGTGGGGTGCTGCTTCCACATCTTGTTCAGGATCACCCGCAGCATTCTTGTACAGCTCTCATCTAGTTTATTCTCTAGTCGCTTCGTTAGGGTCCAGGTGGTGCAGCCATACAGCAGCACTGACACGACAACGGCCTGGAAGTACTGTCTCTTTAACTTGTCTGTGAGATTGGATTTCCATATGACCGATCATTACTTATAGCGGCCCATGCCTTTCCTATACGCGCATTAACGTCGTTTTCTGTGGAGGAGATATTTTTTGATACACATGTAGTTAAAGGTACAATCTAAAATAACTTCATGTGTATTAATACACATGAAGTTATTTCTTCTAATTTAGTCATGCACATGAAGTTGATGAAAATTATTTCTACCAGCTTAACTGACTCACATAAATTTAATGATAAATACAGTGGTACCTTGACTTACGAGGTTAATTCTTTCGGTGCGTAACTCAATTTACATGTATATCAAATCGATGTTCCATATTGAAATAAACTGAAATGCCATTAATTCATTCAAGACCCGCAAAACAACCAAACTTTTTTGTTGCGTTTTTTTAAATAAGAAAAATAGCACTACCTTTTAAATAATATTATAAAATATAAGGTAATCAAATATGTGTTGTAATTTGTTTTAGTGTTTATTTTTAATAATAACTTTTTTTGGTGTCAAATAAATGTGTAAATTTTAATGTCTTAGTGAACTTATTAACATAAACGTATCTGAAGATCGCTCGTACCTCGATTTTTATTTCTCAACACAAAGCAAAAAATCGATCACGTGACAGCTCGTAACTCAGAAAACTCGTAAGTCCTGGTATTTGTAAGTCAATGTACGTCTGTACAACGTGGACATTTCTTTCTGCCAATTTATTAATGCACAAAGTTAATGAATTGTTTCTGCCAATTCCTTTGTCTAGAATGAAAAAAAATAGAGGGGATGAAATAAATATTCGACTTGTTGAGGGGGGGGGGGCAAAAAGAAGTGAGTCCACGCCTTCTCAACAATGTCGTCGCCGTCAAAAAATCTTAGCAACTCAAAAAATCTATCTATCTAAAATCTATTCGATTACTAATCATATATATAAAGAACACGGCATTAAATAGCCAACAAGAGTTGATATGCCATTTAAGATAACTACCGAACCGAGTCCACTTAGCACAACATCCCAACAGAGGAAGCAACATTCTATTTTCTTGTTAAGAGAAAAAAGAAGAGAAAAAAAGCAATGTTCAACGAAAGACAATCTTCAGTAAGAAAGAGGGTTAATTTACTTTAAAAAATTAAATTTGAAATAATTGTTACACACCCAAACACAAACACACTCTTTAAAATGCCGTAAATTAAAGAAGTGTTAGAAACTGTAATGTAAACAATCACAGTTTTTTTTTTATTATCCTTGCAATGATGGTTGTTTGATTGATAGGATTTTACGGCATGTCAACCCTTGGGTTATTTTATGCTAAGACGTTCTGTTTATTTCATCCTTGTTAGATATTGAGTTTTTTTTTTTGAATTCATTTTTTATCTATGTAACCAACAGATGGAACTCAAGCAGGTAATAATACCCCGGGTCAGAGTAGACCTGGGAGTAATGGCGATAAAGGATACTCACAATCCTCAGAGCTCCACTACAGGAACTTCACCATTAGATCCAATTTAACATCACACCTAGACACGTCATGCAATGAAACATTAGTTCCATTTAATAAGAAAATGTTATTTGTGTAAATAAGTAAGTAAAGTCATCGGGGTGGTCTAAAGTCGGTATCAGCCAGACAACGACGGATCTTATCCCTTTTCACTAGCACTAGACCAAGGAAATTGTTTTGGGCGTCAGAGGTGGAGCCCACAACTACCATCAGCTCCTCACTTTACCGCAGATATCCCTGATCTACTCATACGCTGAGTTGGCGAGGGCCGGTATCGAACCCGGTACCTTGAGATTCCTAATAACATTATCTTATTAAATTGAACTAATGCTTGGAGTAGAAATACATCGTAAATTCAAAATTAATATTTAGAATTTCTTTCTTCTAAGATTCCGTTTAGGCAAGGATAATAAAAAATATATAAGAATAAAAAACAGAACCAAAGATTGTTTACATTAGAGTTTCAAACATTTCTTTAATTTACGACATTATAATCCTTCCGAAATATCACTTTATTTCATTTCATTTTTTTTCTCTTTTGCTTGAGATGAATATTGTAAAATGCACTTAACTTCGCTCCAATTTACTAGGCAACCTTAGCAGGTACTTTCTTAATGGCACATTTATTCATTCTTTAAATTTAAAAATCAAAATCTTTATATTTTTCTATTAGGATTAATTCTTTGAAAGTGTTTTTTTTATCTTTACGGGTTTCATAATATATGAACTGTGCATTTCAATAAATATCCAATACTAGTTCCTTATAATGCATTAGAGCCCCTATTGACCCCTTTATCACCATTATCCCAAGTCCACCATGGACCGGAGTGGTAGTACCTGTTAGGGTCCCATCTATAGTTTAAATAGATTTTTTTTAAATGCTATTAAAAATATGTTAAAAAGATAGAGTTTGAAAAAATTGAATACCCAACAAGAATGAATAAGACAAAATTTCATGACAAATGATCATTAGACACACAGACACACAGACATATCATCATAATGACGTAAATTAAAGAAGTGTTTAAAACTTTAATGTAAACACTATCTGCTTCTGTGTGTCTCGAAATAAAGAATGAGTTCAATTTAATAAGAAAAGGTTATTTAAGTGAATAACATTTTCTTATAAAATTGAACTAATACTTGGAGTAGAAATGTGTAGAAAATTCATTAATAATAATCAGGAAAATTTCCCATAAGACTCAGTTTCATTTCGTGGCAACGATTATAAAAAGCAAAAAAAAAACAGAGACTGTTTACTTTACAGTTTCAAATATTTCTTTAAGTTACTTACATTATAATCCCTTCTGCAATATCACCGGCTTTTTTTGCTTTTTTTCTTCTTTCTTTCATTTACTTGAGATAAACATTGTAAGATGCACTTACCTCCTCCTCTTTTATTAGCAACCTTTGTAGGCATTAATTGATCCATTTTTTAATATCTAAAATCAAAATATTTGTATTATCTATTAGGATTAATTCTTTGAATATAGAGTAACCCCTCATCACCATTATTCCTATGGTCTACTTTGAACTGGAGTGGGTAGAACTATAAAGTCCCATCATGGAATAAAATAGAAAAAATGAGTTTAAAAAAATTGAGTACGATCAAGAATGAATAAAACGATAACGTCTTCAGCATTAAATAACCCAATGGGTTGACCTGTTGTAAAAACCAAAAACCAAAACCCAAACCAACCAACCTTCTTGATCTATCTTCGCACACACACACACACCACACACCACACACACACACACACACACATATATATATATATTATATATGTATATTATTATATATATTTTGAGAAGCGGAGAGAACCCTATAGAAATCCATTTTTTAAGAGCTGTCTCTTCTTGACAATTCAGGCAGACAATTTCACTAGCCTTTATCTCAACTGTTCCTATAATTCCAGTAAATCTTCTTTTAGAATATATTCCTGAAAAGAAACACTTTTTGCAAACTACAGAATTCAACCTTCTGTGAAGACAATTTCGAAAGAGATAAAACTAAAAACCTAGAATATATGTAAAAATCTTTTGCAACTACTCAGAGAATATTGCGAATTATTTTTCCAACATACAAACACTTCAACAAATCTTTGTAATTTGACGAGGACCTACACAGAGAACAATATGTAAAAGATCAGCCCAATCTTTTAAAGAATTTGTTTTCAAATACAAAACGGAATTTGCGAGAAACTAGCATATTCTTCCAACATTTCACTTTCTTAGTTACAAGTTTTAGATGAGTTATAAATAATTTCTTAACCGATTACATCAAGCATCTTTTCTTCATTCCCTACACAATTTCCTTTTTCAATCATTGATTTCTTTGTTATATATTACTAGTACAAAAAATAAAAAAACATCCTCGGCGATGTAAAATATATTTTTTGAAAACATATTGCCTGAGGGGTGGAGTTTAAAAATTCTAAATGTCAGCGAGTTTGTATCCTAAGTAAGTAAAATCACCAAATTCATTAAAGGATTAAAAAATAAAACAAATTTGAAATGTAAATTTAAATATTATTAAAATAAAACAAAACTATATAAATAGATTAAGATATTATAATACCAGTCATGATTATTTAAACTTGTTTTAAAAAACAATGAGACTGGTTCAATTTTCAAAAATGAATAGAAATAATTTTATTTCTATTGTTATTGACGATTTTGGGTAATGTGAGAAGCAGTGATGTAATTTGTGTTACAGACAAAAAACCGGAAGCGAATCTCCATTATTCAATATATATATTATATATATATAATATATATATATATATTATATAGAGTATGAGCAAGATGGAATGAAACAACACACAATGCTTAAAGAGAAAACGATTTATAAAATATACACCACCCAACACGGAAGTAAACTGGCTCTGATGATGATTTTTGTTAAAGCGAAATATTGATCATATCAGCGATGTATTATTCTATAAATCGATTCATTTCCTTTCTTAATTATATATATATATATATATATATATATTATATATATATATATATATATATAAATATATATATAATAAGGTGTGTCCAAAACGTATCGAGATTTTCGTACTTTTTGACATACCTTTATCTGAAAAAACATAACGGTTCCATTCATTCTTTCAATTTCTATCTTGTAGATACAGCTTTAAACTTGTACTTT
>CM042141.1:104314371-104318665 GCA_023376005.1 Doryteuthis pealeii | reverse complement strand
AAAAGAGAGAGATGAGCAGCCAATTGTTTATGGAGTTTTTATGGCTGTATTTGCGAGAAGCGCTATATTTGCATAATCCGCATCTATAAGTGCTTATTTGCGATATCGCCTGCTTCTTAACTTTCTTTGTGTGAAGCCTTTTCTCATCATTAGATATAATGACGTTCGTAGTACGTAGTCTAGTTATTGTATGAAAATCATTAGTATTAGATAGGAGTACTTGATATCATATAATTGCGAACAAAGAAATGATTATTATAGTAAGAGAAAAATGAAAGTGCAAAGTGTGCAAATATGAGTTGTTATCAATTAACAAAATACCAGAGTAGAAATAGAAAATCAATCCCAATTTATCTCAAGAACTCAGATAGTTTAACTTTGTGCAATTATTATGAAGATCTTATGTGAAATTACTATCAGTTCAACAAGTACAAGAATAATGTAATTGCATTGCAATTATGTAATATGAAAACAACAAAAAGACTTCGTTATTGTTCATCAGCACGGGAAAACTAGTTGATAATAATAATAATAATAATAATAATAATAATAATAATAATAATCTGGACCTTGCCAGAAAACTGAAAAAGTTATGGAACATGAAAATGTGAAAGTTATACCAATTGTAGTTGGTGCACTTGGAACGGTCCCAAAAGGATTGGAAAAGGGTTTGGAAAGTTTGGAAATCAGAGGAAGAATTGAAACCATTCAGAACACTGCACTGCCGCAATCTGCCAGAATGCTCAGAAGAGTCCTGGAGACCTGAGGAGACTTGCTGTCACTCAGACTCCAGTGAAAGACCATCAGCTAACACTGATGTGAAAACTCAAAAGGAGTAAATAACAACAACAGCAACAGCAATAATAATAATAATAATAATAATAATAATAATAATAATAATAATAATAATAATAAGATAGATTACTTATGGCAACCAACAAAAGTAGATGTGACATATGGTTGTCATCCTTCCGTCTACTGAAGACGATGGCGTAGAGTCCACTTTTTGGTATTTAAAAAAAATCTGCAACCGCGTGAGTGGTTGAGCAGCACAATTCTTGAATGGCAATCTCTGGAATCTCTGGTGCAGTGACTGCGAACACTTCGGGTGGTGAGGTTGGATACCTTCGTTAGGTCCATCAATGCGGTGCAGAGTGGCATCCGCTCTCCCGGCACCCCTCCTGCAGCTGGCATAGTGAGTTCATGTCCACGATTGCTCGGAAGCCACACTGTGTTCCTGGATAGGTGCAAGATGCAAAGTCTGCAGACGCGCCAGTGTAACACGCACAGGACTTCTCAAACTATGCTGCGATCTCCTTTGTTCCTGTATAAGGAAACGATGGTAGCGCCCCGCTTGTCCTGGGGGATGTGTCCATGTTCCCAGCAACTGCAGAGTCGCTAGTGTAGTGGTTGGAGCAGTGCTGCCCCATGCCTTCAAGATATTTGCTGGTATGCCGTTACTCCCGGTTGCTTTCTTATCAGCGAGGCGGTCCTCTCCATTTTGTAGTGGAAAACTACGTAGCCTGGGCAGTTTGTTATGGAGGATGAGCTGTCGCCCTAGCAGCTCTACACACAGCCGTTGGGGTCCAAGGGAAAGGTAAGAACCAATGCAGTTTGGCAACGACGGTGCCGCAGGAGTTGCTGGGAAGTACTGAGATTCAGCACCACCCACCTTAGGGACTCCAGCTCCGGATTTGTTTTCGGGGTTTACTCCCTTAGGCTTTCCTTGGAATAAGGTAAAGCTACAAGGCAATGGTGGGTTTATATGACTTTTCCTTGTCCTCAGGTGTGACATATGGGTAAACAGAAAAACAGCAAAAACTAGAAAACAAAAATGGGAAGAAAAACAATTATATGGACACTTCAAACGACAAATCGGAGACGTTGCACATGAAAAAACCTGGACAGGGTTAAGAAAAGGAAACCTAAAAAAAAACTGAATCACTAATAATTGCTGCACAGAATAATGCCATAAGGACAAACTATATCAAAGCAAAAATTGATAAGACCCAACAAAATAGTAAATAAAGAGATGAGACTGTAAACCATGTACTATGAAAAGGGATTGGAAAGTTTGGAAATCAGAGGAAGAATTGAAACCATTCAGAACACTGCACTGCTGCAATCTGCCAGAATACTCAGAAAAGTCCTGGAGACCTGAGGAGAATTGTTGTCACTCAGACTCCAGTGAAAGGCCATCAGCGATGTGAAAAACTCAAAAGTAGGGAATAATAATAATAATAATAATAATAATAATAATAATAATAATAATAATAATAATAATAATAATAACAAACTCACACCCAGATGCAATAGAAGCAAAACTTTTTAGAGCAATATATGGGAAAAAAAGAATTCAAGTAAACATCAAAATGCATAAGAGATATAAAAGATAAACTGATGGAAATCGAAGAAGGATTTGTAGAAAGTATACGCATAATTACGCTCATTTATTATGCAAAAAAAAATAAATTTTCAACACACAACAAAATGATATATGCATAAACCACAATCTGTTCTTTAGTATGAAACGTATAAAATTCTCTGCGACTTCGAGATCACCGACGAAAAGATTGACAAATACCTGGGCCTTACCAGAGAATTGAAAAGCTGTGGAATATGAGGGTGAAAGTGATACCAATCGTAGTTTGTGCACTGGGGAAAAGACTGGAGGAACTGGAAATCAAGGGAAGAATTGAGACCACCCAGGAAACAGCATTGGTGAAATCAGCTATAATACTCAGAAGAGTCCAGGAAACCCGAGGAGAGTTAGGTATCTGGTCGGCATCCTTAGTTCCAGATGTAGTGAATAAGTAAGCAAGCCAATAAGAATCCGGTGGTAAAGTATTCCTTGTAAGTCCGTCGTCCAAGAAAATCCAAATGTCAATGAAATAAGCTCAGAATGGTGTCTCTATTAATACAGCAGAAGCAGCAGCAGCAGTGCCAGTGATTGGACAATAGAAATCTACCCCAGGTCACGTGGTAGTCAACGAGTCTATATTTAGGAGTGACCATTTGCCTCATGCCTTATATCATAATAATTCAACAGTTGTCACGTAGACTCCAATGAAAGACCATCAGCTAACGCTAGTGTGAAACACTATCTATTAATAATGGAGATTGTCTGTATTTCTATCTGTATCAAAAACTAACTACATAACTCTACGTCACAACTTGCGTCACAATATTATTATGTTATATACACCCAAAATTTGAGTAAGCAATTTTAAAAATTGTTTTTTACTCTTGTCCTTTTTCTTTTCTTTTTTTTTACAGTAACAAGAAGTTAACTAAAAAGTTTACAAATAAATAAATACCTACGATTTTGTGTAAAATTGATGTGGAAAATATTCAAAATAATTGTTTGATTATTACATGCACGCAACATTTTATTTGAGAGGGACGGGGCTCAGTTTTCATTTCAAATAATTTTAGTTTTTTTACTCCTTTAATAAATATGAGGATTTGTCTTACTTATGATACATGACATTGAATTTTTAACTCCCACCCTCTCCGGCAATGTCTTTCAAAAATTAATTTTTACGACGCCCGGGGGGTGTTTTCTGTTGTTAGTAATAATAATGTTATATTCCATTTACAACATATATTTTCCTATTGATTTAAAAAGTATATCAATAATTTTCAGTACAACACAAGCCAACTTTATTTTCCAGAATTAGCTTGGAAAAATGATTTAGACACTAATATAGACTGTATGTATTTACCCAACCCCTCTGCCATAAGCAGGTTTGACACAAGGTTTAAGTTTTCAGCGGAGTACACCTGGTTTGACCTCAAATTTTTCCTTCTCTTAGTGCTACACACTAACATAGTGCTATGTTACATAAGTAACACACTAACATAGTGCTATGTTACATAAGTGTTAGATTCCTAATATTTATGTACAGTAGTGTAGAAACCAAAATGGCTGTTATAAGTTCAGCCGGCGGCCTTGAAGTATTGAATGACAAGGCTTGACCTCAGTCCTGATCCTTCCGGTGGATACCGTGAGAATCGGTGGAGAAGACCCTCTTCCCACAGATTTTTAGTCAGATCGGCCAAAGACCACGACGGTGGTAAGTCGTGTTATGCACGGTGCCGACTCAATCTGTGCAGGTAGTCTGGTGGGGATTTCAGAATAAAATATGATCTAAATAAATCAAAGTCTTGTGTTATTATCTAAAAACTACCAATGACACAGAGTTTCTGATAAAGAGAAATCCCCAATGGAAGACCAGACACGAAGTCCCCAAGACGAAGTCCAGAGGCTAGAAGAGACGATAGAAGATGAACA
>CM042141.1:104164371-104309371 GCA_023376005.1 Doryteuthis pealeii | reverse complement strand
CACTTTTCTATCATAGTAAAAATTGTCCATATTGTTTTTTTTTTGTTAATCTAATTACGGAAGAAAACGTTTTACTTTATTTCCAATCCTTTCAAAATGATATTAATGTTTTTTTTTTAATTTTCCGGTCTTAACTTTTTTTAAACTAATTCATTTTGCAAACTCACTCTTTTCCAGATCACAATTAACTATACTGAGCTCAATGGGTAACCCAATGGCTCACGCTTTTCTAATATATACAAGGTGTGTAAAATAAGTATAAAGATTTTTGCACTTTTTGACACACCTTGTAGTCTGAAAAAATAACGTTACATTCCTTATTTTTTTTTTCAGAATACAAGGTGTGTAAAAAAAGTACCAAGTTTAAAGTTGTATTTACCAAGATAGAAATGAAGAATGAATGGAACGTTATTTTATTTCAGAATACAAGGTGTGTTAAAAAGTACAAAAAATCTCGATACTTTTTTGACACATCTTATATATATATATATATATATATATATATATATATATATATATATATTGGTCATGGATAGAGCATGTATATCTTACTATGTGGAAAGTGAACATGAATTCAACAGTGTTTGATGACTAACATTATGAAAATTAATAGGCGAGAAACTCTCAGTAACAAAACGCCATTGAATTACTGTCCAAACTACCCTTATATATATATATATATATATATATATATATATATATATATATATATATATATATATATATACCTTTGAAAGGAAGGAAAAACTCAATAAACCGTCATTCTGTAATAAATTTATTTCGACCAAAACTTAAAAGGATTTAGAAATTTAAATAAATTTCTAAAACTCCCTAGAAGTTCAGCCTCATCAGATAGACGACACAGATAAAAAATAAAATGAGAAACCTGAAAAAAATGTAACCAGAATCCCTTAAATGTGGGTCCGACAGCAAATATGAATTTACAAATTCAAGCTAAAAAAGGGTTACAATGTATCTTTAATTTCCTTTTTAACCAGATATATTCAAAAATGTATACGTGTGATTTTAATATCTAAAATAGAATAAGAAATAGAATAAAAATTTAGACAATTTTTATTCTATTTTATAAAAAAACAATTTTTAAATTATTTAGGGGTGAGGTTGTTATTATTTTAAAAATTATTTAGTCATTTAATCATTAGAGTACAAGTTATTCAGGCGATACAGTAGTAGTTAGACGGAAAACGCTTGGTAGAATTCTTATTTTATCTTATCAGAGAGATCAGAATTTCATATGATCAATAATCCGTCTATTGAAATCAACGCCTTTTATATGCCGATATTAACATCGCTTTCTGTAGATGAAATATTACTGCCTAGGTATGTGAACTTGTTTACTAATTTCAGAGGCTTGACATCCAGTGGGGAGATGTCACGATTTTATTTAAAACACATGAATCAGAGTTCAAAGGCTCTTTACCATCTTCTGTAGTTTTGAGGAAATAAATTAGATTTTTAAATGAATAATTAAAATACATCATTATTTTGTTTCTCTTCATTATTTGGAAAGTTTACTTTACAAATTATTGTTTAGATGCATATTTAATAGGCTTCCTGGTGTAGGCAGCACGGAACATCGGATTCTATATGAACTCCGATAAAACTGAGTTCATGGGATTTTTAATGAACTGATATCTATACACACAACGGTAAGCCTCTAAACTCCGTGGAACAATTCACATACACGTTTTTTTTTAGCATACAACGTGTAATACAGCGTCCGATACCCTGCCCTCATCAGCCGCTAACTAGGTGTGATAACACAGTTTCGGCGGCTAAAAGCGGGACTGCCACACCTAATGCCGCCAAGCAGACTTTTGGCCAACGGAAAGGGTATTTAAAAAATAAATAAATGAAAAAAAAAGTATATATATATAAAATATAAAAAAAAGTATATATATAAAATAGAATAAATAGATGAATAAGTACACAATGTCCGTTCATCTTAGCAGTTTCAAGTTGAATGCATTTTCTGATTTTCTTAACGCGTTTACTTTCGCCCGTTGATGACATTAGGCAATTGTATTAACCATTATTAACTGTCTTTGATCTCACGCAATCACATGTTAGCACATTGATAGGTTATGGTAAATTTAGCATGTATATGGAATCTGCTTAAGTTTTTTACTTCAAATTCCCTCCCTGCTTCGAAAATTTTCTAGCACGTTGTCGCTCAGCGATTAGGTCCAGAATTCTGTGTGTGTGTGGGGGGGGGGGTGATCCCGTCTCTTAGCCTCATTGATCGATCTCTATTCTCCTACAAGGGAATAACGGTATTCGCATCAGCGTGTCTTATAGATCGTAAACCTTGCAGGAAGCCGAACTTTTGGTCGCAATTACAGGTCGTTGCCGGGTTCTTTTCCTTTTGAAAAGGCATGATCAGGCCATAGACAGATTATCAGTCATATTAGAATCGAATCCCAATCTCTCTCAATGTTAAAGCGACAATTCTTCCACTACTGTATGTTTGCAACACTTGGGTCCTAAGGAGGCGCCTAGAAAATAAACTAGATGGGAGCTGCACAAGAAATCTGCATGCGATCTTAACTAAATCGTGGAAACATCCCACAAGGAGCAGCTGAACGGTGATCTGCTTCCTATCACTCAAACCATCAGAGTGAGACGGAGAGGATATGTTGGATACTGATGGAGAAAGCGAACTCATAAGTGACGTTCTCCTGTCGAAACCACACATGGGCACGCCAGTGTGGGCCGTCCAGCAATGACATACATTGACCAGCTTGGGGCAGCTACTGGATGTTGTACAGGGAACCTCCCTAGTGGATGAATCCGTGCTACTAGTCTGACATGATGATAATGATGATTTTAAATTTGTTCATGATAAAAATGACCATATCTGGGGTGTCGCACACTTTCAACCATTCTGTACATGAGTGGCTGTGTATCTGGGTCTATTTGTGTATTTTTATATATATGTATGTGTGTATGTGTGTGTGTGTGTGTGTGTGTGTGTGTGTGTGTGTGTGTGTGTGTGTGTGTGTGTGTGTTTGTGTGTGATGTTGCGGAGAAAGTTGCTGGAGATAAAGATTATCGATGCTACAACCTCCCCCTGGAGCGATCTAAAAACAATCAGACGTGAAGTAGTAATCTCTTGGTGACAAAAGAAAGATTCTTGGAGACTGTTCGAACGTCTCAAACAACGATTGGTATCAAAGATAACAATTTTCTCCTCTCAATGAAATAATGCAAGGACAGTTTTAAACTTACTAAAAAGGTCGGTTACCTTTAGAACAATAATATTATTGAGAACCAAACTATATGTTTGTCAACAGTTTTCATCACACAGAAAGAAATCACAATTGGAGTCTTTTGTTCGGTCGGTCTTTCGGTCGGCCGGATTTTACGACATGTCAACCCTTGTTGAGTTATTTTATGCTGAAGACGTTTTGCTTTCATTCTTAAAGAGTATTGATTTTTTTCAAAGTCAGTTTTTAAAGATATTTTTAAAACTCATTTTTTATTATTTAACCGATAGATAGGACCCTAACAGATACTACCACTCCGGGTCAGAGTAGACCTAGTAGTAATGGTAATAAAGGCTACTCTACATTCCCCAAAGCTACAGGATGGGAACTTCACCATTAGAAGTCATACTCAGGACACTAAGACCCTTAGCCACCGTCTAATATATATATATATATATATATATATATATATATATATATATATATATATATATGAGAGGTATCCAAAACTTGGTAGTAAGGGATGATTCTATATGTGATTTCTAAGATACACTGTATTATTATTGTATGGTCCAGTATGTACAAGTACAGTGAATCTTTATAAATCACTAAAAAGAGCTCAATGTATAATAAACTTTTTAGATTATATATAGACCAATATTTATCTTTGAAAGGAAGGAAAAACTCAACACCGCTTTTCCATAATAAATTTATTTCGACCAAAATTGGGGCCTTTATAAATCTCAGTTGATTTAATATAGCTCCCAAAATTTCGTCTCATCAGATGGTAGATCAAGATAATTTGAATTGCATAACTGAAAAATTTACTTCTCAAAAAAAAAAATAAATAAATAAAATAAAAAAGCCCCCGTCCCAAGTAAGCCCCCCTCTTTAAGTAAGGGCCAAAGGGGGATGTTGGTTGTCCTGTACTGGTCACACACCAGGATTCCGTTCATAAACATCACGGGTCATCACTAAAAACAAACGGGAGACATCTATAGGGGGGTTACTCATCTGCAGAGGTGCGGTTGGCTTATCCTACTGTCCCAGCCGACAGAGCTATGGAGGGCTCTATAACACTATAATAATGTTATAAAGTTGACTGATGATATTAAATTAAATTCTTAAGAATAATTAGGATGATTTGTTAAGAATTAAAGTTATAATCCTATGTAAGGAAGTGTAAAACAAAAAAAAAAAAAAAAATAATAAATAATAATAAGGTAATTTATGAGGAAGTGCGTCCCGGTCTCCTGCCTCAGAAATTGCTACCCGGTGACTATCAAAATAACGTCCCCAGCTATGTCGTCTTAGATTTTCTTTTATTCATGTTTGTTTAATGTCTTGTTTTTAGTTTAAATAAACAAGAATTATGACAAAAAAGAAGCGACACCCCACAAATACATCTACTTGTAGAAAATATCTATTTATCTATCTCCATTTGTTCATATCTATCTATATTATTTTGTTTATCTATCTCAGTCTATTCCAAACTATATATCCATCTTCATATCTAAACAAGAATTACGACAAAATACGATAAATAAACAAGAATTACGACAAATTTCTGTAAATGAACAAGAATTACGACACAAAATTACGATAAATAAATAAGAATTACGCCAAAAAAGAGACCCCCCTCTAAAATACATTTAACGCCTTAAGTTGGTTGTTTTCTTTCAAGTAACACCGACGTAGCTGGGGACGTTATTTTAATAGTCACCGGGTAGCAATTTCTGAGGCAGGAGACCGGGACGCACTTCCTCATAAATTACCAATAATAATATTAAAAGTCGCACCTGGTGACCCACAATCTCTATACTGGGTTCCTTCAAAGGTCAAATCAAATGTTAGCGTCAACGAAGGACAAAATTACTCAGCAAAGAAATTTGAAAAGGTCAATCTTAAATTTTGATTTAGATAAATAAAAACAGTAACTTATTCAGGATTCTAAGTTCATCTGAGTGCTGACTTATGGAAAATTCAAACCGAGTCGGGCACAAGGCCAACTACAAAATAATAAAAATATTATCGAGTAGCTCGCCAATCAAAGAAAAGTAGGGAGGAGTTTTTTTACTCTCCCCGAAATCTACAACCTAGGGCCACGATTTTGATTGGCCGTCCAATCAAACGCGACCTGGGAGGGGGGGGGGCTTTTCTACTCCTCCCCGATATTTATGCTGTAAGGCCATTGGTCAGGTTTTCCATTGGCTGGCCAATCAGAGCCGTATGTTCAGGGGTTTGGACCCCATAAAATAAGACCCCGAAGGGGAACAGATCAGATCGAATGCTGGTTCCATAGCTACGACTCAGAGCCCTTGCCGTGGTATTTGCCACTGTTACTCAAAGTCCTAAACTTGACCATATTAGAACCCAGAAGTAATTAGCTGTATATCGCCAGTCAGCTCACAAAACTTCGACTTCGACTTCGACACCCTTTTTTTTGTACATGATTTTAATCACTGTATGATTAATAAAAGTATTGTTGTATACAATTGTTAATAAGCATTTCGTAGTCATTGCGATTGTTGTCCAGTTGACAGCATTCGGGAATTTGGTCATTTTCAGACACAGCCCGAACCGAGAAAATCTGAACCAGCTCTTCTTCAACTTTCCTGTTGGTCAAACAAAACCGCGTGGGTACAGGAAATGCAAACAAATAGGTTTATCAGTCTATAAGTGACCTGATTGGGAATAAACGCCAACAAGAAGCTCCATTAGTGTTTCGAGAAGCCACTTCTAATTTAAAAAGAAAAGCATTTCGTATTCGATTATCTCTCTATAGCAGTCCATGGAGATTTTTTTCCAATAAGTAGCCGTATCAGTGCTACTGTATGGCTGCACAAACAGGTCTTTAACGAAACGATTACAGTTCGGAGATTGGACTTCGAATTCGCGTACTACGATGTTGCAGTCCAACACATTAGCCATTTCCCCACGGGGACACCCTCTCCTTCCTAAAGGGTGTTCTCTATCATACCTGAAACTTTGTGTCATACACTACCCGCCACGAACGGGTTATGTAAATAATAACCTCTTGGCTGTAGTAATATGGAACACATAGTCGAAAATGAACGTAATATCAAAACTGAAGTTCGAATTCGCGTACTGCGATGCTGCAGTATATCACGCTAGCCATTTCGCCACGGGGACACCCCTTCCTTCCTCGTAGGGGTTCTTTGTCTGACAATTACTTTTACCGACCAGCTTTCATTTAAATTTGATTAGTAACTGCCTTACTGGAGATAAATTAACAACCACGGGTAGGCGAAAAATAGATAAAGGCTAACCACAATCATGAAAATTCTACCATTGATTTCTGCAGTCTCTGCTTGAGATTTTGATGCAGTCTCTTTTTTAAATTTTTCAAATTGGGAATAAATTGTTCTCTCGCGTTTCACGCTGTTTGAATTGACATTTTGATGGATCGGTATTTTGTTATTTTTACTACAAGAAAAGGTAGACGCATGTTTTCTGTAAAGACGTACACAGAAAAAGTAATGCCAATATAAAACAAATTTTTAACAGTGAATTGGTTGAACAGTCACGTCAGTCAAACAGTTACTAGCTTTACTATTTACTAAGTTTTAGTCTGAAATTGTTGGTAAACGGTACCGAGGTACAAAAAGATAAACGATAAATATGAATAGAGATAAATAGATAGATAGATATAGATAAATAGATAGATAGATAGATGAATATGAATATATATATATATATATATATATATATATATATATATATATATATATATATACATGCTCCCAATTTGGTCGAGCACTTTAATTAGAAGGGATTTAATTGCAAAATTCACTGTATTCGGCGCACACCTAAGCCTCTCTTTGTTTACATAAGTTTGAGGCCTCTAGTGAATTCATTTCCGCTTAGAAATGTAGCGATTAAATAGTCTCCTATATTTGACAGCTGCCTGTGGTCGTACGAGTAAGAGGATTGGCGAACGAAAGTTCATTCGGGTCTCGAACCCGGCCAGAGGTAGCTGTTAAACGATATAACCACACTGATGAGAGGTGATACCTCAAAACACGTGTCTATGAATTACTTTATTATATGCTCCCAATTTGGTCGAGCACTTTAATTAGAAGGGATTTAATTGCAAAATTCACTGTATTCGGCGCACACCTAAGCCTCTCTTTGTTTACATAAGTTTGAGGCCTCTAGTGAATTCATTTCCGGGTAGAAATGTAGCGATTAAATAGTCTCCTATATTTGACAGCTGCCTGTGGTCGTACGAGTAAGAGGATTGGCGAACGAAAGTTCATTCGGGTCTCGAACCCGGCCAGAGGTAGCTGTTAAACGGTATAACCACACTGATGAGAGGTGATACCTCAAAACACGTGTCTATGGATTACTTTATTATATGCTCCCAATTTGGTCGAGCACTTTAATTAGAAGGGATTTAATTGCAAAATTCACTGTATTCGGCGCACAGCTAAGCTTCTCTTTGTTTACATAAGTTTGAGGCCTCTAGTGAATTCATTTCCGCTTAGAAATGTAACGATTAAATAGTCTCCTATATTTGATAGCTGCCTGTGGTCGTACGGGTAAGAGGATTGGCGAACGAAAGTTCATTCGGGTCTCGAACCCGACCAGAGGTAGCTGTTAAAAGGTATAACCACACTGATGAGAGGTGATACCTCGAAACACGTGTCTGTGGATTACTTTATATAGATAGATAGATATGAATAGAGATAAATATATATATATGATGATGGACTCTCCCGTCGATTTCGACGTATGAGTGTTCATACAATGAACATCCTCACAGTGATTTGTTTATAGTGGTGAAAACTTGTGTTGGACTATCCACACTTTTTGCCACAGTCGATAGGAAAGAATTGGTGCATCAAGGGTTGCCACAAACCCAATCAACGACCGACCTCAGGAATTTTGAATTCAGAGTTATCCCTCTTCTATAGATAGATAGATATATAGATAGATATGAATAGAGATAGATAGATAAATATGAATAAAATAGAATATTTCTTAAACTGATAGATAAATAGATAGATCTAAACAGAGATATATAGATGGATAGATAGAATGATATGAATTGATAGATATCAATTGATCTAAGTCTGATCAATTGATAGATAGAGATACAGATAGATAGATATGAAGATATAGATAGATATGAATAGAGATTGATAGATAAATATGAAGAAAATAGACTATTTCTTAAACGGATAGATAGATGTATAGATAGATAGATCTGAACTGATCAAACAAAATTCAAATTTTTAAATTTCGAAAGATCTTAAGATAATTAATTCTATTCAATAAAATATTACTAATCAGGTTTATGTGAATTTCTAATTCATAATAATACATAACAATATTGATTAGTTGGGACAGTCTCATCACAAAATAATTTTTTTTAAACTGAGAGGTTTCTTAGATGTCACTCATTCAGTTTTAAAAAAAACAACGATGGAAAGTAAAAAATATCCGTAATACTCGTGTTCTTTAAAGGTTCGGCGGTTATCATGTTGTGAAACACCCTCATGTTGAAAATGAGACGCTCCATATTTTCCAAGATGAAATGCAAATATGTAAATCCTTATTATCCAGTGTTGCTTATCGACCGAATACTTATTTCTTATGCGTGTCGTCACCTCAGCTGAATGATAGATCATTCCGTTTTTATCATAAAGAAAGAAAGGGAAGAAAAAGACATGCTAAACAGGAAAATATATTAAGAAAGAAAAACAAGTAGGGCAGAGATAGTAAGAAACGGTATGGGCGCGAGGAAGCGATAATCTGTTTCAATCGAACATAATGAAAATATGAAAGAAGAAAAGAAAGAAAAAAAGTGAGAGAGTTAATAATAATTTTTTATATATATATATATATATATATATATATATATATATATATATATATATATACCAAAAACTTACAAATTGGATAGGATACTGTCAAAGATGACGTCAAATCTGTATGTTTTTTTGAAAAAAATTATCAAAACTTTATAAATGAATGATTTTTTTATATGAATGGCATTTTATTTTATTTCAAACGTTCTCCTTTTTCAGGTGACTTATTTTTATATGTTATATCTTATATAAATGTAAATCTATTTACAATATAAATCCAAAGACAAAAGACCGAAGTTGTGAACAACATTTTTTAGATCGTCAAATTTGAGGAAAATTGACCGAAACCAAAGTAGAAAATAGGCACTGCCAATTTGTTTACTCATTTTCATTTTAAAAACGAATTAAAATTAATTAAATAGATTACTTAAGGTCAGATTTTTGTTTAATTCAAAAAGTAGTAACATAATGGCCATCAGTAAAAAAAAAAATTTAAATTGCACAAGTAATCTATTTTTTAATACATTTTAAACTATTATTTTTGGTCAATCTTGCTAAAATATATAGTAAACATGGCCGCTGTTTTTATGAATATCCGGAGTAAAAAAATATTATTTAGGATTATAAAAGATTATAAAAGCCTCTTCTTAAAAATCAATAACAAAAAATAACATATACACTCAATTACAGAAGAATCGATAAATTAATTATCTTTTTCTTTTTGGTCTAAACATGCAAAAAAAAAAAAAAGACGATCTAAAAATTCTTGTGAATTTGTTTACAAAAAAGAAAAGAACGAGAGTAAATGTCACGTGACCTATCTTTGTATGTGACGTCATTGTTGCTGAAACATTCTTTTTTCGAAAATCTGGGAATTATCTGATTTTGATAAAATGTTCTGTATTGACTTATTAATCAACGAATTTTTAAAAAAAATACTGAATCGTTTCAATCAAACAGATTCAATAGAAATAAATCGAAATTCTTTAAAATAAATACTACTATTGCTGCCTACAATATCAGAAATAATTATCATAGCTAATTAATAGATAAAATTCATTTAAAATATGAAACGTCCAAAGTTTAAAATTTCATATTTTTTAGATTCTAAAAACAAATATCAAATAATTACTTTAGTTAATTATTGTTATCTGATAATTTTTGTAGAAAACTATTGAAGATGTAGGCCCCTTTTTAAACAGAACAAATCGATGTATATTTCTTTTCTTTTACAAGATATTAGTCAATTAGATGATTATCGAAAACAGTAAAAATTTTTTAAATCTCCAAATATTTATTTTTTCGTTTTCATTTTACATTAATTTTTCTGATTTTCAGTATTTATTTTCTGCCAGGATAAGTCCCTGAACATTTTTCTTCTATTCACACCTTCGGCCTTTTGTATTTTTATTTATACTGTAATTAGTTTTAAAAGTATATAATCCCAACGATATTTTGAACCCCAAAAATAAAGGGGGCTCAAAGTGCAATGACTAGAAAAAAATCAGTAAGTTTTGAAATACAAAAACTAATGCATTATAAAATTCATTCATTAAATCAACTCTGAAAATTTCAATAAAATCGGATAATTCCCCGATTTTTGGTAATTTTTTCAAGGCGGAGGGGGTAAATTTATTTTGTAAAATACGTATTTTTTGCCATTTTTGGCTGTGCCTAGTATAAAATGTACTAAAAATGAATTACATGTGTAATATAATTATTTTTTTGTTTTTTTTTTGTTTTTTACTCATGCTCATTAGGTTACTAGTTTTTGAATTAGACAAAAAACAGTGTATATCGCATAAATACGTCCTGGTCTCCAGTTCGAAAAAACACTAAGCGGTGCCTGCTAAAAATCCGACCCGTAAATATTTCCCTCTCCCTCTTTAAAATATTCTTTAGCGGTTTGAAGGCGTTTATATAGACCAATAACGTTTTTGTGGTTTGAAGGCGTTAAAAGTAACCCACCCCCATGATTTTATCGACAAGTTAATGCAAATATTTTACCCACACCCTTTAAAATATTTTTTTTGTATTTTCATTTATTATAATTCAAATCAACTGTCACAAATTTTAAAATAAATACAACCAAGTTTCGAAAATAAAAACAATCAATACATTATTAAACAAAAACAAATAGAAAATATTTACATTTACTTGTCGAGAAAAGACTTAGGGGGTAAAATATCGCTTTCATACCGTATTAACTTTTCGAGGAAAAATGCCTTCAAACTGCTAGGGAGTTCCTAAGGAGCCGCGGTCGACCGACTACAGAAAGGTAGCAGCAGATTTCAACAAACTCCACTGGCGCGGCCTGCAACCGAGTAACCTTGGAAACTGAAAACGTTGAAGAAGAAGACTTTGACTTGCCCAACAGTCGAGCAAAACACAAAATTTTACTACACTGTAGTTATGGATTACAAATTCTTTCCGCAAAATAAATGTTAGCCCCAACAAGACAGATTTCACTACACAGTAGTAACGAGTTACAAACTCTTTTCGTCTCCCCCGACGTCCCAGCAAAAAGTCTCTTTTTTATGGCTACTGGAGAGAAGGGTTCGAGGAAGGGTGGGTCCACTACTGGCCCCCGGTTGCTACGCCACAACCCACTCAACCCTATCTGAAAATCAATTTTAACATAGTTAAATGTCTCTAACAATAACTCTCTGTTTTCCCTTTTACTTACATAGAGAGACTAACATTATATAAGGAGGAGGTAATCAAGATGTACATAGAGAGGGTGAAAGTAATATGCAGAATGTGAGTGAGGGACGGGTCAGTTTTTACTTAATTGCTAATTATAAGTAATTAGAATCAATTAAAATGGAATTTTAGTAGGAATTGTGTGTCATTAAACTAAACAAAAAAATAGCTTTTAGGAAATAAAAAGTGATTCTCTCAGCTTTAGTATGATAATAGATAGCTAGATATATTTCATTTTGTTCATATATATCTATATTTCTATCTATGTATCTATTTATCTATCTTCATGTAACGATATGAAAGTCTCATCAGAATCATTTCATGTTTTTACTGAGTTTTAATATTCATCCCATATTCATCCTTCTTCGCCTCGTGCCGAAATGAATTTTGCTCATCTTGAAAAGGAGATGAAGTCAATAAACTTTATATTATGTATATTTCCATTCATAAAGACTTATATGAAAAAGTCTTTATCAATGCATACCTATGTACGTATAAACGTATATTTTACTGTTTTTTTTTTGTTTTTTTTTAAATAATTTGCATTCAGATAAATGTCTACCGTTTTAGAAAGCAATTTGATCTGAATATGGATATATTGACCTTATGCTAATTTGGTTTTTGATTTTTGCTTTTTGACTCAGAGAACGGATAAATTAACTAAATTCTCTGAAAAAAAGTTGTAAAAATACATTGATTCCACAAGACGATATGTAAATTGAGTGATTATTTACATTTTAAATTTGATTTTCATTTAAAACTTGGAATATATGCATAAATTATAACTGATATGGAGATATTAAAAAACAAACAAACAAACAAATGTTTGGCGTGTTCAAATGAATACTAAAATATTAAACGATTATTTTGTAAATATTACACTGCAATTTTACAAGTGAAAAAATTAATTGACTCAGCATTTGCTTATCACGGCCCCTAGGAATTTGTTGTCAGATTCGTGGCATTTTTGATGAAATGTGTCGATAAGGGAAACGAGGAATTTTCGATGTGTATTAATAATGTGTTAGATTGAATTGCCTGTCGGTAAAGGAAATGAGATTTACAGAGAACTTTGAGGGCGAAAATGTCATTTTCAGAAGATTCCATCTTTTTGACAGCACAGCAAATGGAAATAAAGAATGTATAAAAAAATTGCGAATTTGTAAAACAACTGCATTACGACGGTTTTCAAGTGGATTTTATAATCTGACATAGAAATTTAAGTGTTTAACGAGTCTACTATATAAAAAAGTTAAGGTAAATTTATCTATTTCTATTATTTATTTCATTTTAGTGTATGTAATGTACATCAAATTTAACATAATATTTATCTGGATACGAACACCCCAAGAATGTATATATATATATATATATATATATATATATATATATATATATATATATATATATATATATAATTAAAGAAATAACAAAAGACTTAGAGATCCTGCATTATAGACTATTTCAGGGAGCTTAGACAAAAGTGTCTAATTCTCCCGACTCATGAGATGCAAATGATGAATTCTTTATTTTTAAGGCATTTGAAAACAGATTTTTCCCCCTTCCTTTTAAATTGTCCTGTCCTGCTCAGCTGTAGAGTAATAAAAATAGGAATAAAAATACAAATAATAATAAACAATAATAATAAAGAAACCAAAGGTATCTGACCGCTTTTGTTTACCTTAATTTATTTTCTTTTCTTTCCATGTCGCTTCAAATATACACACCCCTACATACATATACAATCTTATACATATACATACATACACATACATACACACACATACACACACACATATATATATACATATATATACACACATACAAACACATATATACATATATACATATATATACACACATACATACATATACACATATATATATATACATATATATACATATACACACATATACATACTCTTATACAACCATACACACCCCACATATACATACATATATACAAACACACATATACACACATACATCTATGAAGATCCGAGAGAGCCTGTTTTCTGTAAATTATCATTTAGCTAGTTCAAATTATGTATTATTTCCTCTTTATTTGGAGGGTGGACCTGCATAAGTTATATTGCATTATGTTAAATTTAAACACGCATATACACATACACACATATACATGTATACATAGATCCACACATACATACGCCTATATACATGTAAACAAATATATCCTGAAAATTTAAATATTATTAGTCATTATACCACTCAAAATATTTTGGGCTACTATATCTATATATCCGTATCCCCAACTACACATATGCATATCCACACACACATATATACATATATACACACATACACCCATATATACACACACATATACATACACATACACATGTACGCATACCCGAATATACACATATACATACACATACACATGTACTTATACGTACACATACACATGTACGTATACCCGAATATACACATATACACACATACATACATATACATACATATACATACACACACATACCCGAGCATATACACATACACATACATACACATGCACAGGGGAAATAGTAATAATAATAATAATAATAATAATAATAATAATAATAATAATAATAATAATAATAATAATAATAATAATAGTACTGATAATAAATAAATAAGTAAATAAATAAAATACGACTACAAAATATTAAGCTTTTACAAATAATGAATAAAATAATAGAATAATATAATAAAAGAATAATAGAATAAAAATATAACAAATACAAATAAAAAATAAATAATAAATAATAAAAAAATTAAAATAAAAATAAAAATTTAAAAAATAAAAAAAATAAAAAAATAAAAAATAAAAATAAAAAAATAAAAAAAAATAAAAAATAAATAAAAATAATAATAGAGAAACAAATGAAATAATAAAGTAACAAAAAATATCAGAATCTGAAATTATAACTTAATAAAAGATAAAACAAAATAACCCATGCCTACACACATATATATATATATATATATATATATATATAATATATATATATATATATATATATATATATATATATATATATATATATATATATACATGCATACACATATACACATACATATCTACATTCGCCTATACATATATCCATACTCATATACATATATATGTATACACCCTTTCTGATATTAGTAGCAATAGTAGAAGTAACTATGGGTTGCACTAGGCTATAAGGGATATACTGACATTATATCTGGAATATACTAACATTATATTTTGAATTTTGCCTTATGCCTGCACTTTGCCATCAGTTTATTCCGTTTGTTCAGTAGTTTTCTAGAGTTCTTAAACAATATTATCTCTATTTTTCTGCTATACAGAGCGGGCATTTATCTTTGAAGTTAGTAGCTGAGTTTGAGGTTCTGACAATTCTCCATTTAATCACCGGGTCGTTGTTTGAGTTCTTGATTGCCCAGTAGTGCTTGGATAATTCCGTTTGGTTAGATAGTGCGGGGTTGTTAAAGGAATGCCTATGGGTGTAGTACCTTTGTTTGAATGGTCCAGCAGTAATCCCAAGGTAATGCATGGTGTTTTCCGGGTCGTTACGAGCTGATATCTGGGCTTCATAGACTATTGTCTAGGTTTATTGTAGTGATTATATTGTCTAGGTTTATTGTAGTGATTCTATTTTCTATATTGTTTGAGGTGATTCTATTGTCTATTTTTATTGTAGTGATTCTATTGTCTAGGTTTATTGTAGTGGTTCTATTGTCTAGGTTTTTGTAGTGATTCTATTGTCTAGGTTTATTGTAGTGGTTCTATTGGCTAGGTTTATTGTAGTGGTTCTATTGTCTATGTTTTTTTGTAGTGATTCTATTGTCTATTTTTATTGTAGTGATTCTATTGTCTATGTTTTTTGAATGATTCTATTGTCTATATTGTTTGAGGTGATTCTATTGTCTATGTTTATTGTTGTGATTCTATTGTCTATGTTTATTGTTGTGATTCTATTGTCTATGTTTTTGTAGTGATTCTATTGTCTATGTTTATTGTAGTGATTGTTTATTATAAATTTCATAATGATAATATAATTATTATTTTCATTAATTATATAATGATAATTTTAATATTTTTGAATAGAAATTATAGTGATTGTTTATCATAAAGTTTATTGTAGTGGTTCTATTTTCTATATTTTTTGCAGTGATTTATTTAGGTTATTGTAGGGATTTTATTTGTGTTTATTGTAGTGATCAACCTACACACATTCATTTCCGGAACTACACTTCAGTAAAAATCATTAAAAGAATTTAAATAAGTCTTCATCTCAAGCATTTGAATAGACACTGTTCTTTTTTCAATATTTGCCAAATATCACCCAAAAAAGACAGAGAAAAACCTATAACCCTCGACAAGAACATGAAAATATGAGGTTGTAATTACAGTTTAATTAGAGTAATTTTGTTTCAATTAGAAATCATCAAATTACTGAATTCGACTTGGCTATAAAAGACAAATAAACTGGGAAGAAAAAATACTTTTAATTATATTTCTGTCTTCAGAGGATTTTTATAAACAGAAAAAATGTACTAAACTAATTGCAGTCGGTTCGATGAAAGTCCTCTGTTTGAACTCTTAGTCAACTGACTGACATCAAACACATGAAGAAACCTGGTTTTACTTTTTAATAATTCAGGTTGAAAATTACACAATTTTTCTATAAGGTGAAGGACGTGTGGTACAATGGGTAGAGTCGTAGGAAATGGACTCGTCGACCCGAGTTCGAATCCAGTTCGAGGTTGTTTACATTTTACATAGTGCTAATACACATTGGGTAATGTATGCATCCACCTAATCTCCCTCCGGCTATGGGGCAGACTGGGCTCTTCAACCACGGCTAAGTAACCTGCATAGGAGAAGGAAAACTCTGAATTCAAACCTGTTAAATTCCGTTTAGGAAATTAACCTTATAACGTTCCATTCATTAATTTTTTTTTTCAGAATATAAGGAGTGTCAAAAAAGTAACAAGTTTAAAGCTGTATCTACCAAGATAGAAATGAAGAATGAATGGAACGTTATGTTTTCAGAATAAAGGTATGTCAAAAAGTACGAAAAATCTCGATACGTTTTGGACACACCTTATATATATATATATATATATATATATATATATATATATATATATATAAGTTAAAAGAAAGGAAATGAATCGATTTATAAAATATACATAGCTGATACTGATCAATATTTCGCTTTTACAAAAATCATCATCAGAGCCAGTTACTCCGTGTTGGTGGTGTATATTTTATAAATCGTTTTCTCTTTAACAGCATTGTGTGTTGTTTTCATTCCATCTTGCTCATACTCATATATATATATATATATATATATATATATATATATATTATATTGATAATGGAGATTCGCTTCCGGTTTTTGTCTGTAACAAAAATTACATCACTGCTTACGTCACATTACCCAAAATCGTCATAACATAGAATAAAATTTATTCTATGCTTATTTTTCAAAATTGAACAGTCCTCATTGTTTTTTAAAACAAGTTTTAATAAATACATGACTGGTATTATATATCTATATATAGTTTGTTTTATTTTAATGCATATTAAAAGTTTACATTTCAAATTGTTTTATTTGTTAATCCTTTAATGAATTTGGTGATTTTACTTACTTAGGATACAAACTGGCTGACATTGAATTTTTAACTCCCACCCCTCGGGCAATATGTTTCAAAAATATATTTTTACATCGCCCGGAGGATGTTTTTTATTTTGTACTAGTATATATAACAAAAGAAATCAATGATTCAAAAGGAAATTGTGTAGGGATGAAGAAAAGATGCTTGATGTATATGGTTAAGAAATTATTTATACTACACTAAAACTTGTACTAAGAAAGATGAATGTTGGAAGAATATACTAGTTCTCCAAATTCCGTTTTGTATTTGAAAACAAATTCTTTAAAAGATTGGGCTGAATCTTTTACATATTGTTCTCTGTGCAGGTCCTCGTCAATTACAAAGATTTGTTGAAGTGTTTGTATGTTGGAAAAATAATCGCAATATTCTCTGAGTAATTGCAAAAGATTTTTTACATATATTCTAGGTTTTAGTTTTATCTCTTTCGAAATTGTCTTCAACAGAAGGTTGAATTCTGTAGTTTGCAAAAAGTGTTTCTTTTTCAGGAAATATATTCTAAAAGAAGATTTACTGGAAATTATAGGAACAGTTGAGATAAAGGCTAATGAAATTGTCTGCCTGAATTGTTAAGAAGAGACAGCTCTTAAAAATGGATTTCTATAGGGTTCTCTCCGCTTCTTATATATATATATATATATATATATATATATATATATATATATATATATATATATATATATTATATATATATATATATATATATATATATATGTGTGTGTGTGTGTGTGTGTGTGTGTGTGTGCGAAGATAGGATCAAGAAGGGTTGGTTGGTTTTGGTTTTGGATTTTGTTTTTACAACAGGTCAACCCATTGGGTTATTTAATGCTGAAGACGTTATCGTTTTATTCATTCTTGATCGGTACTCAATTTTTTTAAACTCATTTTTCCTATTTTATCCATAGATGGGACCTTTATAGGTATTACCACTCCAGTTCAAAGTAGACCATGGAATAATGGTGATGAAGGGGTACTCTATATTCAAAGAATTAATCCTAATAGATAAATACAAATAATTTGATTTTAGATATTAAAAAATGGATCAATTATGCCTACAAAGGTTGCTAATAAAAGAGGAGGAGGTAAGTGCATCTTACAATGTTTATCTCAAGTAAATGAAACATTCTTGTTGGGTATTCAATTTTTTCAAACTCTATCTTTTTAGCATATTTTTAATAGCATTTTTAAAAAGATCTATTTAAACTATAGATGGGACCCTAACAGGTACTACCACTCTGGTCCATAGTGGACTTGGGATAATGGTGATAAAAGGGTTAATAGGGGCTCTAATGCATTATAAGGACCTAGTATTGGATATTTATTGAAACGCACAGTTCATATATTATGAAAACCGCAAAGATTAAAAAAAAACACTTTCAAAGAATTAATCCAAATAGAAAAATATAAAGATTTTGATTTTAAATTTAAAGAATGAATCAAATGTGCCATTTAAGAAAGTACCTGCTAAGGTTGCTAGTAAATGGAGAGAAGTTAAGTGCATCTTACAATATTCATCTCAAGCAAAAGAAGAAAAAAAATGAAATGAAATAAAGTGATATTTCGGAAGGGATTATAATGTCGTAAATTAAAGAAATGTTTGAAACTCTAATGTAAACAATCTTTGGTTCTGTTTTTTTTTTATATATTTTATATTATCCTTGCCTAAACGGAATCTTAGAAGAAAGAAATTCTAAATATTAATTTTGAATTTACGATGTATTTCTACTCCAAGCATTAGTTCAATTTAATAAGATAATGTTATTAGGAACCTCAAGGTACCGGGTTCGATACCGGCCCTCGCCAACTCAGCGTATGAGTAGATCAGGGATATCTGCGGTAAAGTGAGGAGCGGATGGTAGTTGTGGCGCTCCACCTCTGACGCCCAAAACAATTTCCTTGGTCTAGTGCTAGTGAAAAGGGGATAGAATCCGTCGTTGTCTGGCTGATACCGACTTTAGACCACCCCGATGACTTTACTTACTTATTTACACAAATAACATTTTCTTATTAAATGGAACTAATAATTCATTGCATGACGTGTCCTAGGTGTGACGTTAAATTGGATCTAATGGTGAAGTTCCTGTAGTGGAGCTCTGAGGATTGTGGAGTATCCTTTATCGCCATTACTCCCAGGTCTACTCTGACCCGGAGTATTAATACCTGCTTGAGTTCCATCTGTTGGTTACATAGATAAAAAATGAATTCGAAAAAAAAACTCAATATCTAACAAGGATGAAATAAACAGAACGTCTTAGCATAAAATAACCCAAGGGGTTGACATGCCGTAAAATCCTATCAATCAAACAACCATCATTGCAAGGATAATAAAAAAAACCTGTGATTGTTTACATTACAGTTTCTAACACTTCTTTAATTTACAGCATTTTAAAGAGTGTGTTTGTGTTTGGGTGTGTAACAATTATTTCAAATTTAATTTTTTAAAGTAAATTAACCCTCTTTCTTACTGAAGATTGTCTTTCGTTGAACATTGCTTTTTTTCTCTTCTTTTTTCTCTTAACAAGAAAATAGAATGTTGCTTCCTCTGTTGCGATGTTGTGCTAAGTGGACTCGGTTCGGTGGTTATTTTAAATGGCGTATCAACCCTTGTGGGCTATTTAATGCCAGTTTTTCTTTATATATATATGATTAGTAATCGAATAGATTTTAGATAAATATTTTTGAGTGGTTTGGTTTTATAAACTGGTAGAAACAATTTTCATTAATTCTATCAGTATCAATACATTACTAGAGACAATTCTTTACTAAATTTCTCTCTATTAAAACTTTGAAGGAATTATTTTCATTAAACAATTGTGTACAAAGTGTTACAGAGAACACGAGTTGAGTGACGAACGTCAAGGCCTGTCGTATCCTCGAAGGAAGCGGGCTAGGCTTTGCCTGGCATGTCGGACTGTAGAATCGAACACGCGTCCTTCAGAGTACGAACGGGCAACACATTGGCACCGAAGTCAAGATGCTACAGTCCCGGATGTAAGCGCCAGGTGCCCGGATGATAGCTATGAGGATTCCGGCGGCTGGGATTGGCTCGACAATTTCGTGTGTGGGGCGCAGACACCCGGATGTTGAGGGGAAACTAGTATAAGAAGTGGGGTGACGGCAGGAGTTTGAGTTGCGATTTTTCAGCTGCTGAAGATTTTTGTGTTGCTAAAGATTTTTTGACGGCGACGACATTGTTGAGAAGGCGTTTGACTCACTTCTTTTTGCCCCCCCCCCTTCATCAGGACAAATATTTATTTTTTCCCCTCTATTTGTTTTTTCATTCTATACAAAGAAATTGGCAGAAATAATTCATTAACTTTGTGTATTAATAAATTGGCAGAAAGAAATGTCCATGTTATACAGACGTACATTGACTTACAAATACCAGGACTTACGAGTTTTCTGAGTTACGAGCTGTCACGTGATCGATTTTTTGCTTTGTGTCGAGAAATAAAAATCGAGGTACGAGCGATCTTCAGATACGTTTATGTTAATAAGTTCACTAAAACATTTAAATTTACACATTTATTTGACACCAAAAAAAGTTATTATTAAAAATAAACACTAAAACAAATTACAACACATATTTGATTACCTTATATTTTATAATATTATTTAAAAGGTAGTGCTATTTTTCTTATTTAAAAAAACGCAACAAAAAAGTTTGGTTGTTTTGCGGGTCTTGAATGGATTAATGGCATTTCAGTTTATTTCAATATAGAAAATCGATTTGATATACATGTAAATTGAGTTACGCACCGAAAGAATTAACCTCGTAAGTCAAGGTACCACTGTATTTATCATTAAATTTATGTGAGTCAATTAAGCTGGTAGAAATAATTTTCATCAACTTCATGTGCATGAATAAATTAGAAGAAATAACTTTCTGTGTATTAATAAACTAGTAGTTATGTTAGACTGTTCCTACATGTGTATCAATAAAATATCTCCTCCTCAGAAAACGACGTTAATGCACGTATAGAAAAGGCATGGGCCGCTATAAGTAATTATCGGTCATATGGAAATCCAATCTCACAGACAAGTTAAAGAGACAGTTCTTCCAGGCCGTTGTCGTGTCAGTGCTGCTGTATGGCTGCACCACCTGGACCCTAACGAAGCGACTAGAGAATAAACTAGATGGGAGTTGCACAAGAATGCTGCCAGTGATCCTGAACAAGACGTGGAAGCAGCACCCCACGAGAAAGCAGCTGTACGGCCACCACGCGTTATCACCAAAACATCTGAGTAAGACGGACAAGACACACGGGACACTGTTGGAGAAGCTAGGACGAACTCATGAGTGACGCCCTCCAGTGGAAGCCAGCACATGGACACGCCAGTGTGGTCCGACCAGCAAATACGTACATTGATCAGCTCTGTGCAGATACAGGATGCTACATAGATATCCGTGCTAACAGCGCGACATGATGATGATCATGATTTATGTGTATCTATTTCTTTCTTGTTTTGCACAAAGTTACAGGCAAACAAACTTTTCCATTATTTGAACTTAGCTCATTGAAATATATTTCTTTGGTTTCAAGTCTTTTGCCTGCAGTGTGTTTCGCTTTATTGTCTCTTTAAAATATCAAACTTAATATAAACTTATAAAGCTATATATATATATATATATATATATATATATATATATATATATATATATATATATATATATATATATATATATTGTAACACTGTAATAAACAGTACCACCCAGACGCTTTATAAGTTTATATTAAGTTTGATATTTTAAAGAGACAATAAAGCGAAACTTTATATATATATATATATATATATATATATATGTGTGTGGTGTGTGTGTGTGTGTGTGTGTGTGTGTATGTGTGTAGGTAGGTATGTATGTATGTGCCCTAGCCTTGTCAAAAATTATGGTATTAGCACACTTCGAGAATGTTCACTTAAGCTTTTTATTAAATAGTAAATAAATTAATAAAGAACAAGACGAAAAAATTACTTTAATAGCTGAACATTCTGACTTCATAAAACATTCCTGACACAAACTAAATTAAATTATCTAAGTTAATGGTATTGTTAAACCATACAGAGGAGGACAATATAGAAGAAATGTTGAGGAAAAATGAGCGAATAGTATTGTAATTTCCATTTTTAAAATAAATAGCTACAGAAGCCTAGATATTCCAATCGATCGACTGTTAAAAGACAGTTCTTGCAAACCTCAAAAATAATTTCTGGTATTATTTCTCAGAATTTTTTAGATGAGGCTTGATAATTTGTATTATTTGTATTATTCGGACTATTGTCCTCATCTTTATCATCTACACATTTCGACTAATGTGCCCTCCAGTAATATTCAGGGATTTCTTGTTGAACTTGGGAACCTTCTCTTTGAACTCGGGAACCTTCATGTTTTAATGAAGAGCCTTAACAGAACTTTGAACTGAACCCTTTATTCAATCCACGGGGGTAGATTGTCCAAATAATTTCTGCTATTATTTTTTCAGAATTCTTTAGATGAAGCTTGATAATTTGTATTATTCAGACTATTGCCTTCATCTTTATTATCTACACAACATTTCGGCTGATGTGCCTTCCGGCCTTCTTCAGGGATTTCTTGTTGAACTCGGGAACCTTCATCTTGTAATGAATAGCCTTCACAGAACTTCGAACTGAACTCTTTATTCAATCCACGGGGGTAGATTGTCGAAATAATTTCTGGTATTATTTCTCAGAATTTTTTAGATGAGGCTTGATTAATAAGCATTACATTTATCATTGATATGTAGATAATATATAGAGTATGTATTTATATATCTTGATGATAAATTGAAATAATTTAAAATAAATTATATTAATTGTTTTAAAATCATGTCATCATGTCCTTTTCTATTAATACTTAACTTTTAACTTAACTAATCAACTCATTTTAGAATTTGTTAAATATAGACAGCTCATTCGACTGTGGCATGTGGGAATGTAACAGATTACAATGCAGTCATCAGAATAATATTTAATTAGAATCATTTTATTTATTTTGTTATTTTCTAAAAGAAGTACAATTGTTAAATTACAAAGAAATATTAATAGTACCGAGTATTTGCTTAGTTACCTTCTTATAGGAATGACAATACATCATTTAGAGGTACAATGTACTTTTAGAATATCACTACTTTTCTTCAAAGGCCACCCCTCTTTTCATCATACATGTCCGGTATCTAAACTTTGCCCCTCTCGCTGGTTAAATATAACAAGTTTTTAGTGAACATTTTATCCTAATTGAAAGGAAACATGGATCCTATAAAAGAACTGCCAATTGAAATAATGGAAAGGGTTGTAAAATCATCCATGAACACGATACAATCAAGAGAATCATTCAACCAATGTGTAGTGAGAGAGGAGACCTACCTCGTGCAACACGATGTGACAGAGAGAGTGGCGGGCGTAAAGACTTGCCGTATTCTCGAATGAAGTGGGCTAGGCTTTGCCTGGCGTGTAGGACTGACCTAGAGTCGAACCCGCTTCCTTCAGAATGTGAGAGCTGTGGACGATCAGTGAAATAAGAAATAGCATAGTGGCCCGGATGTAGGTGGTCGCGCCGTGCTGACGAGTGTCGCACGTGCTGCACGGACAATTATGAGTGAGGAGCCCGGATGTGGAGAAATTGAGGTGTATTTAAAGGACTTATTCTCACAGACCAGAGGGAACGACTGCAGTAGTATTTTGTTGTCGAGACGAGAGGGACAAAGAAATAATGTTGGATATTGGATTTTGGAGTGTGATACAGTTGGGAGTGTTTAGACTGTCGATTGGAACCTTGCGTCAGACTTGACTGTGACTCCCCCCCACACACACACACACACACTGATTAGACAATGAAAAGTGTAATATTCATGAGCCGTATATTAAAGCTGAAAGAGCTGCATCTAGATCCCGAGTCGTGGTTAGGCCGTGTTCAATGCCATAATCCTAATTAGAAAGTACCTATTTCGCAAATGTAACGTTTAGAGATCATTTCAAAGGAGCAAGTGGTTATAATATTAATTAGGAATGAAATTGAATATGTGACGTGGCGTCAGGATGTGAATTCGTTTCTGGATCTGTAGTATCTGCTATACTTCATATCTTCTATTCTGTATCAGAATTGCTGGTATTCTACATCTGTTGTTGTGCTGGCTGGCTTCTCACCCTTTTTCGAGTCTGGAACGACTTGTGATCTCTTGGTATGTATTCTTTTGTGCTGTTGATGGTTTTTAGTAACAAACATAAGGCACTTTCTCGATCTCTTTATTATTTAAAAACCAATGTGGAGATTTGGGTCTTGGACAGACACACTGGCATTGCCAGTCAACCAGACTCACACCTTTGGGTCTTGGACAGACACACTGGCATTGCCAGTCAACCAGACTCACACCTTTTGCATCCGTCCGCTTCAGAAACTTCGAACCGACTCTCTCTTCTCTCTATCTCCTTTTGCCCTGTTGGTATTTTTTGACCAATCATCAGCCAACAGGTCAGTATGGAGTGTTGACAAAGATGTTGTTTGTTCTCAGTCAGATTGGTTTAAAATATGGTGCAAATATAAAAAAAGATGATAGTTCCAAAATGAAACATCGATAATCTACGAAAGACATCAAAACATCAGGATTGATAATCCAAAAGAAAATGCTTTGACAATAGAAAACGTACAACAAAATAAATGAAAAAAAAAATAGGTCGAAACATTTGTAGCAGAGCTGTAAGAAATCGATCGAATGAAACGTGATTTACATAGATAAAAGGGTAATTCTATGTCAAATCCTTCAAAAGAAAAGTTAAATTGTCACCCTCCCCTTCAATTTTTCTGTAATGCTACACTAACACAATATATCATTTTTTAATTATTTATGTATTTATTTACTTTTCTTTTTTTTTCTTTTTTTTTTTTTTTTTTTTTGGTTTGCAACACTTCCGATTTCTAAATATTGTCACGGACAACATTTTAAAATGACATATATTGATAGACATTTTTTTTGTCAAATAAACTGTTAGAATTTAACAAAGTTTTAATTCATTTATTTGTTGCTCTTAGTCTTAGAATGAATACTACACTAACACAATATATCTTTTTTTAATTTTATTTATGTATTTATTTACCGGGGTGGGGGTGGGGTGCTGCAGCACTTTTGATTTGTTAAAATTGGCAAGGACAACATTTAAAAAAAGGTCATCAAAAATAAATCAAAATCTTTGTTTGTTCATCTTATAAATTTTGACTGACAAGGGAATTCATGAATTTTTGATTTTATATTATATTCAGGAATTTATAAGAATATTTATCTTGCAATTTTTGATAGTTGATTTGATTTGTGTGATTGTGATAAAAGTTGAGTTTTAGGAGCAGAGACTACAACATTAGCAGAAGTCCTTAAAAGAACAAGAGGGGACATTTTACCCTCTCTCATCTCGGCAAACATGGGAGAAAGGAAAATAGCAGCAGATGGGAATGAAGAATGAATGAGAGTTGTGTACCTCTCTGACCCTTTTTGATGTTCACCTGATTTTATCTTTGTCTTGTCTTTATTCTCTCTTTGTTGATCGTGAATCTCTTAGACGGGGCCCTGAAGCAGTATTACGTACACAAGTGGAAGTCCTAAGCGAGGGTCAAGTAAGCAGACGATCACGAGACAATCATGGCCAGTAAAGTTAGAAAAATTAGAAGTTGCAGGAAATGCAGTAAGATTCACAGAAAGGTGCCTGTAAAGGCCCTCGGCTCCCGAGGTTTTTTTATTAAAAACTCTATCTGATGGTGAGGTTCCAATTCTGGAGGTCTGAAGAATGTGGAGCACTCTTTCATCACCATTGCTTCCAGGTCAACTCTGACCCATAGTGGTAGTACCTGGTAGGGTCCCATCTATGGATTAAAATAAATTGAAATAAAAACTATTAGGAAATTAATGAATTTAATAATGAAAAGGCTTCGTCTACGAAATTCGAACAACATAATACTATTATATCAACTGTTACAAAGTATCAAAAATGATGTGGAATAAAACTCTTATGACATGGTATTCTCAAGGTTTGATAGAAAGGCCACGAAGCCATTGATTAATACAAGGTTCATTCAATAAAAAAGGTAAATCTAGGTTTATGATTTGGCAATAGGAAGCATTGTTTATAGTTGCAACTTTTTCAATGAAATCAATAGTGCTGGGTTATTTCTCTGTCTGTCTGTGTGTGTTCTCTTTGACACCCCTCTCACTCTCTCTCTCTCTCTCTCTCTCTCTCTCTCTCTCTCTCTCTCTCTCTCTCTCTCTCTCTCTCTCTCTTATGCCTGTCCTTCTCTTTTCCTTGCTAATTTTCTTTCTTTATTCCATCATCTTTTCTTCTTCTTCTTCTTCTTCTTTTATGACCTTTTTTACAGAGGACTACGCCCAGAACTTTTTTCCCGGAGAGTCAGTGTGTTTCCAATCTTTGTATTGTCTTTTTGACTCATACACAGGATCGTAGTGTCAAACCCACGTTTCGCCCATTTGTAAACATTTGTTTTATTAAAAAATTCCTCCTCACACACATCACAATTTTGTCTGTAAATGTCATATTTGTTTTTCTCACTCACCTAAAATTTTATGACAAACTTCTCTTCAAGTTTAGATAATTCATTTTGATTTGCAGCCATTTTGAATAGCCTAAAAACAATTATTTTGACGAGATTGAAATAGTTTTTTTCTATAAACCAATTCCAAACAATGCAGAGATTTCATATACAGAATAAAAATCTGAAAAAATTATTTTGCGTTTTTCAAAAAATAGCTATTATATATTGACCCTCGCAGTTAGATAGATCGATATATAGAATGATTTTCCTTATTTATAGAATGATCCCTTATAGATAGATGAATCGATAGATTTACCATATTTATTAAATGACACTCTCATGTCTATAAAATTGCAAAAAGGTAAATAATAAAGAAGTTCTTGAAATAAGACTTTATGTGGTTGGTATGCAAATATATGTTTGGCTGCTTTATTTATATATTTTTTATTATTGCATGTATGTAAGCATGAAGTGTTTTTGTAAGTGTACTGATTTACAATTTCTCGGAATTTGTTTTAGATGAGGCTTGATAGTTAATATTATTTGGATTATTCAGACTATTGTCCTCATCTTGATTATTATCTGTACAGCGCTTCGGCCGATGTGCCTCCCGGCCTTCTTCGTGTATTTCTTCTCGGACTCGGGACCTTTCTCAGAATCGGGAACCTTCTTTTCGTACTCGGGAACCTTATTGTCGTAATCGGGGAGTTCCCAGGAATCGGGATTGGTTTGCTGATAACTCCAGTGAAATCAACCCTTTAATTGAGGAAAATAGTAAAAGCTCATTTGAGACTCCTCAACTCTTCGTTTGCTAATAGGTCAACTTTTGTTGCTCACTTCTCATTTGTGAAAAATAAGGTTCAGTGCCGCGTGCGTCAAATAAAAAAACAAATGGTGGTCTGATCTCTCAAAAGAGATACAGACAGCTTATGATAAGAAGGACATCACGGAGTGTTATGCTCTTCATATGGTCTAAAAACTTCTTCCACGACACCACTCCTGACAAAGGATGTAGCCACCTTATTGAAAACTTCAGATGGAATTATGTGCCGTTGACCTGATCATTTTCGTGATCTTTTTCATAATCCTTTCAATATGGAAACAACTAGAATTGCTGCAATTGTGATGATGAATCAAATGCGTTGGGCGGGGCATCTTGTTCGGCTTGATGACTCTAAACTACCAAAATAACTTTTTTATGGTGAGCCTCTTTTTTCGCAAAATGCCACAACACAAGCCTAAAAACAATTTCGTGATAGTGTGAAAGAGTGTCTAGTGTATTTTGCTATTCCTGACAATAATTGGGAGTCCCTGACATGTGATCGTTGGCAGTGGAGAGCTTCAATATACAGGGGTTCAGAATTGTTTGAAACTGCAAGGGTCGACTGGGCAAAACTCAGGAGAGCGTGCCGAAAACGCGAAACTCTGTCGGCCAATTCTGGTGATGTGTTGATCTGTGAGGAGTGTGACCGGGTCCTGCTGTCAAAGGCAGGTTTGGTCAATCATTTGAAATTACATGAGAGCTACCCAACTGCAATTGTTGTCTTCTACCATGTCATACTCTAATTCCCAGCATGATCCCCAACATGAGGACTTTTTATGTTCATGCTACACAAAATGTACCGAACAGCTGGTGATCTCAAGGTTCACATGAAAGTCCACAGTGATGCGTATACAACACCTGTCGACTCAGTCAACACTGATCGTTACGTGTGCCAGATATGTTCTAAGTTATGTAAGACTTTGGCAGGATTGAAAAGTCATGAACAAGCTCACAAATGGACAATGAATGAAGGACTGGCAGTCGCCTGACAAGACATTGCGATCAATATATATAGTATATAACATTCATCTCAGTAAAAATGTAAACTAATGGAGATACGTTTCTTTTGATTTTTCTTGAATTGATGTTGGTGATGTCTTTTATAAATTACTCACCAATAAGAAAGAAAAAAACGCGTATTTACTCTTATTTCTTTATACTTACATCATAGTAAGCATTGATACGTATAGCATGCCGATGCACATCGTATTTTTTCTTTTTCCTGTTTAAGACGATCACATAATGAAGACTGCATTTGGTTGATATACTTTCTACCGCTTCTTCCATTTCCCGTGCGTCAGATAAGATGAGAGACTTTATTTCGGTGAGGAAAAGAAAGAAAGTAAATAAACAAATAAAAAATTCAAGAAAGAAAGATAAAAAAAGAAACAGAATTGTCACTGTCTTCTGTGGAAAACAGGAAATCCATTCTATATTTCGTAGCACTGTTTTCTGGAAAGTAAATCTAAGCAAAGTTTTTCAGAATGGATTTTGTTACCACCTGCTAACAAACGAAGAACATGACGACTTTCTCTCCTGCGGTTTAAGAATTCGAGAGACAGAACATTTTCTCACATTCAAAAACCGTTAATTGACCATCCACAGTCGATGAATGTTTATATTATGAAAATCACGACATTGTACGACATTTGCTGCTAAAATAAAATTATTTGAACTAGCCAAAAATCTAAGGATCTCCGGGTAATGGGCCCAGCACGCTTCCAATGCGCCACTCTACTGCCTGTTTCCAAGTTTGAAAGTAAAACATTTTATAATGTAAGCAGGATGCCAGTTTCAAATTGTTTTCGGATTAAAACACTGGTCATTCTTAGCAGAGCGTAGATTCGATCTACGGGCCCCTGGGTTATGGGCACAGAACGCTTCCACTGCGTCACTCTGCTGTTCGTTTCGAAGTTTAAAAATAACACATTTTATCATGTAAGCAGGATGTCTGAAGTATTTAATTGAATGTCTGAAGTAAATATAATACATCAGACATTCAATTAAATACTTCAGACATCCTGCTTATTATTAATTAGAAAGACTAATGAAATAAAAAAAAATACAAAAAATATTACAATTATTTTACTTTATTCTAATTGATTTCAATTAAAAATTATACAAAAGATTGTTTTTATACGCTTGAGAATAAAACAATAATTATCGAAGTCATTAAAACTAAGTAAGTATTTATCAAACACAGCTTTATTAAAACTTTATGCAAGTTATTCAAACCATATACTATGTAAACATTTATCTCTTAATGATACATAATACAGATCACAAGATTTTAAAAGCATTAATGATATGGGCTGTTTTGAAACAAATCTATCTCAACTAGACCTTAATAGAGACTGTGTTAATAAATTAAGATTAAATAGTGTTTATTTAATAACCATTGGGAATATAACGAAATTAACTAAGGAAAGTGTTACATTAGTGATGACGTAGTTTCGGTTACAGACATACACACAATCTCCATTATAATAAGTCATCGGGTTTTACACCCTTTTGCAAAAAGATTGTTGCAAGACGAATAATTCAGTTATTGATATAATTTACGCGATCTTTCTGATTGGCTTGTCAATGTGTTCATGCAGTGTTAAAATTTCCGTACGCTTCCTTGTAGTAACTTCCATCGCAGTCTATGGCCTGAAGACAACTGCTCAACAGTCGAGACAATAGTGTCTGGGCGTGATAAAAATCTGATACAATATTTTTCAAGGCAAAACAAAATTCATCATACCCACGAAAATAACTTACCACTACATACCACTGCAAATGACCTAATATGACGAAAAAAAAACTCAATTACATGCCGTCATTTATGTGGGTCAATAACTACCGTATATGATTTATAGGCAACCTATCAATTATGTATTGCTCATAAATTATGTAACAGAAAGACATCCAGGCATTAGGTTGGTTGGTTGGTTGGTTGGTTGGCTGGATTTAATATGTTAACCCTTGCGTTATTTCATGCCGAAGACTTATTTTTTATTCATTCTTATTAGATATTATTATTTTTTCAAGCATATTTCCATACACATTTATTAAAATCGATATTTTGATATATTTAACCCACATATGGGACCCTAACAGGTTCTACCATTCCGGGTTAGAGTGGACCTGAGAGTAATGGCAATGAAGGGGTAACCCTCATTCCCATAGCTCCAACTTTACCACTATATACAGTTTAACATCATACCCAGGACACTAAGACCCTCAGCGACCGCCTTCTACTACATATATATATATATATATATATATATATATATATATTTACCAACCCCTCCGCACGAGCAGGATGTGACACAAGGTCCATTGTATAAGCGGGGTTCAAAAGGTTTGAATTCAGAGTTTTCCTTTTCCTAGACCGGTTGCCTAACCAAGGATAAAGAGCCCGACCTGTCCTACTATTTACCCATAGCTAGAGGGAGAATTGGATTCATACCTTTCCCAAGGGTATTAGCGCGAAGTGAAATTGCAGTTACCGCATCCAGGATTTGAACTCGTGGTGACGAGTCCATTTCCCATTACTTTAACCATTACACCACGCGCTTCCGTCTACTACATATATGATAAAACGACTGGTGAGTGTCGTAACGGCAATAGGTACCCCGGTTTCAATTTACTGGGTCAAAACGGGGTGTTGCATGTCATGGACTGTTCAAAGATCAATATTCCATTCTTAAACATTACAAGTCGCCACCTACGGCACACAGGTGGCCATATTGGGTAACCTTACCACTCTGCCAAGGTGTAGTCGGCGTATTTTACAGTCCCAGCCGACGGAGCCAAGGCATTATGATAAAACAACTAAAAAAAGTAGTATGTCAATTTGTAAACAATCCAATTAGTATATTTTCGTTATTCAAAGGAAATTGATTTTCTTATTCGATGAATACTTTATAAAGATCTGTAGGAGTTGATTTTCTGTAAATTTACAATAAACAAATTTGATCAATATGAAATTATTGATTGAGTAATTAACTTTCCTTCACAGATAAAAGCACGGTATATTCTGTTGCGTAATACATAAAAGCATATTCTTGTGTGGATGGTGACGTGTAGTGGTTAGCGAGCTTTTCTAGTCGAATTTTGTTTGTGAGTTCGATTCTTGTCGGGTTCCATCTACTTCTGGTCTTTTGTAACATTAAGCTCTGTACAAATCCCTTTTTTACCTTCTTTCGATTCATGTTCCTATTACATTCAGTAATAAGTGATTATATAATAATATTCATACAATGACTGCTATTTACACAGTAGCATTGCAACCAACAAAACCTTCATCAGATGATGACTCTGGGTTCAGGCATGGTTTTGGGGCCGAAGTATCATTACCACTAACCCAGAGCGCTCAAAATATTTCGTAAAATATAGAGCATTTTAGTTTTTACTCTCCCACGGTTTCGGAGAACTAGAGAAATATAGGTTGCTACATGTTATATATAATTGTCTGGTTCGGAATTATTTTTATTTCCCTTTCTGTCTTTTAATTAGTTTGAATCAATTTTAATTTCTAAATCTAAACTTTTTTCCTTTGAAATCAAAGATTTGTTTCCTATAAACATATATGTCTGCTTTATTCAGGCAAAAGTACTTTGGAATTTTATCTGTCATCTCCCATTAACTCGTTCCTCTGTTTTCCTTTATTCATTTTGTTTATATCTTATTTGTGTATACTACTGGAGTTAAAGTCTTCTGATAAATTTATCTAGTTTTAGTTGGTGTTATTCGTTTTATATATGAAGGGAGGAGTTAATTCTAATATTACAATATAATACTTATATACATAATACATATGTATATATTTATTCACCTAATATATATGCATATATGTATTAGAGGAATAAATATAAATATATGTATGCACATATACCGATACATATACACACACACACACACACACACACACACACACACACACACACACATATATATATATATATATATATATATATTATATATATATATATATATACATGTATATATATATATGTATGCATCTAATACATATATATATAAACATATATATATATACATAAATATATATATACACATACAGAAACGTATATATATAAATATATATATATATATATGTGTGTGTGTGTGTGTATATATATATGTGTGTATGTGTGTGTGTGTGCGTGTGTGTGTGTGTGTGTGTATAATTGTGTCTGTTTTGTTTTGATATTATTTTGTCTCACACTGGTCATAATTGCTATGCAAATTAACCATAGAGCCACTGAAGACCGAGTTGCAAGTGGTTATTTTTGTTATCTATAATCGAAAAAAAGATGGACGCTAACCCTTAACACAACAATCATTTGTCAGTATTAGTTCCGTTCGTAGGTTATATTTAGGCAAAATAACATAGACATCTCGCAAAATTCAGACATTATCAGTTGCCACAACGTAAATTAGGTTAGAGTTCCTGGGAATTTAACGTGTTCTTTGGAACATTTTCCCCCAAAATGAAGCACCAGTGATGTGGCATTAGTTCAATATGTATTTGGATATTCTTGCAAGTTGGCAGCCGAGGAAGATTACTGATCTATCTGAGTTTGTTATCGTATGTATTTTGAGCAGTAAGTAAAATACGGCTGGTTTATTGATGATTTACGGATTAATTTTAATGCCATATCAAACCGTCTGGGGTTATTTAATGCTTAGAAGTTAATGGGACTCGTTTATAGTATGTTTATATCAACATTTTGTATAGCGGTTTTGAAATTTTTCAAAAGATTTTGCACATAATTATATGCTATCAAATATTACCATCTAATACAACTATTAGATGGTAATATTCGTACATATTTGTTCGCACATTTACTAAAGCTGTTTTCAAGGTGAAATATGCGTCGATGGACGGTAATTATATTCTGTATCCTATGTTGCGGTTGCTAGGTCCTATCGGCAACAAGGTACTTTGTATTCTTTTTGTAATATTTATTAAAGCTATCAATAATGTGTCACATTAGTTCATATTTTAACTTGTACTTAACGAGAAAACCTCATTTCATTTCTCGCATCGATACGTCTTGGCCGCCCAATATTGTAGAACCTATTCTCCCTCTCCTCGGACCAATATCAATCCTGCACGTAAGTCACTACCCCACGGGAACTCCTCCAGTAAATGTTTTGAAAGCTTTGTTTCATTTTGTACATCTTAGGCCATCCAACAAATGTTGAATTTTGATTCATGTGGATTCATGCGATCTCATCAAATTATCTTGCTTTATTTAAAAATATACTCTCCCATAGAAATCGCAGTTAAGATGCGATTTTTATGGTTGGTTGGTTAGTTGGTTCGTTTAACTGCTTATTTACCCTTGGGATATTTTATGTCGAAAACGTTTTATAATCAAATTGGTTAAAATAATCTTCAACTCCATGTGTATTAATAAATTAGAAGAAATAACTTCATGTCTATTCATACTCTAATAGCTCTGCATCAATAAACTTATAGAAATAATTTTCATTAACTTTATGCATATTGATAAACTATTTGTAATAAATTCAATGTTAGATGTTTCTTTAACTTCATTAGTATTACTAAATTGGTAGAAATAATTTTCATTAATTTCAAGTGTATTACTTAAGTTGGTAGAAATAATTTACAGGTTAGATTTACTATTAATTTTATCAAACTGAAAAAAATAAGTATTATCTGCATTATTCGGACTATTGTCCCCATCTTCATTGTTATTTGTACAACGTTTCGGCCGATATGCCTTCCAGCCTTCTTCATGTATTTCTTGAAACCTTCTCGGACTTGGGAACCTTCTTTTCGAACTCGGGAACTTTCTTGTCGTAATCGGGAGCCATCACGTAACTTTGATAATAGTCCGAATAATGCAGATAATACTAAGCATCATGCTTCATCTCAAACATTCAGAGAAATGAAAAAAAATAATTTTCATTGACTTGCAAACATCGATTTGAGCTAAGAGATTTTACCACTGCGGGTCAATTTTGATCTGGGATCAATGGCAGTGAAGTATTATTCCACATTCTCAAGATTTCCTGAATTGAAACTTCGCCGCTACATGCAGTTCAGCGTCTTAATCAGGACACCAAATTAGTATAAATATATGTTATGTTAGATTTTACGTTGACTTCATGTGTATCAAGAAATTTGCAGAAATATTTTTCATGAACTTCATATGTATTAATAAATTCAAAATAATAAAATATTAATAAAGTTGAACCTCAGTTATCGTCTTCTAGTCTAATAAAAATGGTAAGGTATTTGCCATAAGAGCAAACCTTCTTTAATATATTACCGAAATCTTTATGAAATTAACTGGGCTAGACTGATCTCATTCCGCTAATAGGGTACACGTGTTATTCTATGTTATTACCGCCCATGGTCAGGATTGAACAGGTAGCATACAAATGATTGTCATTCAGAAGTGTATTAACGAACCCCTATACCTGATGTACCATATGTCCAACTTGAAGATCCATATCTTTTATTTTTCCTTTACTCATTTTGCGATTTTTAAAATTTAATCTAGCCTTTTTAATTATACTAGCAAATATATGCACCTCCAGGTGCAAGTATTTAAGTTTTAATATAATAAAAATATCATGTTAAATTAGAAAGGCTAATGAAACTGAATAAGAATGCAGATAAAAAGATTTGGAACAGAGGGGGTATGATTGAAAAATAGAACAACTTTGAAACTAACTCTTCCATCATTTCCCTTACTCCCGTCTTTCATTGGTAAATTTTCCTAATTTAACTATTTAGTTAAAATAGGAAGTAAAGAATAATATTACAGTTATTTCTTCTTGTTAGAAGATTTTTGCTCATATTCATTAATATAAAACCAAACAATTAGAAATCAATAATATTAAGCAGATATTTATTAAAATCAAATTTTTAAGATCAATATGCAAATTAGCCTTCCCATTCATACTGTAAACCGCTAATTTGTTGTATATATAAATACAATTGTATTTTATTAGTATGTAGATATGGTCAACAGTCTTAATGGTGTAAAACAATTTTATTAATAATTGAGGTTTAAATAAAAATAAAATCATGGAGAATGTGATGTAAATAACAAAGGTAATTGTGACTTGAATAGTAATATAGTTTCGGTTACAGACAGAAAAACCCACAATCTCCATTATAATAAGATATATGTGTGCGAGAAAGGAAGAGAGGGATAGAAATAGAGAGAAAGAGAGTGGGAGGCGATATATATCAGCAGTAGTGTTGAGCCGACACTCGGCATTATCATTAACGTAGTATAGATGCAGGCATCTAAGAAAGGAATTGATATATATATATATATATATATATATTATATATATATTTACACACACACACACACACACACATATATATATATATATATATATATATATATATATATACACACATACATTATATATATATATATATATATATATATATATATATATATAGTGTCTGTGTATATTCTACTTATTAATAAATTGTGTTATACTAATATAATTAATATTGTAATATGCATTTACAATCACACCCAATATTTTAAAAGTCTATTTATTGATTTGACGAATTTTATCCTAAACGATATCTATAAAAATAATCTTGTATTTTTTTATTTTTTTTTGGGGGGGGTCTTCTTCCCGTTTTTGATTTCTCTTTCGTTTTATTACATTTATTTGAAATAAAATGAACCCAGTTTCCTGCTGAATAAAAAAAGATTCGTGAAATTAAAAAAAAACAAAAAAAAACAGATAGAACTGGCCCTAATATAATTTCACAATTCATCTATTCGATTTACCATTGGAAACGTTGTTGTTTTTTTTAAATTTTATTTTCTCTTGTATTTCTTTTCATTTCAATTATTTGTCTCTAATACATAATGATTCATTATTAGTTTCGACCTTTGTTCTGAATGTTCAGCTACTTTCAAGCAATTATACTACTTTTGTAGTTCTTTTTGACTTGTTTTGGGTCATTTTTCTTCTTTTTAGAGAGTCTTTCCTGATGTGAACATCTGAAGGAAATAATCAAATTTTGCTAACTCAGGATTGATGGGATTGTTTAAATTATATATCTTTAGAATACATAGAATACATCAGATATATGTCTATTAAATGTCTGGGAATAAACATAATTACACACTAAGTTTTTCATTCTACGATCACACACACTCACATACACACACACACATCACACACACACACACACACACACACACACACACATATATATATATATATATGTGTGTGTGTGTGTGTGTGTGTGTGTGTGTGTGTATGTGTGTGTATACATACACACACACTCTAAAACGTTAACCATAATTTTCAAATATTGATAACCTATTTTCATGATTCTTATTTTTCCCATTTATTTATTACTAGTCCATAAATTTTTGGATTCATTCATATTTATTTTTAAAACAGACATGGACACACAAACTCACACACAAATCTTCACAGATATATATATATATATATATATATATATATATATATATATATATATATATATATATATATATCATTATGACGCGCAGTTTGCACGGATATCCATGACGATCTCTGGCCAACCTTCCCTATCATTCATCGACTCTGGGAGCTTCTCCGCGCACCAGCCAGCATCCTTACATAGTTGGTCAATGTAGGTTCTGGCTGGGCGGCCCACATTAGCGTGCCCATGTGCTGGCTTCCACAGTAGTACGTCGCTTACGAGCTCATTCCTGCTTCTCCAGCAGTGTCCTGCCTAGCCCGTCTTACTCGTATGGTTTGTGAGATGGGGACAGGCGGCCATACAGTTGCTTTTTTGTGGGTTGCTGCTTACACGACTTATTCAGGACCGCTCGCAGCATTCTTGTGCAGCTCCCATCTAGATTATTCTCTAGGCGCTTCGTTAGGGTCCAGATGGTACAGCCATACAGCAGCACCGACACAACCACAGCCTGGAAGAATCGTCTCTTTAGCTTGTCAGGGAGATCGGATTTCCATATGACTGATAATTTGTTGGTGGCCAACCATGCCTTTCCTATTCGAGTGTTCACATCGCTTTCTATGGATGAAATATTACTACCTAGGTATGTGAATTTTTCTACTGACTTAAGAGGTTTACAGTCAAGTGTGGAGATGTCTCCTTGCTTTTTGAAGCTCCTGAACTCAGTTTTATCAGAGTTCCCGTAGAGGCCGATTTTCTTTTCTGCCTCCTCCAGGCTCTGTAGGAATGCCTCAGCCTGTGTCGGTGTATCTGCAAGAAGTGTGAGGTCATCAGCATAGTCTACATCTGTGACAGTTTGTGATATATATATATATATTTATATATATATATATATATATATATATATATATATATATTATACGAATTTCCCAAATTTGTAAAACATACTTGATGTTCTTTTTGAAATGAAGCATGACTAAGATGCATACAATTTTTTCTGCTATATTTCGAGAATGGTACCCCATCAAGTGGCGGTGAAAAGGAAAATAAAATAGTTGCGTTTTCTCCAATAGAAAGTGAGTCTGAGTTGAAGCATTGATTGAGTTAATGAGCACAGAAGAGTTACACTAGAGGTCATTTCTGAACAACTTGGCATTTTTTGCGAGTACACCACACGACATGGTGCATGATTACCTTGTCATTTCTAAGGTGAGTTGTTGCTGGCGTTCATCAGGACACAGCAAGGCATCCTACTGCAGCAGGAATAGTAACAAAATCATCAGTTTAGTTTAAAAGAGAATAGCAGCTACATTCTCCTTGCAGTCTCTGATTTCCCCTTGATTGTCAACTTCAGAGAATTTCTGCACGGAACAAAAGTTTCTAGCGATTATGAAGTGAAGATCTCCGCAAGTAAATGACAAAAAATTAAGTAGAAATATCTCAGGGAATACACAATCTTTGTTTAAAGCCCATAATTGTGCTTTAAACAAAGTAGACTATATTGAAAATTATAGCAACAACAATTTTTTAGGTTAAATGTGAGTCGCAAAATTTCCAAAGTTATAACTAAATCTTATTTATATTTAAGTATAGATTGGTAACTATTATTGGTAACTATTATTAAGTATAACTATTATTAACTATACATTGGTAACTATTATTTAAGCATAGATTTGGTAATTATTATTTAAGTATAGATTGGTAACTATTATTTTTCTATATATTTGTTTATCTTTTATTCTTTAATATATTCGTGTTTTTAAGTCGTTCATTTTTATTATAACTTTTATTTGTATGTTTCTTTTATTTGCTTTTTATTATGTTGTATCCTTTACTAATTTTTTTTAATCTTTCATCATTTTTTGAATTAGTTTTTTTTAATATCATTGATTTGTACCATGTATATACCTTGATTTGTACCATGTATGTACATTGATTTGTACCATGTATGTACCTTGATTTGTACATGTACATTGATTTGTACCATTTTATGTAACTTTCCTTATGAAAAATGAGATGTAAAACTTTTTAACGACCTTTAGATTTTATTGATCTTTGCTGGTTTTTACAAATTTTTCTTTACAAAAGTCATTGTACAAATAGACAAACATACATACATACAGACATACTATTTTTCTCATATATGCGTAAACGTCACACAAACAGACACACACAGACAAATACACACAGAGACACACACATATATATATATATATATATTAGCCCACATGTGATTACTCGATTGTGTGGTATTGAGACCGACCGATTTATATAGAATTTACGACTTAGAATGGGCATGATTTGAAAGCCCAATGATGTGCAGCCGTCCCTTAGTCTACAAGATCCCTTAAATCTGACAAGGAAACATCTGAAATACTAAAAACCCATCAGTGCAAAATCTTTCCACTTTTATTACTTCAGAAATACAGAAAAAAAACAGCCGAGGACGGCCAGTTATTTCCTCACTTAACCGCGACACAACCCATCTATTGAAAATACGTAGTTTACTTCATGCAATTACTCGCAATGCAAACTAATTTCAAAATACGTAAGTAAACAAAATAAGAAATAACAACACAGTTCCATTGGTCTTCAAATCTCCATATTCAAACCATCAACCTTTGAGGGATTTTGAGTCTTACTAACTTACCATGAAAAACCACTCACAGTAAAGACCCAGAGAAGAAAGTAGAGAAACGTAAAAGCAACGTTACTTAATCGTATAGTTGCAAAATTCAAATCCTTTATGAGGCTGGTTGCATTTAACATAGCCCTAATATCATTGGGAAATGTATGAATCCAACTATAATTTCTATTCTTCGGAAAGCCCTACAAATCCAATCGGCTGATATGTGAAGCCCTAGCATCTATATGATTTTCCAAACCATGATATTGAAATTGCACTTACGGGTAACACCCAGGGGTTTTTAGAATGAGTGACAACAACCAGTTTTTGTTCATTCTTTTTTTGATTGGATCTTCCAACATTTCAACCCTTGTTGGGTTATTTTATGCCGAAGACATTGATTTATTCATTCTTGATGGTTAGTGAAATTGTTTTAAACTCAGTTTTTAAAAAAACCTATTTCCTCCTATTTTACCCATAGATGTGACCCTAACAAGTACTACCACTGCGGGTCAGAGTGGACCTGGGTGTAATGGCGAAGAAGGTATACTCCACATTTCTCAGAGCTCCAGAATTGGAATTTCACCATGAGATGCAGTTTAATGCCATACACAGGACACTAAGATCCTCAGTCAATGCCTTCTAGCACATATATGACAAAAAGGATCGGGGTTTGTCATAAGGACACCATGGATGGGACAATCATATAGGTGTTAGGGCTTGGCGTGACCAGCCGATTAATCAGAAGCTTAAGTAAGGGCGAAAAGAAAGTGTTGCATGTTATGGATGGCTCATCCAGCAGGATTCCGTCTTTAAGCATCACGGGTCGCCATCCACAGCCAAAAGGGCGGAACGGTATTGATCAGATATAACCCATAGCTGGGTGAAGGAGGAGATTCATACCTTTCCCAAGGGTATTTGTCCCAAAATGAACATAACTGCTTGACTTTAGTTCGAACTCGCTTACTAGGATGTCGCCTCGAGGAGTTCTCCTACATAAAAATAATAATATAAAGACGACAGAAAAGATTAGAACTAGGAAAATGATTAATCAAAGAGAATTATAGAATGTTCTCTCACGAGATTATTGGAATAGAATTCTTTTAAAATTCTATAAGAAGGAAAAAGAATTATCAGTATTGGAGATGGTGTTGACTTAAGGAATAAAAATTAGCAGATAAAACGATTTTTTTTAAAATACGGAATCCAGAAAGGGCAATAAAAATGATAAGTGGTAGAATCTTAACATTTCCTTCCAGGAACCAATATCTTAAAATAATGTCTTCAAAGAACATATAAAATAGCGATAAAGAATTTTTAGTGTTGAAGACCGTTACCAAAAACCTTGTGGATTACGCACGGCCGACTAAAGATGTTGCATATCGTGCGGGAAGAAGCAGGATTTTCCGTTTAAACGAAACAAAGAAAAGAGACGACAAAAATAAACAAATAAATTTTCCGGTTAACGCGAACAAAGAAATCGGAAGTAGATTTTCGCTGATAAGTATAACAAAAGAAATGCGTGGGTGGTGTATATACATAAAAGAAAGTCAGAGATCCCAACAGTTAGTTAGACAGAAGACTCGGAACAGAGAACAAGTGAGCCCAGCCGCTCACGGTCCATCACGGCCGACGGGCTGTGAGACGCACGTAGCTACCTCTCCCGCCTCACCAACTCCTTTCAGCAGTCATTGTCAACGCTCGCCACCCATGCACAGCCGAGGGAGAAGAAATAAAGTCAGCCATTTCTACTATACACATGTGCTGTGATTTCCTTAAGTCCGACTACTACAATTAAGCTAACTACACCACCTGGACCCTAACTAAACCTCTTGAGAATAAGCTAGATGGGAGCTGCACAAGGATGCTGCGAGCAGTGCTGAACAAGTCATGGAAACAGCACCCCACAAGGAAACAGCTGTATGGTCACCTGCCCCCCATCTCACAAACTAACCGAGTGAGACGGACAAGGAATGCAGGACACTGCTGGAGAAGTAAGGGTGAACTCATAAGCAACGTTCTCCTGTGGAAGCCAACACATGGTCATGCAAGTGTGGAGCGCCCAGCAAGTACCTACATTGACCAGCTATCTGAAGATACTGGCTGTTCCGCAGAGGAGCTTCCAGGTGCAATGAATGATAGGGAGGGTTGGTGTAAGATTGTTGTCGATACCCGTGCTACATGCGCGACATGATGATGATGACACAACATACCCGATTTAGTGCCGTGAAAAGGCACTACGTAACAAAGAGAGAATATAGAAAGATAAAAACCATTACCAGAAAATGCAAAGGATATATGATAGCAATTTGCTATCATGTTCGACGGGGTCGTTTCTCTACATTCTTCTCTTCGGACGATGGCCATTGCCGCTTCTGCTATCTCCGGTCGGAAAATATAATCGCTTAGACGTCTTCCGTGTACACATCTATATATTAGAAATATAAAAATTTTCTTTCCAAACTACGAAACTTTCAAAACTTTGCCGGCATTCAATAACCCACCGAGGTTGGTACCCGTAAAACAAAACAAACAAAAAAACTTCAGATATTAAGAAATTGAAACCTAGAAACATTTATCAAAATTACTTCAATCGGCATTAAATGACCCGGTAAGGGTTGATATGCCGTAAAACAAAACAACTAACCAACCAACGATTTTGCCATGGTTATTTCTATTCTCTTTACAATGTGACAAAGTTTGCGTTACGCCAAACTGCTGACGGCCAACCAGTAAATGAATTGCCTGATCACTTTGTGACACATAAACTTTTCTGTGAAACATAACAACAGACTGATAGATAAAGACGGATAGAAAAAGTGAAAAGTAAAAATCGGAAATATCCTTGGGCTTATTTCCGGCGGATATTCCTTCTGGCTAGGATAAACTTTATTTAACCAGAATCGACTGTTTGGTTTCCCGCGTTTAATGTCAAATATAGGATTAAATAGAGAATTATGGCATTTATTAAGAAATATTTTGGTTTCTCGGAAGAATTATTTCTTCGAAATCATGCAGTGAAATCAAAAGTAGTTTCTAGTATCGCGTTAACGGAAAAGAACTGGTTTCAAACTATCAAGGTTGGTACATATTTTTTTAAAAATCTATACATACACATATAAAGGACAGTTATTTGTATATATGTATGTATGCATGTATGTATATCTGGAGAAAATACGAAAGTAGAACAATTGATGACAAAGTAAATATATATATATTTACCAACTCCTCCGCACGAGCAGGATACAACACAAGTTCAATTTCTTAAGCGGAGTTCAACAGGTTTGAATTCAAAGTTTTCCTACTCCTAGACTGGTTACCTAGCCATGGTTAAAGAACCCAGTCTGCTCTGCTATTTGCCCATAGCTGGAGGGAGAGTAGAATTCATACCTTTCACAAGGGTATTAGCGCTAAGTGAAATGCAATTACCACGTCCAGGTTTGGAACTTGGGGCGACGAGTGCATTTCCAATGACTTTAATTATTACACCACGCGCTTCCTTCGCTTCCAAAGTAAATATATATATATACACAATCACTATCATCAGATCTAGCTTTTTGAGCAAAGATAATGACGATTTGATTTATATTCGTGAAGATAACTAAAGAATAGAGTTTGAATAGAGACAGTATGGATTTTTATTTTACAATTAATATTTTTAAAAGGAGAGATTCACTTTTCTTTTCAAAGTTTATGAGCACGTTTTTGTTCTGATGCCCCACCTGACCCGATTAATGTAAGGTCGTAAGGTCTTTTTTTACGGAGGGATTTTAATGAGGCATAATTCGAGGATCAAACTCATGATTCAGTAATAATGGATCTGATAGACTAACTTTTTTGTCCCCCGTCTCAACCTAGTTGAGGCCGAGTAGCCATATATATATATATATATATATATATATATATATATATATATTACATTGCTTTTCGTGCAAGAATTATGAGGATTTGATTAATATTCGAAGATATTTAAAAATTAGAATATACTTTGAAATAATATTGAAATTCTACTTAAGATGTCAAGCGTTTGTAAATCTCAACATTAAATAAATCAATACACTATGGTTTTTTCCTCCTCTCTACACAGCCGACGCTGGGTAGCCACTTCTAGTGGCATATAAACCTATGTGGGTATTTAATGCTAAAGCCATCATGGTATGTATTTACCAACGCCTCTGTACGACTTTTAGGTCACTATACTCTCTCGAATGTTACAGTGAGAGAAAAGGCACCCGAAGAAACCGAAACTTTGTGGCTATAGAAAACAAGATGAGTACAGTAGTATGCATTGTATAGGGTCTCTAGGCAGTATGCAATGTATAGAAAATAATAAAATGTCTTAGTGTTACGTAGTGCCTTTTTCACGGCACTAAATCGTGTATGTTGTTTAGTCGACTACTATCGGTTACTGGACTTCAATAAACAACAGATACGTATATACAAAAAAAGGACATGTCTTTATTTTCTTCGGCTTCGGTGGGTGGTGAAGGCGGCGTAGAGCTTCACAATGACTGCCCGAGGTTGACGGGAGACGAAGTTATCTTCTCGGCTGCTGCTGGGGTGTGTAGCCTTGACAATGACTGCTGACATGGGTTGGTGTGGTGGAAGAGGTGGCTATGTAGGTTTCATAGCCTGTCGACCGTGATGGACCGTGGTCTCACTTGTTCTCTGTTCCGAGTCTTCTGGCTGACTAACTGCTGGGATCTCTGACTTTCTTTTATGTATATAAACCGCCCACGCATTTAGTTTTGTTATAGTTATCAGCGGAAAAATCTACTTCCGATTTCTTTGTTCGCGTTAACCGGAAAAAAGTTCGTTGTTATTTTTGTCGTCCTTTCTTTGTGTCGGTTTAAATGGAAAATCCTATTTCCACCTGCACAATATGCAACATTTGTTCAAGCTGTGCCATCAGGTATCTCCACAGGAAATATACATGAAAGGGTTCTGTTTTTGGTTTGTTTTCTTAGTTTAATGGCATATCAACCTACGAGGGTCATTTAATGCCAAAATCATCATTGAATGTATTTTCCAAACGCTCCACATGAACAGGATGAGCTACGGTGTCAATTTCTTAAGTAGAGTTTAACGGATTTGAATCTATGTTTTCTTATCTTAGACTGTTGCCTAACAAGGGTTAAAGAGCCCACTCTACCTTACGTTTTCCCCATAGCTGAAGGGAGAATTGTCTCAAAATTCCCCACGAACCTTACTAATGTTTTAGGTTCTCCAGTCAGTAGATCATCCGCATAGGAACCGCAATGTTCCGGGTTCGATACTGGCCCTCGCCACTTGGTGCCCGAGCAGCACAAATTCTGTGCGGTAAAATGAGAAAGTGATGGTATGTGTGACTCTCCACCTCACACGCCGAAAACAATCTCACTAGTCAGGCGCTAGCAAAAAGGGGATAGACTTACTCGCTGACCGATTGATATTGAAATTAGGCCACTCCGTCTACTAAATTTACACTGAAGGAAAATATGAGGAATCACTTACAGCACGAATCAAAAACAACTGACTTTTATTCTCTCTTATTTTCAAGACAAGAAAAAACACAGAACATCGTAAATTAATTTCTCTGCCGTCTTGTCAAGGTATTTTTTTTTTTACTATAAAAATAAGATAGAAAACTCTGAACAGAAATATTACTATTCCCTTGTGTAAATTTTCGCCTAAATATTACTATCCACTAATTATGATGGACTGTATAAAATATATGTATAATATGCTATAAATTGCAACTTGTTGCCGAAAATAACATCATGATATAATATCTCTCGAGGATTTGAATGAAGCCTAACAAATGGCTCGAATATATCACCACAAAAAAGACGTATATAAGTTAATCTATTTTTAAAAGCGGTGATGTCTTAAACCAAAAAATACGGACAGTGAACTCTAAGTGTATCATGAATTAAATTCGTAGGATAAAAGCAAAACTACGCACAAACGTAAAGATACACACACATAAACACACATGCTCACACCCACATACGTATTTTCGTTTTAGAACACAAAAGGCATCATACCGATTGCAATTCATTTCCATTGAACAGAAATGTATGGCGAGTGAATCATACATATATATAAAAACAATATCCGCAATTGGTGAAGGGAATTTTCGACGAGGACAAATTGTATCGCCCAATTTTATGCTAGGAATTTAGCCAACTGACTTTCACTTTCAAGCCGGTAGCCATTTTGAAAGTTTCCGTGCGAAATAAACAAATCTTAGAAACTTTTTCGAAAACAATACAACTGCATGCTTTAACACAAAAATATCATAAAATGTGTTCTTAATAACAATTAACTTCATTTCAGATAATTTTATGCTAGGAATTTAGCCAACTGACTTTCACTTTCAAGCCGGTAGCCATTTTGAAAGTCTCTGTGCGAAATAAACAAATCTTAGAAACTTTTTCGAAAACAATACAACTGCATGCTTTAACACAAAAATATCATAAAATGTGTTCTTAATAACAATTAACTTCATTTCAGATAATTGGCACGCACAATTTTATGCTAGGAATTTAGCCAACTAAAGGTGAAAATTACCCTCTTTTATTAGAAATACATTGCATTTCTTAAACGAATACAGATTAAAAACGATGCGTTTCGCTAACAGTCTTCAGTCTTCGAACGTTAATAAAAAAATAAAAAATCTGACCCAGATTTAAATTGCAATTTGTTTCAGTCATTATCTCTCTCTCTCTCTCTCTCTCTCTTATATATATATATATATATATATATATATATATATATATATATAATATTATATATATGGGTGTGTGTGTGTGTGTGTGTTGTCTGTGTGTGTTAATTCAGAAAACTATCGACTAATATCTTGACTCTTTACTCTCCACTTGTGTCTGTCTGTTTATCTTTTCTAGAGAGTTGGATATTTAACACAAGGCCCCCACCCCACCCCACCCATAGGTATGTGTCTCCCTTGATTAGAAGCTTTTTTATCCGACTCGCTGCGAGCACAGAAAGCGACACAATGATAGTTTAATGAAAACAAGCCTCACAGATAAATACGCAATGTTAAAACTTTTGAAATAATATAAACATCATTTACAATGAACAATAAACGTTTCTTTGATTTCTAAATATTTTGGAGACCTTACCTTTGTATGTTATTTCCTCTTTGTGGGTATCTACCCAGTCGGTGGGGCTTAGCAAACGCTGACTTTATCCCCTACAAAGGAGTAAGTCAAACTTCAAAAATGTAGAGTTCTGTCTATGACATCAAAGTGATGTCGAGGCTCAAGTTCCGGGGTTTTGGGGAGTGTGGAGTACCCCTCCATTGCCATTACTCCCAGGCCACTCCGATCTGCAATGATCGACTCTTAAGAAACCACATAAAAATGTAACTATAAATGATCGTGATTATCAGACCTTTACGTATAAATTAACCCTAGGTGGGTTGACATGCCATTAGAATAAATCTATTATGAAATTGAAATAGAGACCGGGTTAGCTCAGTCGGTAGAGCATTCGGCTAGAAATCACAAGATTCCTAGTTCGATACCGGTCCTCGCCAACTCAGGGTATGAGTAGCCCAGGGATCTGTGTAGTAAAGTAATGAGCTGATGGTAGGTGTGGCGCTCCACATCAGATGCTAAAAAACAATCTCCTTGGTCTAGCGCTATTGAAAATGGGATAGACTCCCTCGCTGTCTGGCTTATACCGACTTTCAGTCACCCCGACGACATTACTTTTTTTAAAACTTTTTTTTTTTTTTACTTCTAATAATGTCTGCAAATTCATAACCTATATTAACAAAAAAATGTCGCAACGAAGTGCAGGTTCAACGGCTAGTACACACACACACGCACACGCACACACACACACATATATATATATATATGTGTGTGTGTGTGTATATATATATGTATGCTTATTCCCCTGTGTGTTTAGGTCGGGTGTTATAAGATCCTGCTAGTGTTTTTTTTTTTCCAGTTGGTTTTATTATTTTTAATTTTTATTTTGTTTTTATTTGTTTACTTTTTGTCTTACTGACAAACCCGTTTGCCGATTTCCGTTTGCTGAGAAAATCTGCTGACAAATTACTGAATATAGCAAGAAATAAAATGTGTCACGTCTCCTCCGGCCAAAGCAGAATTATCAACTCAGATCAATTAAGATTTTTACGTCGATATTTTTGCAATACGATGTTACTTACACAGGATATTAATCACAGTCATAATAAAGACAGGATATTGGACCCTAGGGTGTTGAGCTGGCGATAGACACCCGGAACGAAATCTGTTACAAAGAGATGCTAATGATATACCACCAGTATTTCTTATATATTTCTTATATCTCATATTCTTGTTTGTATTATATATATTATATATTATATATATATATATATATATATATATATATATATATGGGAGTGAATATAGAAATAAATCCGACAATATTAAGAAATTTGAAAAAAACAAGCATTCCAAAAATAAGATGTAAAAATAGATTTTTGAAACATATTGCCTGAGGGGTGGGGGTTAAAAATTGTACCCTAAGTAAGTAAAATCATCAAATTCATTAAAGGATTAAAAAATAAAACAATTTGAAATGTAAACTTTAAATATGTATTAAAATAAAACAAACTATATATAGATATATAATACCAGTCATGTATTTATTAAAACTTGTTTTAAAAAACAATGATGACTGTCTAATGTTCCATGTTCAAATTTGGAGTGTATTTATTGAATAAATACACTCAAAATTTAAACATGCCAAAAATCGTAGAATAAATTTTATTCTATGTTATGACGATTTTGGGTAATGTGACGTAATCAGTGACGTAATTTTTGTTACAGACAAAAACCGGAAGCGAATCTCCATTATTAATAGATTATTATTATTATCATTTAATTTTCAGCTTATATTTCGGTTTTATTATTTTGTATGTTGCGTTAAGGCATGTTATGGGTCGGTATTGTTGCATTTGTTATTTTCCTTTATTTTCGTTATGTTACTTGTTTTGTAAACTAGACACGCATTTCTTCTGGTTCTTTAATGATTTCTGATATAACTTTCGTCATTAGTTGAAGTGTGTAATCAGTGTCCATTCTTATGACAGAGCCAAGAATTATTATTATATCTATTTTAGGTGACGACTGAAGTAGAATTTTGCTTACTTCTTCGTTTATCTTCGTTTCTTTGGTTTTATTGGTAGTTTTCTTTTGTACCATTACTTTTATCATATTACTCCAAGTTTTTCACATCATCGTATATTATTATTATTATTATTATTATTATTATTAGTAGTAGTAGTAGTAGTAGTAGTAGTAGTAGTAGTAGTAATAGTAGTAGTAGTAGTAGTGTTTAATTAATTAGGTATTCATTCAAATCGTGCATAGAACAACGTACACACGGTTATGTATTAAAGAATATCCTCCATAATTACATTAGAATTGTAATATGGATTTAAACGCCTATTTCTTTAATTTTTTTACTTAAACTTTGCATTGACGAGATTTGAAAATTACTGGGAATTATGTGCCTTGGTAGAGAACACATTTTTAACGCTGAGGAATGGGGACATTGGTGACATGATCTATAAGATTTTTAGAGCTAACGATATTTTGAGAACATTTTAAAACCCATAATCTTACATGCTATATTTCATTAAATTTCCTTTTGGTAAAGTGAAAACTTCGTGTAATCCATTCAAGACGATTTGGGGTCAATTACTGAGGATAATTTGAGAGAAAACAATTTATAAATCTCTTGATGCTTCGCGATTTTTATTAATAAATAGATTAACATTGTCAATAGTTTTTCTCTGATTCAACTGATGAACTCAGCCATTCCCGAATTCCTTAATTCCCTGGGAATCAAAGTCCCATAACTTTGGCTCATCACATATTGAAGTGGGTTTTAACTTGACCTTCTAGACTGATTGGCTTATCAATGATACCGAACACAGTCTGTCCTACTATTTTACTCCTGATAATAAAAGAATACGTGATTTTTCCAAGGTCATTTGTGTGAAGTGGATATTAGTGCTTCATACGGAATTTGACCCCATCTCACCCGTTCCAGTATTCGTGCCAATAACCATTCAAAGTTCCTCATTATAATTATTATTTATTTATTGAATAGACAAGGAAATCAATTATAATTCTCAGTAAATTGAAGTGGAGATTTTAGATTATTAATAGAAGATTAGTCAAATTTGCCTCAACATGTTAGAGAACTGAGTCTACCCTACTATTTTATTTCTAATAATAAAAAGAAACGTGATTTTCCCGAGGACATTTGTTCGAAATTGACTCTGAGAGCCTCATTCTGAATTTGAACCCGACTCACCCATTCAGTATCTGTGCTAATAGCCATTTAAAATTCACATTATAATCACTAATTATTCATTGAATAGATAAGGATGCCATTATCAATCTCATTAAATTGAAGTGGAGATTTGAAATCATTTTATACAGAGTAGTTAATATTTATCGGCAATTTTCCTAACTTCTCTACTTTACTATTGTTCTATTGTTTATACCAATTGTGCGGATTATCATTGACTCCCTTTTGTATCAGTTAATGAGTAGACAATATGGAATAACGCCAGGATACATTGAGGTTCAAGTATTTATATATGTAAATCATGTAAGCTGCTTCCAGCATTGAGAACATTCATAAAGTTGTCTTACAGACTAATTGTATTGATCGAATGATTGATTGGCATCCTTCTGTCTACTAAAGTCGATGGCGTAGTGTCCACTTTTTTCTTTTTTTCTTCTTCTTTTACTTTAATCTGCAGCTGTGTGAGTGACTGAACAGTCCACCTCTTGAATGGCAATCACTGCAAGCAAACAGTGATGCCCGCTGGAGTTGCTCTTTTTCACTCCTTTACGTTCCTTGTTTGACAAGGAGTCACCAGGTCACACGGCCGTCTGCACAAGCCTCCCATGTGTTGGTGCCAATGTGGCATGTCTTTATTTTCCTTTGCTGGCATCTTTAAAGTGCAAGCGAGGTCTCCCTGTTGGTCGGGTGCCGTCTGCCAATTCGCAGTACAGTAGGTTTTCGGAGATGCAGCCTAAGTCCCTCCTACTGGTGTGACCAAGCCAAAGTAGGCGTCTCTCTCGCAGATGATGGCGGGCATGCTGTTCCTGTTTGCTCGTTCCAGCATATCTGTGTTTGGCACTTTGTCCTGCCACGTATGCGTATGATGCAGCGTAGGCATCTGAGGTGGAAATTGTCCAGTTTCATCTTGCGGCATGGGTATCTTTTTTGTAGTAGGAAAAACTACGTAGCCAAGGCAGGTGTTTTTCGACATGAAAAAAATAGATTTGCAATCAGCACACGAAAGCCATTGCTTTTGAATATCATATAAACAATTCTCTAACCGTTGGCAAGACTTGACTAATTCAGTATAATCTACTGAGACAATATGTTATTACTATTACTTTAATGTATTTTGGTTTTATTTACAATAGATGTATTTCTCTGTTTCTTTTGGATACCATTTAAAGCAATTCTTATCAAACATTTTAATTGATATACACCTTGTAACCAAAATCAATTTCTATTCAAGCCAAATAAATTAATTGAATTAAATATTCTGCGTCTGTATGTCTATGTTTATATTTGTTTATACAACGAACAAGTGAACGTTCTTTTATAAAGAAAAATTGGTGAAGACCAGAAAAGACCAACATTCAATAAAATCCACACTCCGTTTTTGTCCAAGTGGGTATGGAAATATTTTACCCCTAATTTCCCATAAAAAAGGTTAAAGAAATAAATGTATGAATCAAAGATATATAAAAATGATTTGGGTTGAAACAAATTAATCTATCCATGTAAAAGAAACATTCCGTACACCTGTATAATAGCTGGTTGATAAACTACATTTTCTAATTAAATGTAAATGTATCGCAAATATATTAACTTAACAGTAGTTTATAGTTTTGTAACCCTTTTGTATCTGGTCTTAAGATTTTCACCTGGAGTGTATATATTGAAATAGAGTATAAATAGTTAAAAACAAAATATTGGACACCAAGTCGTCTCAAATTAATGACGTAAAATAATTGCTAAAAATCAACAGTGAAAATCCAAAGAAAACTTTTGACTCGCATGGTTGATTGAAATATTGCAAAACTTTTGACTCACTTTGGCATTTGCATGAATTTTTTCTCAATTCTTTCTAGCATTGTTACGTCACACATCGTTTGTAGAGAAGCGTAATTGTCTTTCTGTTAGATCGCTCGGTATTTTTATGATGAGCTGCACTATACGGCTTCACCCAGCGATCCAGCACTTGACTTTACCGAAACGAGATCAGTGCCGTCTGCAGACGGCTTGCTAATTGAGTCTTTTGAGAGAAGTGCGTGCTGTTTCTTCTAATCTTCTTAATACCCATTGTTCTTCCTTATCTATTATTTTCACTTCGTTCCACAAATGTTAGTGCGCTGTCCCAAATTGACTTCTGGCACACATTTCTTTGTATATCATTGAGCCACATCATGTATGTATGGAAAGTTGGCTTTGGTTGGAATACTGTGCTAAAAACATCAAAACTGAAAGAGTTTCAATATACACTTAAATAATACGACGTGTGAGCAAAATACATAACGATCGATGTTTTTATGTTATTTGTTTTTGTTTTGTTCTCTTTTGTTTGGGCCTAAAGTTAAAATTTAAAATTAAGTATTGTCAACTGAGAAACGTATATAATAAATTATACTTTTCTCGTCTTTTAGTCTATGGTGTCACTAAAAACACGTCATTCTTTTGTTTGTTTTGTTTTGATTCTTTTGGTTTGTTTTTTGTTTTGTTTTGAAACCGATAGAGTTTAACTCTTTTTTTCATAAAAACGGACAATGTTTTGTTTTAATTGTAAATGAAAAATATGCTTGACTTTAACACTAAAAAATAAACTATAGAGTTCTTTAAATCTTTATGTACAAGATTTTGTTTTTGTTTAATTTTTTTCATTGATAAAAAATCAGATTTTGTTTTGATGACTAAAAAGCGTCCTTTCTTGAAAATCTTTTTTTAATATATTGTTTTGATTTCTAATTGAAAAATGTGTTTGTATTGAAGTCTAATAACTGAACTTGACATTTCTTTAAACCTTTAAAGGAGAATGCTGTCTGCTAAAATGAAAAAAATAATTAGATTTGGAGAGGAAAAAGTGAACTTTTAAGATTTCTTTATAATTTAAAGTACAATAAATGATTTGCAGATTAAAAATCTAACTTTGCCTTTCTTTAAATTTATTTATTTTGGTGTCTAAAATTGAACATATCTTTTTTAATCTTTAAATATATTTTTTGTCTTAAAGTAGAAACAATTAAACTTTAAGTATTTTTGAAAATGTTTTATTCTAATTGTTTGTATCTGGAAAAATCCTTTTTTAAAGACTAGAAACAGAACTTTTCATTTTAAATCAATAATCTACAATGCTTTTAATTGTTTTGTTTTTAATAAGAAAAATTGAATTTGATTTGAAGTCTAAAAAGTAAACATCAAAATCTATTTAAACTTTAAAGAACAATGTTTCGTTTGTTTTTTGTTTTTTTTAATTAAAAGAAATCAAGTTTTGATATAGACAAGAGGAGGCGATGTTTAAATTTTCTTTAAACATTAAAGTACAATTTTTTGAAACTGATAATTGTTTATTTTGAAGTCTAAAAATTGACCTTAAATTCCTCTTTTAAATATTTAAAGTACAATATTTTATTTTGTACTTTAATGGATTAGATTTCGGTAAATCTTTAAAATATTTTTCTTATTAAAAAATAAATTTTGATTAGGGATTTTTTTTCAATCTTTAAATTACTCTTTTTGCTTTTGTTTTAGATTAAAAAATAGAGTTTGATTTGAAGTCTTAAAAGTAAACTTTACATTTTTTTTAATAATTGGAGTACAATGTTTTGTTGTGTTTTTTATTAGAAAAAAATCAAATTTTGATTTGAAGTTTAAAAAATTGTCATCACTTTTATAAAGAATCTTAAAACAGATGTCCTTGTTTTTACAGACATAATCTGTAAATAAATACTGATTAATCTTTTATCTTATGTCATAGGTATGAAGCTTATACGTCACACTGAGCAGGAGAAAATTCTGATAGGTTCAACACAGTCAGGCAGGTGAATAGCTATGGGTCAGATCAAAGTATGATCACTGTACTGGAGTTGCACCACATATATTTATTTCGTTATAGAAACTCCGATGCACCACACCGAGAATTATACCTTAAATAAAAATAGATACATAAACAAATGCATATATCAGACTCGCCCCTTTCTTTTTGGGGTACGAGGATACTACTTCTTTTTCTCTTTTTAAATTTACGTTTCTCATTTACTCTTTTTCTATTTCTCTTAAATTGTCGGTTCGCTGACTACAATGTCGCCGTCCATCACGTTAGCCACTATGTCAACACCACCCCACCCTGCTGATAAAGTTCAGTCTTATTCTCAGGATACACATTTTGGTGATAATTATTACAGTATCTGCTAGTATGATTTTCTTTCCTTTTTTTTCTCTCTTGTACTCATTGGTATTCTATCTTCTTTACGTACATGTAAATGCTAGCATATATATAAATATACATATGAATATATATTTAAATATACATACATATGGTATATATATGCGTATATATATATGCATATTTTTACGTGTATCTATGTTTATGTGTAGTTATGTATAACTCTATGTACTTGTGTATTCCTATATTGAACATTTTTGTTTTGTTTGTTTTGTTTTGTTTTACGGCATATCAACCTCAGTGGGTCATTTAATGCCGATAAAGTTTTGAAATAAATCAATTCTTAATGGATAATACAATTTTCTTATAAATACTTTTTTCTATTTAACCCATAGATGGGACCCTAACAGATACTCTGGGTCAGAGTGGACCAGGGAGCAATGGTGATAAGGGGTGTTCCACATTCCCCAAACCTCCAAAACTGGAACCTCACCATCAGATAGAGTTTAACGTCATTCCCAGGACATGTAGACCCGCAGCCACCGCCTTCTAGCATACATATGATAAAAAGGGGTGGGGCTTGCCATAAGGGCAATAGGGTTGGGAAAATCATATAGGTGCTAGGGCTTGAACGTGACCAGCCGATTGATCGGAGGGGGCCTCTCCGACCGCCCGTCAAGCCCAAGATAGGGCGAAAGTGTGAACATTTTAAAAATTTGTAATATTATATATTGTTACACAATCTATGCATAGATTATTACTGGTTGGCTCTCAGTTTCAGCTTGGACGTCGGGCAGATAAGGCCTTAGCTGGAGCTCACTGCACAAGCGCGTTGTGGTAGAGAAATATGTTTAGTTAAGTAAATAAAAGTTTACATAAATAATATTGGTTTTGTCGTTGATGAATGTCTTGGCAACCAGACTAACCTAGAGGAAGAAATGAATCAGGGACGACCAACCAGCAAGAACAGAGAAATCGAAGACCAGACACGAAGTCCCCAAGACTAGGTCCAGACGCTGGAAGAAGAACGTAAGATACCAAAGATGAGCAGAAGAATAATAGAAGTAAGAAAGGAAAGAAAGAGTATACAACAATATATTGTTTTATTATGTTGATATTTCTGGTTAATTTGAATTCTATCAAAATATTTCTTTGGACTTTAAGAGAGCTGTTTTTGCTTTAGTTAATGTACTTAGAGAGTCCCACCTCATACTAAAAGATGCATTCCTAAAAACGATATTTCCTAAGATCATATTAAAAAATAGTGCGAGTGGATTTTGAATCGCTTATTACAATATCGCCGTCCATCACGTTAGCAGTTAAGCCATAATAACTTGTAACATAACGTTCCTTAGATAACTACTTGTCCAAGAAAACATTGGTCCCACAAGACCTACGTATTCGTTTGCACATAAACAAGAACAACAACTTCGGTGTGAAACATGTCAAACACTTCCTCGTAGAACGTGGAGCTTTCGCTCTGACCAGAAAAATTTTCTATGCAAATAATATGAAAGAATCTATTTGAAAATGTCAACATAGATGACATTGTGCCGTTTTTTGAGAAAAACAAAAGGATACGTAAAATATAAGCATAAAACTAATCTATGCCATACAAGATAATCCCTCAATACCATCTCCAATGATGCTCATCAATCATCATGTCACGCTGTTAGCACGGATATATATGACAGGCTCTCTCCATCCGTCCCTATCGTTCATCATTCTCGGGAGGTCCTCTATGCAGCATCCTGTATCCGCGCAGAGCTGATCAATGTACGTCTTTGCTGGTCGGCCCACACTAGCGTGCCCATGTGCTGGCTTCTACAGGAGGACGTCGCTTATGAGTTAGTCCATGCTTCTCCAGCAGTGTCCTGCGTGTCTTGTCCGTCTTACTCGGATGGTTTGGGTGATATGTGGCAGGTGGCCGTACAGCTGCTTTCTCGTGGGGTGCTGTTTCCACGTCTTGTTCATGATCACCCGTAGCATTCTTGTGCAGCTCCCATCTAGTTTATTCTCTAAGTGTAAATATAAATGTACAACATTGTTAATTCCTAACCTATAGTTAAAATTCGATTAAAACAACCCTGGACAAATAGAGCATATTAGTATTTCCTCAATATATATTTACCAACTCCTCCGCACGAGCAGGATGCAACACAAGGTCAATTTCTTAAGCGGAGTTTATCAGGTTTGAATTCAGAGTTTTTCTTCTCCTAGACCGGTTGCCTAACCATGGTTAAAGAGTCCAGTCTGCCCTACTATTTACCCATAGCTGGAGGGAGAGTAGGATTCATACTCTTCACAAGGGTATTAGCACTAAGTGAAATGTAATTACCAAGTCCAGGATTTGAACTCGGGGCGACGAGTCCATTTCCCAAGACTTTAACCATTACACCACGCGCTTTCCTCAATATAAATGACCCTACAGCCTTCAAGTTCTAATTCAGATTTTTGTAAAAAAAAGGAAAAAAGAAAAAAAGAACAAATTCAACGGGGTTTGTTGTAAATAGGTTACTGTAATAATTAATTGAGAGTTGCCTCCCCTATTTATTATTGCATTCCCTTTCGGATAACTATTTAGTAAATGCTGATCTATCTAAACACATGATTCTAGTAACAATTATTCTAAGCAGGATAAAGCTTCCTTAAGTCTTCTGTTGTTATCTTTTGTCATTTGCTATTACAGTTGCAATGATTAATTGGATAATGCCACCATAAAGTGTGATAGAATTCATCGAAAAGAATAGACACGCGTTACATCAACAAAGAACATGTGATCTTTTTCCTGGAACAGAGATTTTCTTGTTTTGACATTAATTCATTCGGAAAGCCTACTTGACTCGGGGATCATCGGCCATTCGACCAATTGTCGACAATTTCAAGTAAATGATAGCCTATTAGAACGGCGGTTTTTCTAACGCTTGGCGTTCATTAAGATTTTGTCTATTGGACAAGATCCGGTTAGAGTGAATGGGGATAAGCAAATAAGAGAGAGGAAGAAAATAAAAAAAGAGGGACGAAGGAAGTGAGTGATAGAAGCTCCAAAGAAGCCGTATTGAAGGATGCTGGGAAAGATAAAGAAGTATTAAGAACAGGAAAGGTAACAGAATAGAAAATGAGGACAGGGATCGACACTATTATAAAATGAGGTGAAAGCGAACACTTTAAATTTTCCTATTCTTAGATGTATTGTTACAGGAAAGAATTTCAATGCAATGGTAGCGGAAATTGCCGAAGCTCCATTTCTGCGCATGATCAATCAAAATATCTAAATGTGTGAAGGTGAAAGAAAAAAAGACAGAAAGAAAGGGAAAATGAATAAAGAAAAAAAAAAGAAGAAAAAAAGAAACATAGAAATGAAGAAAGGAAAAGTGAATGAAAAAGATTAAAGAAATAAATTAAAGCAATAAAAAAAGAAAGGAAGACAGAAATAAATCAGAAAGAAGATAACACAGAAGGAAATAAAGAGAAAGGAAGAAATGAAAAAAATAAAGAACAAATAGAGTAAAATAAATAAAGAAAGAAAGAAAGAAAGAAAGAAAGAGGAAAGGAAAAGATGAGAGATGAAGAGAGGTGGATAGAAAGAATGAAATAAAGAAAGAAATAAAAAAGAAAGAAGGAAATGAAAATAGAGTAAAAAGAAAGAAAGAAATCAAAACGAAAGAAAGACAGAAGAGAGAAGAAAGTGAGAGATGAGGAAGGTCAGATGAAGAACCTACAAATATGTAGTATTAAATGTGGCGGTGAGAGATGCAGTAATGCTACACAAAATAAATCACCGTGTTGTGCTTGAAAATATCAGAGCAAAATGGAACCTAGAGAGATAACCCCTAACCGTAAAGAGAAGTAGTTACCCGGCCTGTGAGTAGAAAAAAAGTTCCACCCCGATACGAAGAACAGAAACCCGATAAAAGTAGACATTAGAAGATAATACAGAAACAGAATGTAACAAAATAACTATGCTACAGAGAGAAAAAGAATTCGGAAAATACACCTTTACAAAATGAGCTGAAATGGAGTACTTTAAACTTTCCCATTCTTGGGTTTATTTTTAAGTGAGAAAAATCCAGGGAAATCGAAACGGAAATTGTCGATCTGTCTGCGAATGCTTAAATCAAAACAGTGAAATGTGTAAAGAAAAGGATGTAAACTTTTATATTCAAGATAGTTATACTCTATCCTTCGTGGAACTAATAACGATCGTTTTGCTTTTGACGTTAGATAGCATAAGAGGTTTTTAGTTTTAACTTAAAGTTAATACTATGAACTGGAATGGAGAGGGAAAAGAAAAGGAAGACACCATTGCAAAATGAGAGAAGGTCAAACACTTTAAATCTTCCATCCCTTAAAGGATCTGTTCCATGCGGATAATCCAACGCAATCATACCGGAAATTGCTGATCATTCAGCGCATGCTCAATCAAATTTTTGAACTGAGCGAAGGAAAAGTTTTCAACATTTACGTACGAGGTAATTTCACTGTTTTTTTTTTTTTCTTTTTTTTTCTGTTGTAATCCAGAAATCTGTTTTGATTGTATCATTTGGTAACATGAAGAAAGGAATATTTGCAACCTTTATTGTAGGCATCTTACCATTGATAATAATAATAATAATAATAATAATAATAATGGTATATGCATAAAGTGGTATATGCATAAACCAGAATCTGTTCTTAAGAAAGAAACGCATAAAATAATAATAATAATAATAATAATAATAATAATAATGGTATATGCATAAAATCGTATATGCATAAACCAGAATCTGTTCTTGAGAACGAAACGCATAAAATTCTATGGGACTTTGAGATAAAAACAGATCACCTTATCCCAGCAAGTAGACCAGATCTAGGGTTGATTAACAAAAAAGGAAGAACTTGTCAACTGGTGGATTTTGCAGTTACAGCAGATCACAGGAAAACGAAAAAATGGACAAATGCCTGGACCTTGCCAGAGAACTGAAAAAATTATGGAATATGAAAGTGAAAGTGATACCAATTGTAGTTGGTGCACTTGGAACAGTCCCAAAAAGATTGGAAAAAGATTGGAAAATCTGGAAATCAGAGGAAGAATTGAGACCATCCAGAATACTTCCTGCTGCAATCTGCCAGAATACTCAGAAGAGTCCCGGAGACCTGAGGAGACTTGCTGTCACTCAGACTCCAGTGAAAGACCATCAGCTAATGCTGATGTGAAAACTCAAAAGGAGTAAATAATAATAATAATAATGCCATAAGAACAAATGGTATCAAAGCAATAATTAAAACGAGAATGTAAGGTGTGTGGCAGAGATGAGTCAATAAAAAATGTAGAAGCGAATGCAACACACGAGAATACATGGGTTGACTGGAAAAGTGATCCACTGGGAATTAAAAAAAAAACTCAATTTTAAACGTAATTGTTGATTTTTCACCAACGTTAACCTCATTTCTTGTTTGGCATTTCACTCATTCGATTTCCTTCGTTCATTCGTTCATTCATTCTTTCTTTCTTTCTATTTAGATATCATTTTTTCAATCTAGAGGAAAGTTAAAACATACTAACCTTTGCATTTATATATATATATATATATATATATATATATATATATATATAAAAGTTTTTGGTATGTACGTGTCGATCTATAACTCAGAAAATCTTGCATATATATTAATATCTTTCTAACTAAGAAACACACCAAATTTGGTTATTAATTTTTACTAATTCAGGGATATAATTAATTAATTATGCCAAAATCACCCAATTTGCAGGACCGTCCGTATACCGGCACCTGCTGATAATAAAATATTGCCCCCTGTCTGACTTTTTGTTAGAGCGATTTACAGCAGTGAAGGTTAATTTTAGTGAATAAATTTCGCAGTCTAAGCCGTTCCGCTCGGAATGTATCGCTTATTTTTGGTCTAATCTTAAGAATATTTATATGGTTGGAAAGAAAAAGAAATAATCATTCTAAATATTTAATTTGTATGCGTTTTTATCAATTGAATTATTTTTTACAGCGAGTTTTAAAAAAAATTGGCTTCGGTGAGCTGATAAGTATGATTTTTTTTTCAGACTAAATTTTAAGGAAAAAATCCTTCTTCGCCTGTAATATGTTTTAATTTTCCGACCGATTTGCAAGTTCAGCCATATGATGTCATTCCCTCAAATCTGACGAAAAGAAAATTCCATGACCTCCTACCAGACCGGATTAAATTAAGATCTTTTTACCTGGTGATTTTTATGGGTCATCCTGTGAGGACCGAACTCGTATTCAGTAGTAATAGATCTGCAAACGATTATTAAACCATGTTTTTTCTCTCCTCTAACCAGGCATAGCCGGGTAGCCGCTGCTAGTATATATATATATGTGTGTGTGTGTGTGTGTATGTATCAGTTTTTCTTTATATGATAAACTTCCAAGTAAGTTTCCAATGTTGACGTCTTACTGTTTTCGTTGTCAAGGCTAAATTATCTGATATGAAACTTTTTTTTTTCTCTTTGGAAACTTTGCAGGTTAGACCCTTCCGAACTGATACGTTCGTAGACTTTTACTTATTTGAACAAATAGCATGGAAAGTAGCACAGATATTCTTGCCAAATATTATTTCCTCTGGCGATTTACCAGCAGCGAATTCGGATCAAACAACAACAACAACAATAATAATAATAATAATAATAATAATAATAATAATAATAATAATAATAATAACAATTATTATAAAACTGTACGCCAAAGATATTTGCGAAAAAAACTAGAAAGAAAATAGGAAAAGAATTAAAAACTCTAATACAACAATTAGAATCAACAGCTAAGATTATGGGATGGAATTTCGATATTGAAAAAAAAATGTGCTGTGCTGATAATGAAAGAAAAATATTTAAATATATAAATAACTGGAAATCAAAGGAAGAATCGCGTCCATCCAAACTAGAAAATCGGCAAGAATACTTAGAGGAGTCCTGTAGCACTGAGAAGACTTGTTGTCACTCAAACTCCAGTGAACCACCAACTATGACAGGTGTGAAAAACTGATAATAATAATAATAAATAATAATAACAATAATGATAATAATAACTCCAGTGATATATCCGCACGAGCAGTATACGACACATGGTCAATTTCTTAAACGGAGTTCAACAGGTTTGAATTTAGAGTTTTCCTTCTCCTAGACTGGTTACCTAGCCATGGTTAAAGAACCCAGTCTGCCCTGCTATTTAGCCATAGCTGGAGGGAGAGTAGGATTCATACCTTTCCCAATGGTATTAGCGCTATATCTATATATAGTTTGTTTTATTTTAATAGATATTCAAAGTTAATAGAACTTAGTTTCGATTTCAAATTGATTGTTTGTTTGTTTGTTTTTTACTCCTTTAATAAATTGGATGATTTCATGTTTTATGGTTCAAACTCTCCGACATTTAATTTTTAACTTCCACCTTCTCAATCAATATCTTTCAAAAATTTATTTTTACATCGCCCGGAGGGTGTTTTTTATTTTACTACTACTACTACTACTACTACTAATAATAATAATAATAATAATAATAATAATAATAATAAGAAGAAGAAGAAGAAGAAGAAGAAGAAGAAGAAGAAGAAGAAGAAGAAGAAGAAGAAGAAGAAGAAATGCAAAGTTGCTAAAATAATCACTTCATATGCATGGATAATATAATATATAATATTTATAATAATAAAAATATATAATATTTTAACTAAGAACCAAGAATCAAACTAGAAACTTTAACGCAAACTATTATACAACCTAGATAGACGAATTGGAATTTGGGATGGAAAAATGTGCTATGCTTATAATGATTAAAGAAAAAAGAGAAAGGACAGAACAAGAATCTATTTTGTCGGAACAAAATTTGAATTTAATGAGGATTAGTGAATAAAGTTAAAAAAGAATAAGATAAAAATAATAAAAAAATTTAAAAAATGGTAATCAAATAGATGTATTTTCTGGCAAGAAAACGCGTTTCCATTTATAACTTGAATACTTTTATTATTTTATTTATCACTTAAGAAGGACATTCGATTTTCCAACATTTGAAATATTACTTTATTTTTTAAGGAGGTGATAAAAAATGTCAGAGATATATTGAATGTATAATATATCTCAATAAATTTAACAGTATAATTCTGTCAGAACTGATGCGTTGTCTTCCATCTTTATTGGATAATAAAGTTTGTTTATTTTGTTCTTTTGTCTTATTGTTCTTTCAATTTTCAGTAAGCTTTTTCATGAGAAAATTATATTTCTTAGCACCGAGAATGAACGGATAAACAGAATCGCGCAATAATCCTATTGAACTCAGCAATGTAATCTCCCAAGATAAATGCATAAATTCCCTGGAAAATATTACAAAAGATCGTTCAGTGAACCTCCGTCTTAATGTAAGTCATAACATGCATAGGTATTATGCAAATTGGACACCTAATCGCGTAATAATTTTAGATAGAAATAAAAATAAGTGTTAAGTTCTTAAATGCCATCCTTGGCCAGTTGAAAAGGACTTAAAGTAAGTAAGTCCTGAGTTATGGAATCCTTTGGTAAGTGAATAAGTCATATCCTGCGTATTGTTAAAGGTCCAGTGATTTAATCCTATGTCCGTCGTCCACGAAGGTTCAAAGTAAAATATGGTCAGTGTGCCCCGTTTAAGTATTGTATTAACAGCAGAGTACCGCCAGTGATTGGCCAAGAGTATGATCACATGGTTATCGCCGAGTCTATAAATAGGAGTGGACTTTTGACACACACCTTGTATCAAAAATTCTGAACACCCCCCAAATTTTGATATAAGGTGGATGATTCCATTCAGAAATATTAAATCATTTCATTCAGAAATTATGGAAACTCAATCGTAAGAGCATGCGCCTAAATACCGTTCAATACCGGCCCTCAAGAACTAAACATGAGTAGCATAGGTTGGATACGTGCGGTAAAGTTTGGGGTTGCTGGGAGGTGTGGCGCCTCCCTTCAGACGAGAGGACAATCTCCCAGGTCTTGGACTAGTGAATTTTTCGGACGTGAAACAAATGATGGGTAGGACTCCGTGCCTAAAGATGCTGTAAACCGAAATAAATTGTTATATGAAGCAAAGTATCTTCCCCCATTATTCATCTATATTGCTCTCTCTGTATACCATACGTGAAACTATGAACAGCGAGCTCTCACAACGGATGAGCTGTTTTACTGCAGAATAATTCTGCATGGAATGACCCTTAACAAGAATATATATATATATATATATATATATATATATATATATATATATATATATATATATATATATATGAGTATGAAAAGGTGGAATGAAAACATCACACAATATATATATATATATATATATATATATATATATATATATATATATATATATATTATATATATAATGTGTGTCAAAAGAGTATCGAGAATCTTTGTACATTTTGACACACATTGTATTATGAAAAAATAAGGTTCCATTCATTCTTCATTTCCATAACGGTAAATACAGCTTTAAACTTGGCACTTTTTTGACACACACACACACACACACATATATATATATATATATATATATATATAATATATATATATATATATATATAATGTGTTATACTGAAAATAGCAACGTATGGTGCATTTTTAATCAAATTAGAGAAAGGTAGAGGTAAATTAGTATTTGTTTTCTTCAGGTGTTTCGCTAAGCATTTAATGAATTTGTCGACAGAAATATTGGTATATTAAGATTAAATGTTGAGATTAGCCAAAATGTATTTTCGATATAATATCGAAAATACATTTTTGGCTAATCTCAATTAGCTAATTGGCTAATCTCAATACTATTTATTTTATTGAGAAGGTCACAATAATAAACAAAAATATGTATACCAGTGTACAAATACATTAAACGTCTCTAAATTAAATAAACTGTGTATCATATGCACCACATATTGGTTTTTCAGTACACTAACTCTTTTTATATAAAAGAATTAGCTTCCCTATGGGATCGCCTCTTAATGGCTTTCTCGCATATTGTTTACTTTATATATATATATATATATATATATATATATATATATATATATATATATATATTATATATATATCTTTGAAAGGAAGGAAAAACTCAACACCGTTATTCCATAATAAATTTATTTCGACCAAAATTGGGGCCTTTATAAATCTAAGTTGATTTAATATAGCTCCCCAAAATTTCGTCTCATCAGATGGTAGATCAAGATAATTTGAATTGCATAATTTAAAAATTTACTTCTAAAAAAAAATGTTTTACATTGGAAGACTGTCACCATGGCGACAGGAAGTCAAATGAGAAAAAAGGATACTCTTCAAGGTCTGGTTTCTTCGGGGGATGGTAGTCAGACAAAATTAAACTATGAATTAAACTATTAAATCAGTCTGAAAAAGTATAGAGTAAGGATAAAACAAAAAAATAATATATAAAATATAAAATATAAAAATATATAAAGAAAAATATTAAAAAAATTATATATATATATTAAAAAATGTATATATATACTTTTCCCAAACAGCCACGTCCAGGATTTGAACTCGGGTTGCAGAGTCTATTTCCTTCGACAATAACCATGACACCACCCGTATTCAATACAAATGATTTACACGACAAATGTCGACTTGTATACGAATAAGCTTCTACGGTAATGATGTGATTGTTTACATTCCTCCAGTTGTTTTTCATCATTCCACGTTATTTTTTTATTCTTTCATTCTCATTTCATTTTTCAATATTTTTTCTCACCTTCCCATATTTTTTATTGTCTTTTTTCTCATTTGTTTACTTTACATTGTTGTATCATATTTTGTTATTTTTTTCTATATTTCTTCTTTTTCTTTCACTTTACTTTGCCATTCATTTATTTTTCATCCCTTCCTGATTCTCTTATTTTCACGTTCATTTTCCTTTTATTTGATTTTCATTCATCTTTCGTTCTTTTACCTTTTATTGATTTTTCATTCATTTTTTCATTTTCCTTTTATTTGATTTTCATTTTTTCGTTCTTTTCTTTTTATTTGATTTTTCATTCATTTCGTTCTTTTTCTTTTATTTGATTTTTCATTCATCTTTCGTTCTTTTTCCTTTTATTTGATTTTTCATTCATCTTTCGTTCATTTTCCTTTTATTTAATTTTTCATTCACCTTTCGTTCTTTTTCTTTTTATTTGATTTTTCATTCATTTTTCGTTCTTTTTCCTTTTATTTGATTTTTCATTCATCTTTCGTTCTTTTTCCTTTAATTTTTTTTCTTTCCTTTCCTATGTAATATTATCTTTCTTTTGTATTTTCTTTACTTTTTCCTTATTTCATTCATGTTTCTTATTTTTCCATTCATTTTTGTACATTTTCTTTTCATGCATTTTTTTTCTTTTTAAAATGTTTTCTTTTTTTTTTTCATTTTTTTTTTTTTCATTCATTTTCTTTTATTTTCATTCATTTTTCCTAAATTTCCCTTTGCTTCCTTTTTCATTTATTTATACCTTTTTTTTTAAATATGTTTTTGTTCTTGTTTTATTCGGTTCTTTTTCTTCTTTGATTTCATTTTTCTTTTTTCATTCAGACACATTTCTTTCACTTCTCTTTTTTTTTTATTTTAGTTCATACAATATTATTTTACTTTTATTCAGTTTGACTTTGACAATCTTTTTCATCTTTTTCTACTTCACTTACTCTCTCTTTATTCATTCTATTTTTCTTTTGTTTTTCTAGGTTGCTTCCCTTCCTTTCCATCTTTCTTTCTTTGTCTTCTCCACTCTCTAAAAAGATTGTAGCAGCATGATCTTCTTTCTCTCATTTTTCATTTGCCTTCTCTCTTGGAATTTTCAACACTGTCTCTTTCGATTGACACTGTCTTCTCGTTTACAGTTCGAAAATATCCGTTACACTTTCTGAACTTTTTCTCCATTGAGCCGAGTGAATTCTAACCCACAACACCACCCGTCCTTCGCTTTCATGCTCCCAAATTTACATTTCCATTTAAAACGCAAGACACAAATATCCCTTCCGTTGCGCTATCCCTCGGAGACGTCAAATTCATTCTGGCACGTGAAACTATTTTGCCGCCGCTACCTGTGGTGTCGAACAACGGATGAGAAATCTCATAGGTCGACAACAAATGATTGGCCTCTGACTGCTAATAACCTAGGAAGAACCTTCATCTTTTGGCCTTTATTCATGAAATACGGATTATGCATTTGAAATACCCACAAGAACGAACTCAGCCTGGCACACGCACAAATAGGGATGCAAGGAAATTTTATGATCAAGTACAAAGGGAAGGTGTCTTATCAATATTTTTCGGACTGTTGTTCTCATTTTGATTGTTATATACACAATGTTTCGACCGATAGCTAGAAACAACAAGAAAAAAAAAACAACGGCAAATTGTTACATAATTTATGGGTAGCTTGTCAATTATTTACAGTGGCGTAGATTTTAAAATAACGGTTAATGGAAAGATACAGGAGAGATGATGGGCACTTCGGACAAAATGACATTAATCTATCCTGATTTGTATTGTTTCTGTTAGTATTAGTTCAGACAATAAAGTCTATTTTTATCATCTTTGTCGCGAGTGCAAACGTAGGAAGTTAGCTAGAGAAAAATCTGTTTTGACAAACCATTGAGCGGGACGGATGGTAATGGCATCTCTCGTTCAATTAACCAAATTCTCACACGCTTGTTTGTGATCTGGGATATAGTAAAATATATATGAGCTCAAAACAAAGAGAGTTTTGTGTCGTTGCTAAGAACAAAAAAAAACAACAAAAAGATATCCCGGATGCAAAACATCTACCAGATCCGACGATAAGAAGATACCAACACAGCCAAGAAGATAGATATGTATAACAGCTTCATGATGAAAGTAAGGAAGACAAGTATGCCGCCATGGGTATTATGTTATAGACTCTCTCGTCGATTTTCGACGCATGAGGGTTCACACACACAATGAAAACCCCCACAGTGATTTGTTTATAGCGGTGAAGGCTTGTGTTGGACCATCCATACTTTTCAGCACAATCGATAGGAAAGAATTGGTGCATCAATGGTTGCCACAAACCCAATCAACGACCGACCTCAGGAATTTTGAATTCAGAGTTATCCCTCTCCTAGACTGTTACCTACCCAAGGTTAAAGAGTCCAGTCTGTCCTACTATTTAGCCCATAGCTGGAGGGAATTTTGAATTCAGAGTATACAGGTATACTATATAAGCAATAATGGGGCCGGGTTAGCTCAGTCGGTAGAGCGTTCGGCTAGAAACCACACGGTTTCTAGTTCGATACTGGTCCTCGCCAACTCAGCGTATGAGTAGCACAGGGATCTGTACTGTAAAGTAAGGAGCTGATGGTAGGTGTGGCGCTCCACCTCAGATGCTAAAACAATCTACTTGGTCTAGCGCTATTGAAAAGGAGATAGACTCCCTCACTAACTGGCTGATACCTACTTTAGGCCACCCCGTCGACTTTATATACGCAATAGAACAAGATAAATGCCCTTCGATTTAAAGACGGTAAGCAACAAAATAAAGGCCATCAACGAGATAGATAATCACGTTTAGTTTGAAGTGACATTGAAAAAGAAACTAGAAAACAAAGACGTTCTGGAGAACATCAATAAACCAATATTCATACAAAAAGATGTCGATTTGTACGAATCTAAAATAAGTCGAAATTCTCAGATAAATCCACAACTTCCAGAAGTAGAGAAATCAATACATGTGTTGGGGTTATTTTTCCTTTCATGCAACGGTCTGCCCTCATGTGACGTTGCGACCGGTAGTATATAAAGGCAGGGTCGGCAAAATCAAACTCACTTTGTCTTAGACACTCCAGCCGTTAGAGCTGACACATAAGTTATGGTCTGTCCTTTAGGAGTGGGGTGGGGGCTTGGCACCCAAGTCATATGTATTCTGTGTACTTACTAACGGGCTCTTCTAAACCCCATGTTTTCACAGAGGCTCCACGGACTAATTTCGTCTTTTTGCGTATTTATTACGACGTTTTTTCTACAAAATAATTGACAACATTTATTCTCTATTTAGTAGGTTCAATACAATCTCCAAAGACTATTTTCCTTGTCCCATTCATCTATCCTGTTTTGCATTGTTTGTGATAGAATATGCTCAGACAATAATGTCTGTTTGTTATAACTCTTTGTTGGGATTTGTTCAATATTTATGTTTATACCATGTTTGAGGAAATCATAGACACCAACTCTAATTTATTTCAACACAAGTCTTCTTTTTTCAGTTATTTTGAAGATCCTAGAATCATGAGATTTTGCTTTAAATGCGCTCTGTGTATTTTTATTATTTGTTTTTTTTCTATTGTCCTCATCCTTATTGTTATATGCACAAAATTCCGGGTGATGTAACCTCCAGCTTCTTCAAGTGTTTCCTGTCGAAGTTCGGAAACTTCTCGTCAAATTCGGGAAACTTCTTGTCAAACACGGAGGCCTTCACATCGGAACCATTCACGGAACTTCGAACCGCATGCTTCATTTAATCCTGCGGGGTAGACTGTTCTCCTTCTGTTAACTATGATCGGGTACAAGTGTTAACCAATGTTAAGTATACTATGTTAGTATAATAAAGGAATAGAAAATACGTCGGGTTGGATAGCCGAATCTCTCCACAGAAAGAAGACGTTCTCTCAGCTTCTGCTGACCAAGTACTTGTCGCTGGCAACAATCTGTTCTAGCAGTTCTTCGCCACAGCTCACTTGCTTCATCTTCCTTGTCGTACGTCAGTGCCCTCGTCAGTAAGACTGGAACGCAACTCCCTGGTGTGTTAAGGCAGGTCTTGAATAATCATACTAAATTCCCATGTCCGGGTCAATCGCGCAGTGCAGTAATTTACATGCGCGCCAACGAGTTAGTCTGACGTCAAGCCACGACTCATGATCAGGAGGATGCGAGTTCAGTGTCCCTAATGCCCCGCTACACTCCCCACTGATCTTATTTTGTATGCCAAACATATTCGTGCACACTTTGAGCTACCACGTGCGAGATTTCTCTCACCACAGTTATTATCGCCCGTGGTCAGGAAAGAACCCGCAACTTACAAATTATTGACACTTAAAAAATCTAGTGAAACTTTAGAATAAAGATGAAAATGAGGACGATACTCTTAAAAATTTAAATTATACAATTTATCAATCTTCATCAAAAAAAATTCAGACAAATAATAAAAGATAAGGCTTGATAATTTATATTATTTGGATTTTAGAACTGCAGCCTTTATCTTTATTATATATACTCAACGTTTTACCCGATTTGCTCTCTGACCTTTTTTATGTGTTTCTCGTCGAAATCGGGAACCTTCCCGAACTAGGAACAATACTTGCAATAAGTTATAAATTCACCAGTGATTATATTTAACTTTTTTATATTGACCACATTTATTTCATTTTTGTTTTCTATATTTTGTAATAGACTTTTAAAAATTTTTCTTCTGAGATTTTGGCCCAAATTAATGTTTCATTGAAAGAGCAACCAGTGTTACTACATTAGTCAGTGCTGAGTTAACATTTATAACCTGCATTATCATTTAAATTATTTGAAAATGTTTGTAATCTCAAAAGGACTACTGAAGGGTTAATGGTGAAAAGAAAATATCATCTTTCTCATACGAAATGTTCATAATTTACCAAAATACAGAAGATTTAAGAATTGAACTTTTTTTGCAGTAAGAGGAGAGATGTGTAAAAAAAAAAAACATCCGAGGAAAAAACTGAAAAAAAATCAAATACACTGTAGTATCTGACATTTTATATTTTATTTTAAAAAATACAAAAGTATCTCATATTAAGCCGTTTTTTTTTAGAAATCTAAGGTAGTCTCAAACTATTTGCCTGTAGAATATGTATGTACATATGTATAAAATAACTGTCAGTTTTTATATGTAGGTGTATATATAAATCTATGTATATAACTATATATCTATATATAATATCTGTGTATAAGATTATATATGCATACACATTTACACACACACACACACACACACACACACACACACACACAAACATATATATATATATGTACCAAAAATGTGTTATATATATATATATATATATATATATATATATATATATATATATATATATATATAATATATATAGATAGATAGATAGATAGATATACAATAAATGCGAATGTTAGGGTGTAAGTGTGTCACATCTTTCAATTTTACTCCTAGAGGTGGTAGCTCCACATATCATACTATTTTGGAATCAGGCCAACTCCGTGAGCAAATTACAACCTTTGCGGGCCGAATCCGGCCCCACAATCTTGAAATTTTGGATTCCCAAGATTTAATTAATACGATTGTTTTCGGCGATTATTTACGTGATATTCTGCGACGAATTTCTTTGTACGATAACAATTTTTCATACGTTCGAAATACATTTGAAAATAATCAAAATTAATTGCCAGATCTTATAAAGTCACCCATGAAATATGAAATTGTTCATGTGGAAAGTAATGACCTACGTACAATAAATTGTCTTTAAATTATGTGTCAACATAAGAATTATGATTACACTGTTCTTCTGTAGTTTATTGTTGCCTCTCGCATAGCTATTTGTACTGAAAATGTTGCTCATGATGTAGCTAAGCAATTACTTCCAAATTATATCAAGGATTTGGTGAAAACAATTAATTGGTTGAAAAATATTATTCGTGTTTAATAAGATTTAATATATATTCATAGCAATAAATCTTATTGTTGGGGCAAAGGGTCAGTCAAGAATCCTCAGCGGTAAACAACTTAATTGTCGCACCATAGAAGGGAGGGTTCAAGCTAACGGATACACACACATACAGTTACACGCACATACACACACATATATATACGATGTATATGGAGGTACGTGGTGTAAGGGTTAGAATCGTAGACCCGAGTTCAAATCCTAGACGTAGCTGTTTGCATATCCAATACCGCTAAAACCATTGGGAAAGGGATGAATCCATATATTCTCCCTCCAGCTATGGGTAGTCTCTTTAACCTTGGAGAAGGAAAACTCTGAATTCAAACCAGTCAAACTCCCACTTAAGAAATTCACCTTTGTGTCGCATCCTGCTTGTGCGGAGGGGTTGGTATATATATATATATATATATATATATATATAATATATATTACGTTGTGTGTGTGTGTGTGTGTGTGTGTGTGTGTGTTTGTATTTATCCGACCTCCCCGCATGAACAGGAAGCAACACAAGGTCATTTTTAAGCGGTTTTTAAGGGATTTGATTTCAGAGTTTTCCTTCTAAAAGATTAAAGATCACAATCTGCCCCACTATTTATCTATATATGGAGGCATCATATGTAGATTCACAGCTTTTCCAACAATATTGTTGATACGTGAAATTCAATCAGTCTCGTTCAGGATTACTCCCGACGACGAAAACCGTTAATGTACAAGTGCTTCCTATATATATATATATATATATATATATATATATATATATATATATATATATGGAGTGCTTATATTTGCGAGGGAGTCTACCCACTAGCTCTTGACCAATGAGATCTTTGAATTTGAGATGGTGCGCCACAATGACCATCAGCTACTCAGATATCCTAGCGGTGTTACTCATGCGCTGAGATGGCGAGGGCTGGTATCAAATTCGGGACCTTGTGTTTCCTAGGCGGATGCTCTACCGACTCAGTTAAATCATGCATACATATATATCTATATGCGTAATTATGTATATATATTATATATATATATATATATATATATATATATATATATATATATATATATAATATATATATATATATATATATAATAAAAGCAATTGGTAATTTGCTTGAAGCATTGTTAAGTATGTTATAATATATTAAAATTTGAAGGCAATTACAATGCGTATAAAAACTAAAAACAAAAAAGATGTTATTTTTGTCTTATCGATTTCGAAGTATAAACTTCATCATCAGAGGTTGATATCAGAAATGTACGTAAGTTTTTCTTTGTGTGGTTATAATTTCTCTTCTTATTTCTTTTTCCTCTTCTTTTTTTTTCTTTCTTCTTCTCCTCCTTTCTTTTTTCCTCGTGTTATTAATGAAATGGGCGAATAACTGTAATTTCTTTTTTTAATGTCTGTTGAGAATAAATGCTTGAACCCTGTATCCAATATTGTCTGTTTGTCATCCGGTGAATATTGCAACAATGTAGCCATGTCAATTGAATATCTGCGCATATGTGTATATATATGCACAGCTACAACTACATATATATATATATATATATATATATATATATATATATATATATATATATATATATGTGTGTGTGTGTGTGTGTGTGTGTGTTTGTGTGTGCATATATAGGTGGGAAATATGGAAATAAATCCGGTAAGTAGAAAAATAACACTAATGTTCTGATGAAGTTTTAATAAAAACCGAAACTTGCTATCGTCGACTTCACTATCTGTAATAAATCTTATTGGAATGTTTCATTTTTCTATTTTCTACATAGACGTATACACACACACACACACACACACACACATATATATATATATATATATATATATATATATATATATATGCATGAGTATATAAATATGAACGTGTGTGTATCTATGTGTGTTTCTTTTTTTACATGTGTACGTGTTTTTGCTTTTATCTTACGAATTTAAATCATGATACATATATAGTTCACTGTCCAGATTTCTTTGTTTAAGAAACCAACCCTTTTAAAAATAGATTTATATACATTTTCTTTGTGTAGATATATTCAAGACATTAGTCTGGGTGATGTGTCTTTATTCAAAGCCTCTAGAGATATGATGTTATTTTCGGCAACAAGTTGCAATTTATAGTATATTATAAATATATTTCTAATGTACAGTCCATCAGAATTAGTGGATAGGTATTATTTGGACGAAAACTTACACAAGGGAATAGTATAATTCAATCCAGTGTTCTCTATTCTATTTTTAAAAATAGTAAAAAATATACCTTAATTTACGATGTTCTGTGTTTTTTCTTCTCTTGAAATTTAACATAGAAATAAGTAGGTTCCTTTGGTTTCGCGCTGAAAATGATTCAACATGTTTTCACTCAATATAAAAGTAGTAGACGAAATGGCCTATAATCGGTATCAACCGGTCGGCGAGGGAGTCTATCCCCTTTTCGCTTGTGCCAGACCAGTGAGATTGATTTTTCCATCTGAGGTTGAGCGACACAATTACCACCAGTTCCCTACTGGACTGCACAGAAGCTGTGCTAGTCATGCGCTGAATTGTCGTGGGCCAGTATCGAAATCAGAACATTGTGATTCCTCGGCGGATGCTCTACCAATTTGAGACTCTAAATATTCATTAGGTTCATGGGGATTTTCGGGACAACATTACAACGGTAATACCAAAGTATGGTCTCAAATTCTTTTATAAATCTCAGAAACGTTTATGATTCAGGATCATTAATGTTTACATCATTTTAAAATTTGAACATCTCTTTATTTTTCGAAAGAATCGCCATTTAGTTCAATACATTTTTCTTGGCACTGTGGCTGTTTTTGTATGTCCAATGTTGTTGAGGAAGCATTGAACCTCGTCGTCGCTGCAAACTCCCTACACCCCTTGTAGACAGCCATGTACAACTCGCCATACACCTCCGTTAATTGGCGATGAATTTGAATCGGTTTAATGCATTTTCGTTCCAAAACCGAATAACTGTGCGAACTTCACACTTGGTGGTAGCATCAATCGGGATCTCCATCAGAAATGCAAAGTCAAGAATGAGCGTGTTAGCAGAGGCAAGGGTCAAGGACAGCTATATGCACAAGAAACACAAAAGTGTTGGTAGTTAGTTTAATCCGTAAATTAGTCAATTAGGCAGGATAGTGGATTCAATCTACTTGGATCTTAGATGGGAGAATATAATTCACTCACAAATATAACATAAGTTATAAATAAAACGGAAGAATATTATATAAAACATAATTAAATGGAATCTTTGGCGTAACAGATTTGGAACATTAGATGTTTGTTATGAGCTTATTAACATAATTTTAAATATTAAACTCGCCCTATCACGAATTTTAGCTGTCAACACAAAGCAAAAATTGACCGAGTGACAGCATCTAACTCTGAAAACTCATCAGATGGGACACTTATAACACTATTAAAGTGTTATGGGTTGATTGGCGATCTGTTAATTAATTACTAATTAAATAAAACTACCCTAATTTTTAATTATGGTAGTTTGTTAAAAGTTAAAAGTTACTGTAAGAAAAGAAAATGTACAAATAAGAAAAACAACAACAATAATAAAATAATAATAATAATAATAATAATAATAATAATAATAATAATAATGTTTATATTAAAAATATAAATTCATCTAAACAAAGAATTCTCACGTATGCATAAATTTCTTAAATCATGGAATTTGACAAATATGATCGGAATTTTAAATTTTGACAAAATAAAGCAATATTTAACAAATAAGATTTCAAGTCTTTGAAAAGTTGGTCAAAAATTTCAAAAACTTACATGAATAAAACAATGGCTGACCTTCAGTTGTGGCAGTTGGAAGAAAAATAACAATGGAAAACTACAACTAAGGCTGACACAAAGCCATTTAGACAGGTAGGTAATGTTATAGAGTGGCTGGAAAATCAGAGACATATGTTAGGGGTGGGGAGGTCTGGATCCCATAAATAACAGACCGCCTGCCAAAGTCAGGGAGACCGAAGAAAAGAAGAGAGAGAAGTGGAGAACGTCCGCTGGAGTCAGACACTCCGAAACCAGGGAGCTCGCCATAGCTCGGTGCCCTTGTCACAACTTCACCGATACACTCTGACGTCTTGCCAGTCGGTAACAAACCAAATTAATAAGTTATCCAAAAAACAACTAGCTGTAGATCGCCAGTCAACTGACAAAGAAATTACCTCGCTCTTCTGACATTATACAAAAATATTAATCATTGTATAAAAAACGATAAATGTAAATATTTTCTATATAATTATCAGAAGGCGTTCCTGTTTGTTTTGTTTGACCCCGTTGACAGTTTTTGGTTATCATATTTCAGCCGATTTGGTAAAAGGAACGAAACCAGCTCTCCTTCAGGACACTATAATACTATAATCTGTGTTACGACCAGCATTAGAAGAAATCTCACACTATAGTATTATATTTGGTATCATCCAACACAACGACTGTAATACTGAAGCGGAGCATTGTTCCCATAAGCCGAAACCGTGCACTGGCATATTATTATACACTCATGAGGAAGTTACCACTGTATATATGTAAAAGCAATATTCTACGATTCCTGAAACTGGTGACTGATCCAGTAAATGACCTTGGGACCTTAGTCACATCCCTACCTAGGGCAATGGACATCCTACTCTTAGCCCTACTTAGCATGTACGGGTCAAGTGGGCAAATGTAATCGTTGTAAATAAAATAAATATGTACGAGGTAGAGTCAAAAAGTTATTTTGCCGCATAATCTGGAAAATTGCTCGAAGCTTGATTGGAAATTATTTTTCTGGTTGTCTGGAAGTCCCGCTGTTTGATTTAGTATCAAATGTTTTGACCTCTGTCCCGTAAACGGTGTCTCAATTTCTGGGCAGTTTTCCAGTTTGTTCCAGCGAGCCAAACAATCAAAAACAAAACCCATCTGTATGTTTGTTTACAATCTCCGATTTGACGATATTATCTCTTCGTATCGTTCTTCATTTTTGTACAGTGATTGTATGTCTTTGCCAAAAGATGACAATATTAGGTCTATAATCTATCGAAAACCCACGAGAATAAAGACTTCTGCTTCCAGGTCATTTAGACTATTTAACTTTATTATAGGTTACTTTCTTTCTCTATCAGTAAAATGCTATGCCTAAATGAATGATGGCAGAAAACTAGTGTTCAAGTATTGCCATTGCTTGATATTTAAAAAAAATAAAATTAAAAGATTTTTAAAAAATGTACAACAATTCAAAGAATATAATGGTGAGCTTCAAAAAGTTCAACAATGAGCTGCACGAAAGTGGCTCTTTAGTCCTGCCAAAGTCTTGCACACCTTCCCACATTTACAGCGAATTCCAGGGAGCACAGGGTATTTTATTAGTCCATCCCGCCGATGCACAGATTGGTGACTAATCAGGCCAGCCTTGCTCATACATAGCCTTCCACACTGGTCACATAGTAGACCGATTTGAAGCCCTTGGTTGTCTACTTTTTATTCTTGCGAATATCTCGTTTCAACTGCTCATGCTGTATACAGTTGGTCTCAAACTTTTTTTGTGTCCTCCTGTAAAGCTCTTCTCCACTGCCCACGTTCCAAAGCCTTACTCTCCAAGGTCTTCTCATCGATGTTACATTTTTTCAAGGTCGACCTCAGGCAATCATTGTATCTCATCTTGGGCCCTTGAGCCAAACGCTATGCCTAAATGAATACATACATACACACACACAGACACAGACACAGACACACACACACACACACACATAAATATATATAATATATATATATATATATATTATATATATATATATATATATTCATTTTATTTAAAAATAAAAGTAAGATTCATTTTATTTTTAAATAAAATTCATTTTATTTCTAAATAAAATTCATATTATTTTTAATAATTTTAAAAATAAAAATAAGATTCATTTTATTTTTAAATAAAATTCATTTTATTTTAAAATAAAATTCATATTATTTTTAATAATTTTAAAAATAAAAATAAGATTCATTTTATTTTTAAATAAAATCCATTTTATTTTTAAATAAAATTCATATTATTTTTAATATAGACAGCGCATTTTTTGATTAATGCCAACGTTTGACTAGCAGCGTTCTGTTTTTGCTAACGGTCATTTTTCCCGTCTTATTTTTGTTGATGACCGACCCACGTGCGGTCGATGCATTATATTGCGAGGGTCCTCATATCAGTGAGGTAGGGCCGGTGTTGCTTTTTTAAACCGTCGAGAGATAGGCCCCGAAACGGTTTGCACATTTCTCTCCTGATGAGCCCATGCAGTTGTAAACATCTTTTGTTTTTTCATTATATCATATTATATATAATATATATATATATATATAATATATATATATATATATATATAATTAATAGGCACTTGGTAACATCGGATTCACAGCAGCGTATAAGCCGCTTATCTTCAAGAGAAGAGCCCAAGAAAAACAATAACTCGAATTCCTATTCAGTTTTTAATATAGGTGTATATCTTGCGTTGAACGATTCATGTTCATCACCAGTGACGTACAATTCGCATAGTTTCTGATGTATTCCTTTCTGATTTTTTTCTCCTTAATTTCTGTTAGAGTCACAGTATCTGCTTCTAATATGTTCAGTTTCTCTTTCTTTCTTTATCTTTCTTTATATCATTATCTTTATCTTTATCTTTATATATATATAATATATATATATATATATATATATATATATATATATATATAATGAGATAAATATATAAAGGTATTACATATCTATTTATTTAATGGCAATAGAACAGTCACAACCTTAGGTTTAATACATGCAGAATTGCATACATTCATCAGGTGACGTTGATCCGAGTACATTTATTATATTATATAATAGCTCTATTCTTTATATCGAGCACTCTCCTAATACTACTGCAATTTGGTGCTCCATTCAAGTGAAAGCTGAAGCGGTAACTATCCCAGGCTATATATATATATATATATATATATATATATATATATATATATATATATATATATATATCCCTCTCTAAGCGTTTTGGTACTTTAACAATTGGATAGTTTTATTATTGCTGTTGTTGTACCTTTTCCTGTGGTATCCTGGACATGACGTAAAACTGTACCTAATGGTGAGGTTTCAATTCTGGAATTCTGGGGCGTGTGAGGTATCTCTTTATCGACACTACTACCAGATCGACCCTGCCCTGGAGTGGTAGTACCTGTTAGTTCCCAGTCTATGGGTTAAATAGAAAAAAATTCGTTTTAAAAATGTGTTTAAAAAATGAATTAAAAAAAGAATTTTTAATACCCATCAAGAATGAATAGAAAAATGTTTTCGGCATAAAATATCCCAACAAGGCTTGTTATGCCGTAAGATCCCATCGGTCAACCAATCAACCAACATATATTCTGTTCACCATATGCGAATAAGATTAAAAAATTATCTGCACATTATCCATAACATATATTATAATTGTCACTCGTGCTTATAGTTGGCCCTGTTGTAGTCATGTGATCAAAGTTCGAGTCTGCTCGCTCTATTCTGCTTCCTGTCTTTAAAAGTGGCCTCTCTAATAGCAGTAAGGACCAAGGAAGTAACCCGACTTCTCTGGTCGGAAGGAGTGTCAGTGGCTGAAATTCATTGACTAGTTTTGGATAATACGGAAACATGCACTACCGCGTATAAGTCTGTGTAAGTGGACAGAGAAGTTTAAAAGTGGTAAGACTAGCGTGACACACGAAGAGATAGTAGGACGCCCGTCAACCCCGGCCACTGAAGAAACATTGTGTACCAGCGATGGTATTGGCGAACCGGCGAGTCATCATCAATGAGGTAGCTTTTTTCTGCAGATTAAATATGGTCCTCGATGAAACAATAAAACAAAAGTGTGGATATTTTTAAAAATCTCTTTCGTACATTGCTTATTTCTTAATTCAAAATTCCATTTTCATATTTTGGTTGAGGATTCTGTCTTTTATTAGGCTTTCTGGTTCCTTTTTATTATTCACGAAAATCTCCGTATTCTTGCGTTTTCTCTACAAAGCATTTTACTCAGTTTTCATCTCTCCATTAACATATTGGTAGAATGTATTTCTGATATTTTAGAAATATTCTCTTATGCCTACTTTCTAGATACAAGCTAGTATATTGTGGTTACAACAGATCCACAGGCTGTTTACCTCTACGGCTGTCATAGAGGTAATAGATTTCTGTCATGTGGAGAAGACATTTGATTTATTCTCAGCGTCATAAGCCATAAAAATGTAAAAATAAGTAAATTAGATAAAAAATGCTTTTTTTCATTTTCCATTTCCATATGCTTGAGGCTGATTCTATACTTATAAGTCATAGTTTTCTGTCCTTTTCTCCACTTACAATGTTAAGTTTAAATTTGGTTAAATATAAGCGCTATCGGTTCTTGAGTTGGAGGGGGGGTTAACGAATGTGTAAGCAAAATATTAACACTTTCAACAAGTTGAGAAAGTAATGTTAATCAACTAATTTTATAGAAATAATAGTATCTGCATTGTTTTTCTTTTCTTTTTCTTTTGTTCTTGTTTGAAGACTCTTGTCCCTATGAGGATTTAAGTAAGCGATAATTCCTTAGCGAAATAACGGTTCATAGATTTCGATTAAGAGTGTTCTTTCTCCTAGACTGTTTGCCATACCAGGTTTAGAGAGTCTAGTCTACCCTATTAGTTAACCATAGCTAGAAGGAGAATGATCGGAGGCATAACTTTCGCAAGGGTATTAGTCCTTTGTAAAATGTAAACAGCCTCGTCCAGGATTTGAAATCCGGTTCGCTGTGTCCATTTTCTCCGACGATAACCCTTATAAAACAAAAACCTCCTAAAATTACGTTTTAGAATATATTATTGGTTGGTTAGATGGATTGTACGACATGTCATCCTCTGGGTTACTTTATACTAGGGACGAGCAAAAGAAATCGGATACTACAAGTTTTCAAAAGGGAATTAAGAATAATTAAATCTATTATTTAAGGTGAAACTTTGTCTAAATCGATAAGTAGTAGCATAATAACCATCATTAAAAAAATAAAAAAATAATTACATATGCAGTTTATTTTTAAAAGATTTAAAACTATTTGTTTTGGTCAATTTTGACGCGATCCGTCATTTTGGCTGCTTTTAAATGGTTTTAGGCGCTTGTTTACAATTTTAACGTAACATTTGGATGGAAAAAAATTACCAAAAATCAGGCAATTATCCGATTTTGATGAAATTTTCAGTATTGATTTAACAATTAATGAATTTTATAATGCATCAGTTATTTTATTTCAAAACTTTAATTTAGTATTTTGTCTATGAAAAATTAATATATAAAATTCATTTAAAATAAAAAAATTCGGATTTTAAGTTTAAAATGTTATATTTTAAGATTCTAAAAATAAATATCTACTTAATGCAAATCTTTTTTTTCGAAAATAGTATACGTTTTGAAGAAAAACTCGATTGAAAATGTACCCCCTCCCCTTTTTAATCGGGAAAAACATCGATGTCTAATTTTTTATTTTATAAAATAATAGCCAATTAAATAATTATCGAAATGAGTAAAAAAGAAATCTCCAAAAAATAAATTATTTATTATTTTTTTACATTTTATTTTTCGATTTTCGGTACTTATTTTCTCATAGAAGCGCAAGTTTTTGTTTTTATTCATAAGTTCGATCTTTTATCTCATTATTTATACTGTAATTAGTACAATATATGAAAAACATTTTACATACCCAACATAAGGGGGGTCAAAATTAAGTGACCTGAAAAAAATGAGAAAGTTTTGAAATAAAATAAATAATACATTATAAAGATCATATATTGATAAATAAACACTGAAAATTTCATTAAAATCGATAATACCCTGATTTTTTGGTAAATTATTTTCTTTAGGGGGGCTAAAGTCATTTTGTCAAAAAGGCATTTTAGGCTCAGTTTGCCTGTCCCTATACCGAATATGTTTGTGCTTTATTTATTTGTGTTGGGTATTCATAACCATTACACCACTGCGCTTCCACTCTTGTTTATAAACTTTCCATTTAATTCCCAGAAAATTAAATTAACGAGCACAGAAAAGCATTTACGGTCGTTGGTAACTGACCTGGCGTCAATTGCTGGTTGGGCTTTCTGTGAGCAATACCTATAGGTGAAGATTACAAGGAACAATAATGATATTACACTCTTTTATACCTAGGACTTTAAGAAAAACTAAAGGCTAGGATTAAAAGCGGATCCACTGATACTACACTCTTTTCTACCTAGGATTTCAAGGAACACAAAGACTAAGATTATAAGAATTAACCAACTATATGCAAACTGAATACCGATTTGGATATAAAACAGAAGAACTAAGCACCTCAAACGGCGACCAGAACGTTAACAATAATAATGATTATAATGATAATGATGACAGTGACGACAATAACAATTTAACAGTAGTAGTAGTAGTAGTAGTTGTATTTTTGTTTGTTGTTGTTGTTGTTGTTGTTGTTAGTGTGTAATTGAATTAAATGAGTGGAAAAGACCGGTCTAGCGTAGGATTCAGTGATGTGTAGACAATGTCGGTGAACCAACTGGTAGTTAAACGGAGCTTGTAAAAAATCCATGTGAACGTCGTGTTTGTCGAGGGTAATGGTAGAAAAATATATTCGACTTGGTTACTGCATTGAAGCTATCATATATTTTTTTACATGTGGCAAGAGAATCATAGAATAAGGTTGAAAAACAGCTTGTTGGCCAAAAAGTCTCTGAATAAAATAAAAAAAAAAAAAAAAATTGAGCGAGTTATTAAATATTTCCAGTCTGGGAAATTCTTTGATAAGCAAAGATCCTCAAACGGAGAGCCACCCGGTTCCTAGATTTGATGAGGAACTTGAAGTCTAAAGATAGGAATTTTCGCCAAGACATGCGTATTATATTAAAAATATATCCGGTGATAATTAAAAATAATGAGGGAAAGAAAATATGACAGGATAAGCTGTGAGTGCACCTGAGAGTCTGGGAACTACTGCTTTATCATTATACAGGAAATATGTTTTTTTTTAATCTTTTTTATTAATCATCTCAGATTTGGTCTTATTAGTACAGGGAATATTTTCAAAGTTGTTTATTCGTGTGGTTGGTTGGCTGTTGTTGTTTTTTTCAGCATGGAGAATGTTATGACATTATCAAATAAGATATTCTGTTTCAATTCTTTTTATATCCTCGCTTTCTGCTAGTAGCTTGATGATATTCATATTATTTGCTCAGTTCTGCTTAATAGTGGCACAAGGCAGAATGTATGAGACAATAAATGAAATTTTAACACTTTAGTGACTGAGTGTTAATTATTTGCAATAAGAATAGTTACTATAATTGTTTACTAAGTTACTTCAAACTATACAATTGCACGCCAACAAAGACCATTATCAAATAGAAATAATTGTTTGAAACCACACTATTATTATCATTATCAGACAGGAATTACCAAAAACTCTGGAACTCTGGGGAATGTGGTGTACCCCTTTATTGCCATTACTCCCAGGTCTACTATGACCCGCACAGACAGAACTTGTTAGGGTCCCATCTATGGGTTAAATAGATAAGAAACCAGTATTAATATGTATTTAAAAATTGAATACCCAACAAGAATGAATATGACCGTGATTTAGGTGCTCATTATTTCCTCCTAAAATAACCCAACCAGTGTTGACATACCGTAAAATCCAACCAACTACGTAAATCAATCTATGCAAATATTACGTTTAGAATGGAATATATGAAAACATAAAACTATATACAATTTACTCGCATTAGATTCGAATACTTGATATCATATAACTCTCTATAAAGTTTTAACACATTAATGAAGAACGAACTGCTCACAATTATCGTTATTTTTGTCACAGTTTATTAAAATACTGACCGGGATATCTAGCGTAAGATGACAACCGACCTAGAAAAAGAGCAATTGAATTAAAATAAGGAACATTTAACTATGCGTTTCTCCTTGTGTATCAACCGTTAATAATAAATGTTTTCTGTTACTCCGTCGGGCGGGCTTCTCTATTCTTATTATCTGCGTTCGTGTTTTTCTTCTTTGACTGGAGATTTATATGTCTTGGTTCCAACTTGTGTTCTTTTAATAAAGAAACAACACGGAGACATATTTTATGTGTCTATACTTTTATTCTTGTAAACATTTTGACCACTTACACGCGCATTTGGGTGGATGGAAGACAGAAAACACGTCCTTCAAGCAAGAAGTGATCATCTCTCTCTCTCTCTCTCTCTCTCTCTCTATATATATATATATATATATATATATATATATATACGAAGTCATTAAATTCATTAACCTTAATTCTAGTTGTTTCTAGAACATTCCCAATTAGTTTCTTATTTTAAACTTTTAACCTGAAAATCCTCAGATTTAAGTTAACTCGACCGTCTTCATCAGCTTCAAAGGGAACTCCTTTGAGGATAGCCGTCAAACATTCTTGAATTTTAATCCTTTACTCTATCTGTGTGTGGGATCCATTTATTTATTCATTTCTTGGCCCGCACTTAAAGGTTCCATTTGACCTGGTCATTCTCTTTTTATTATTTATCATTATTCATCCCCCCTCCTGCCATGGGGGTAACAGTATTGCATCTATTTGAAAGTTTAGTAACGAACAAGATAACTCAACTAGTATTGACTGATTGTCACGTGCCTTCCGGTCCATGGGCGTTCGGCTGTGCAAGTTAAACAATGCTGACACTGATCGCCACAAACCAACCGTATTTTGATATCTCTCTCGTCTATCTTTTCCCGTTTTCTACGGAAATTGGAAACACCACCGTCAATATTGATGTACAAGCTTGACATGACCTGACATCAAAGTTCATTTTAATTCTTCTTACATCTTTTTCTCTTCCGTTCTGTCAAATATTCTATTGCCATCAACATAGCCACACACGGACATCGATCAAACGAATTAAGTGATTTGTCTTGTGAAATATTAAATACATCCGAACGAATCATCATTTGAAAGCGACGACAACTGAAGGAATACAAAAAAAACTGTATCTGCGGACATTACGTTTCTTCTGCTGGTATCGATTTCCTGTTCTGTTGGACACCTGTGATTCAGTAGACAAAAGAGAAAAAAAATGTTAAACTTTAATCTCATTGGGAAATCGTCAGAGCGACCGTATTCTAAAATATCCTTTATTACATAACGGATATGCACTGCATATCATTTTTGTAAGGTGGTGTAATGTAGACTGAAAATAACGGTAAATTTAGCCCTGTCGGCTGCAGCTTTAGAATACACCGACTGCACCCCAGTAGAGGGGTAAGACCCCTCAAAATGGGGCAACTGTTGGTCGTGGTTGGTGACCCATGATGTTTAAGGAGGGAACCCTGGTAGATGAGCAGTCCATGACATGCAACACTCCACTTTGACCTTACTTAATATTCATCATTGGTAAAGTAAAACGCGCGTCAATTCTCTAATCAAAATTAGACAAGATAAATTCACCAATGGAATCTAGAGAAGTTAACATGACCAATTTAAAATTAACAAAATTAGGTTAACCAATCAAATTAGACAAGTAAACTTAACCAATCAAAATTATACTAGTAAGCTGGACCAATCAAATTAGACTAACAAACTGTACCAAATTAGACAAGTGAACAGGACAAATCAAATTTAGTAAACTTGATCAATCGAATTAATTTAAGATGGCAGATTTAATTAGACAAATAAATTGGACCAATTAAATTAGACAAATAAACTAGACCAATCAGATCATAGAAATTAACTTAAACAACCAAAATTAGACAGGGTTAATTAACTAATCGGAATTTTAGAAATTGGCTTTGCTGAGTCAGTTTAAATTAATTCTGTTTTCAGATATTTGTATTTTTCTGTTGAATCAGCAGTTAAAGTTGATGTTTGCCCAAAGTTGACGTATCAAACCAAGTGTGTGTTGTGAATCTAAATGATTGACGGTTCACACAAATAACTGAGTGGAAGGCAACGTTATTATTTTATATAATCTGTTTGAATTGTTATTGTTTTTAAATGTTTTCTTTCGTGAAGATATGATTATATGCGCCGTTAAGGATGCGGAAAATGTTGGATCTTGTCTGAGAGAAAGATAGACAGACAGACAGACAGAGAGACAAATGTCGTTTTTTTTTATTTTATTTAAATGACGCGTATGTTTTGAACGAATCGCATGTGATGACACATCACTAGAAGCATTCTGGTGTTTTACGATATATGACAGCTCGTCTCCAGCGTTTTTCTCCTGTTATAAAGCATACCCTGTATTATCCTATTTTTTATTCAACTTAGAAATATTTTTTATCCCCCAAGCATCCATTTAGACCCCATGGTGTAAAGTAAAACTTCCAGATCAGTACAAATGTTTAGTTTATAGAGGTGTTGTTTGGTTATTGGTTATTTTGTTTAATGGCACATCAATCCTCATGGGCTATTTAATGCTTATTTTTTTTCTTTAGATATCTATGATTTTAAGCAAATAGTATGTAGGTAAATATTTTTGTTTGGTTTGTTTTATATAGTAGAAATAATTTTCATTAACTTCATGTGTATTAGTAACTTTATATAATTTTTCTCCAAGTGATGCATCAATACTGTAGTACAGCATGGAAGAATTCTCTTATCAAAGAGATCAGATTACATACGATCAGTAGTCTGTGTATAGCAGTCCAAACTTTTCCTATGCGTATTTGACATTGCTTTCTGTAGATGAGATATTAACATATAGTAGTTGAACTGGCATACTAATTTCAGAGGCTTTCCATCCAATGAGGATATGTCTCTGTCTTGTTTAAAGCGTATAAACTCCATTTCATCTGTGTTCAAATGAGATAAATGCCCTTACTGCGTTCTCTAGTATACTGCAGTGATTAGGCTTGTGTGGGTGTATTTGCGAGAAGCGCTAGATCATTTACGTAGTCCGCATCTGTAACAATTTCTGTGGGATATTGTCTGTTTCTTGCATTTTCTAACCCTTTTAGTTTTATTTGACATATTGACGGTCGCAGTACGTAGTCGAGGCATCATAAAATAAATAGAAATGGTGCTACGAAAGTAACATAAAAATATTAACATAATCTTAGTAACAAATTTGAAGAAAACAGATGACATTTTCAGAGATAATAAAAGTTGTATGTCTGAAATTCAAGAGACACATTTTCATTTACAGAGAAGTAAATAATATTTGAAAAAAAACAATTTTTTTTAATTAAAAAAAAGCAACAACAACAAAAAATACTTTCTAACTTATTTATTATTATTTTACGTTTTGTCTGTGTGGTGAAAAATAATTATTTTAATAATCATTTTAATTTATTTCAACTTCTTTCAATTTTCTTGAGTTAGTATTTCTTGAAATTGAATAATTTTTCAAAACTTCATATTCCCATGTTTATTCTTTTTTCTTTCCTGTAAATTTCTTCATAATATTACAGCGAAATATACTTGTTATCTCATGATCTTATTAGTAAAGTCATCTATTTCTTCGTATTAATTTCTTTGTAATATTCTTGGGAAATTAAGAAAACAAATACTTTTTATGACACTTTCACAATAACAAACTCTTCGATTTCTGAGTATTCTAAACTAGTAATTGGAAATATAATTATCTCCTTACAAATAGGAGTACTCTTTCCCAAAATATTCTAATATAACTCAAAATTTATAGAAAATATATATGAAGATGAAGAAAGAATTGCATTCGTATCATCATATCAGTACATATAGATAACATATAAATCTGTATTGTCATTTATTTATATCCAGTCATTTATTTACTTAAATTCCAAATTTAGTAGGTATTTAGCTAACTCTTTTCGCACCAGTAGGATGTGACACAAGGTAGCAAGTATGGAGCATCCAGTGAAGATAGAACTGGGTATTTATTTGTAGGTATTTGCCCATCCCATTCGCTACGGGTAGGATGTGACACAATGTTGAAAGTATAGGGCATCCAGCGAGGATCGAACTCACTATTCAGTAGTAGATATTTATCCAATCTATTCATCAAATGTATACTGGGACACAAAGTCACAAGTATGGGGACTCCAGTGAGGATAGGACTCGCTAATTTATGTGAGCTAAAACGGGCACTGATCTACATGCTCCATATGATATCAAGTATCAGTTTTATGTTTTTATATATTCCATTCTAAACGTAATTATGCATACATTTATTTAGTTAGTTGGATTTTACGTATGTCAACACCTTTTGGGTTATCTTATGAGGAAATGGTGTGCATCTAAAAAATATTGAATGCCCAACAAGAATGAGGATGACCGTGATGGTCATATTCATTCTGGTTGGGTATTCAATTCTTTTCAAACTCAATTTATACACATTTAATACTAATTTTGTTTATCTATTTAACCATATATGGGACCCTAACAAGTTCTACCTGTGCAGGTCAGAGTAAACCTGAAGTAATGGCAATAAAGGGTACTAGATAAACTCAACCAAAACTTATAATCTTATCGACCATCAACCATAGTTTACTGACAGGCAAACCCTTTATCTCATTTATTTCGTGCGATTCACCGATCATACAATTTGTTTTGGGCGGAAGAGAATCTTATAAAAGATTCACTGAATGAAAGGATATTTGTATCGCGGTTTTTAAACGATGAATAATTGATAGATACGAATATAAAAACCTTTTCGAAGAGCATAGAATATACTTATATAGACGGGTGTTAACTGACTAGATAGATAGATATTAACAGACCGACATATAAAGATAGATAAATATGAACAGACGAGAATAGTCTGATAGGTGATAGACTCAAAGCGCAATTTTGGATACAAGTTTCATAATGAGTGTTTTCAAGACGATTTCGGTCTTTTTATCATATTCCCTGTCCTGTTACAAGTGGTCATCAAAGAAGCTGCCTCTGCAGGTCAACCAGATAATAGTCTAGTGTAACGTTTTACATTTAAGATGCTGCTTATGATGTTTATGAGGGCTTGAATCCATCTATTTTTATTCACTAGATATCAATAAATACTGGGTAGATAGGGTTCTTTAGCCTAATTTTGCAACCAACATTGTTAAAGGAAAACTTTGGATTCAGCCCAGCTTTTGATTGCTTTAATATTGTACGCGATGAAGTTACATCGACTTCAGCCATTTCACTGATTCTAAGTTCAGCCATAAGCGATGACCAAAGAAAATGAATCTCCAAGTCAACTAGATCCTCTTCAAACAGTCTATACGAAAATGTTCAAATCCCGAACGAGGCTGTTTGCATTTCCCATATCACTAATATCATTGGGAAATGTATGCATCCAACTATTCTCAATTCAGCTATGGGTAAATAGTAGGGCAGATTATATACATATTTATATATAATTATGTATCTTGTAACATTTTAACACACGTTTGATTAAGTGATTAGTATATATATATATATATATATATATATATATATATATATATATATATATATATATATATATATAGAATGAAGAAGAATGAAGAGAAAAGTATCGTCATATAGAGCAATAAAGCTTATATAGCAGAGCAGTCAATATTAAAAACATTAATATTAATGAACAATATTAAAAACATAATTGACAAACACAATTTTAAAGTCTTAAATGTTAATGACAACCACCAGAATGATAGATGCAAATGTTTTGATAAAATTAAATGCCCCTTAAGTGGCAATTGTTTAACCAATAACATCATATATAAAGCCACAATAAAGGACAATAACTTACATTAGTGCAACTGAAAACAATTGGAAAAATAGGTGGTATAACCATAATTTAATTTTTAACAACAGAAAATATGTAAACAGTACTACCTTATCCAAATATGTATAGCACATTAAAGACACAACGGACAAAACACCTATGATAAAATGTGAAATTATAAAAAAAGGCCCAGGCGTTCAAAGGCGGCCAGCGTAAATGCGATCTCTGCATCGAAGAAAAATTGTGTATTCTATAAAATACAAACAAAAACTTATTGAACAAGAGAAGTGAACTCGTTTCGAAATGTAGGCATTTGAACAAATTTTTATCGTGCCATTTACCACCTGATCCTAATTAATCCCTTAATTTTCGCCCTCCTTTTATTTATTAAAAAAAATCATCTGTACACCGCGTGCATTAAGACCAAAGCAAGTTTTTCTTTTTTTTTTTAAATACAACTTTAGCATTATAACATTCTATCGCGTGAACACGATTCACGTTTATATAAACGCTAAAAACCTTTTTTTTTTAATCTCAACCATTTGACTCTTGTCTGAGGACTGCGTAAGCATGAAACTAACAGTAACAAGATTATTATCCATAATATAATATATTATTATTATATATATATATATATATATATATATATATATATATATATATATATAAATAAAATCGGACAATATTTTCAGAAGAACAAATGATTACTTTGATACATTGCACTGTGGGTGATTTGATAAAGTCGTTGTCGAAGATTAAAAAAATATAAAATATTAGGTTTCTGAAGCTTTAGAAGGCAGAGACAGACAGACAGACAGACAGACAGAGACGAAGTCATATAAAATGACTTGATAAATAAGATCTACTGTGTATTGAACGATGAAGATATGTTCTTAGGAATAGTGCGTGGCCCAAAATAGTCTCAATTATTGACGGCAGACTCTTGAGACATAAAAAACAGGTGATGTTTTGGCAAACGTAGACAATCGTACTCTTATTATTTACTAGCAAGGACACCAGCCCTTACCCAGAGGGGGAATAGATTTTTTAGTAAAAGTAGGTAGTGTACTTTGTTATTCAGACGCGATGCAATAAATGCAAAAATAATTACACACTGTGGCTTTGTCACTGAGTGTTCGGGGGAGTCCTCGGGGCGTATTGACAAAGGTTAACAAATTAAAAAGAATTCACTAGTCTATGAATAGTTTCAATAAAATTAAAAATAGGTAACTGACGATACTTGTCTATTTCCAAATGTAATAATTTAAAACAAAATAACAGGAGTTACTCCTTATGAACTGTTAAGTCAATCAATGAATAGCCAGAATGGAAATATTTGATTGAAGGCAGACGACGTGTTTGAAAGAATATGTATAGATGGAGAAGATTTTGAAGAAGGAAATGGAAACTATTCTGAAGAAGAAAGTTATAATTTTGAGACTGTTGGGTCGGAAAAAATGCCTAGGCAGTAAGATTTCTTGAAGTAGGAGTTATTTTGCTGAAGGCATAGAAATTTATGTTTTCTTTCTCCGGAATGAAAAGAAAATGTATTTGAAGTTTGAAGTGTGTTTAAAAAAGGGTGTCGTTTGTCATAAAGAAATTGAGGACTTAGATTTTCAACTACTGTCATAATAAGAAATAATCAACAATCGGTGGGAATGTTTAAAAGCATCCAGAGTCTCTATCTGTGTAGTTGGAGTACATGAACTTTCGACATTCATGGCAGATTTCCAAGAAGATTTTCCCACAATATGTGGAGAAAAGTAGACAGATACACAGAAAGACAGTTAAATTCAAATCGAAATTAAATATATAGACAGATATACAGAAAGATAGATACTACTGAATAAAAATAGACAAATAGATGGACAGAAAGTTTACAAAAAAAACAAAAAACAACTCACACATATAAAACTAATGACAAACCCAGTTTCCAAACGCACATATATATAAAAGACAATTAAAACAGACATACACACATACACATACTCATTCATCTTGACCCACCCCCATCATTAAACATTCTTGACCCACACCTGCATCACCATATATACACTCCCCATCTAGAGAGAAGAAAAATCCACATATATATATATATTTGCTCGGGTGTACTTGAAAATTACATACCCTTAGATTATATAACTGAAATAGAATTTATTAATTCAAGATTTAAAACAGCGTTTTTCTATCCAGGAGAGGTTGAAAAATTGGTTTATCGAATCATTTTATGTAAAAGACTTAAGACTAGAGACATTTAATTTCATTATAAATACGAATGCCTTTTGGGGTTTTATATTAAATTGTCAGACTCAAATGTTTCTCTCTTCTTGAAAGTTTCTTTCCCCTTTCTTCATCACAATTTCTCTCATCTTATTTACAATATGCACAGACAGGAATTCGAGAATATTCTAGACATTTTAATTTTATTAATTTTCAGTAGAATAGGATGCCGTTACTGCTCAATCAGTAAAATCCTGATCACCAAGTCTTGTTGACAGCTCCTGGCAAGTCCTACACACAGGATCCATTATCCGCACAGAGCTTATGGATGGACATTTTTGATGGAGGACCTACAAACTCCTTCCTTGTATAATATCCATTGACCTTTTCCTACAAGTTTTTTCTACAAGTTTTCTACTGGTTCCTACTAGTGCAGCCATACAACAGCACTGCCACGGCTACAGTTTGGAAGAATTCTCGCTTTATCATATTAAAAAGATCAGATCTTTATTTTATCGATGAAATCTCTATAGTTGCCCATGCCTTTCATATGCCTATATTGATATCACTTCTGTAGATGAGATATTACTTCCAAGGTATGTGGAAAGGTCCTATTTTTGTTTAAAGCACATGAATTCTGTTTAATCTGAGTTCACCTAAAGGCCAATACCTTTTGCTGTCTTCTCTAGGTTATGTAAATGTCCTGTGCATTTTATTTTATTCATTTCTTATAAAAGGATTCATATATCACTGCTTTTCACTCAAAAATCTTTTAATTATTGCTTCTTTTTCTACTTCTAAGTAAAACATCTCTTCATATTTTTTCTTTTAATTTTTCTATCTAAAATTACTGGTAACTTCTTCCAAATATTTGTGAAGATTGAAGTTTTTTTGGTTGTTTTTTTTACATTATTCAACAAAAGCACTGAAAAATTGGAGCATAATAAAAGGCATAAAGCACATTTTTAAATTCAATTGGGTAAATTTGGTATTTGTTGGGCCAAAGATTGACTTGGCTAAAAAAGTATTTTGTATCAATACTATAGATCTATATACTGATGGAAAATACAGATTTTATAAATAAACAAAAATTGGTCTGAATATTTTACTTCCTAACTTTGATAAAAACCAATAGAGCAGCTCTAGATCATTTGCGATGTTTACAGAATCGAAGTCTTCCATATTTTAGAAATGACATGCAATAAATTATAAGGGTTTTATTATTTAAATGTATTTCTTTGCTAATATTTGTATTGTACTTAGAGATTGATTGATTAATTGTTTTTAACGTCATGTCATGGCTTCGGGGTTATTTTATGTCAAGAGGTTAGGGAATCGCGTTCATTATACGTTCATATTCACATTTTTTATGTAGGTTGTTTCTACATATACTTTATTTGCACACATATTTTATTTACCTCGTACCCCACTTGTACGGGTTAGGCACAAGGCCCTATTAACGTGGGACCACCCATAAGCCGAGACTCATGGGTGGCAGGTTGAAAAATTGCGTCGATCCCGTCGGCATTCCCCCTCAAGGGGGACCTCAGGCGCTGGGCAATAAACCCAACCCTGCCCCTTTAATCGAGGGGCAGTTGTTGCGCAAATATTGAATACGAATAATTTTAAGCAAATTTGTTTGACCAGTTGATTAGACCTTACTACTACTTCGGGTCCACGTGAATTTGGAAGTAATGGTAATGAAGAGGTACCCCACACCCAATCAGATCTCCAGAACAGGAGCCTAACCCATCCGATGCGGTTAAGTGTGATACACAGGACCATACTCTTTGGAGTGAGTCTTATCCCACTGCAGAGGATCAGACAGTGTATGCTAAGCCCTACCATTGCATTTGAGAACATTTTCTTTATGACGGTGTGAAAAAAGTCATAGTCAATGGCGGCCTCTTTTTTCAATATCTTTGGCCAATTTCATTTAATAAGTTATAAACAATCGGTTAGGAGCAGTTCCCGTGGCCTAGTGGCTAACGTGCTGAACTTCGACGTCATTGTAGGTTTTCGTATTACGTTTACTTTCAAACTGTAGGGGCCGTGGTTGTTTGGTGAGTGTTTAGTTGAGGAGTTGAAGAAAATCCGAGTTTTGATCCCCACAATTTAAATGTATAAGACTACGGGAATGTAGTTTTACATAGAAAACAAAAGAAGACAAAATTGATAAAAGAAACAAACTTTATATACATTAATTTACATTGGTATATTCAATTGTTCTTTCAGTGGTGTTGCAGACTGTATGTGTCTGTACGTATTTGTGTGTGACAAGTGTGACATGTATTGTTTATATTTCTGCGATTGGTTGTGTCAACATTGTAGCAGTTTTGTCTGGGATTGAAACTTGTGATTGAAATTTGTTTTTATTGAGAGCGAGAGAGAGAGAGAGAGAGAGAGAGAGAGAGAGAGAGAGAGAGAGAGAGAGAGAGAGAGAGAGAAGAATTGGAAACGAAAATACGAGACCAACCTGATATATCATTTTGTGTGTCTTCGGGCAGCGACTTCTTCCCATTGTGTCGATGTTGGGGGAGAACTTTCGCTCCTACTGTCGAGTTAGAAGGCATTCACCCCAACTCGAGTCGAGTCGGGAAGAGCGTAAGCTCCCACTGTCTGTTGTTTTTCAGCTCTATGGGCCTTTTTATAATTTTCTTTTTGTCATTGTCTACGGCCAATCCCTATAAAATTGTTCCTGTTGGTTGGCAAAAATATACATCACATCATCGTAGTGTCAAAGGTCCAGTGATATAATGCTATGTTCCGTCGTCCACGAAGGTTCAAAGCAATGTGCGTATGTATGACCAGAACAGCCGGTATAAATAACAATATCAGCAGTAGAGTACTGCCAGTGACTGGCCAATAGGTTGGTCACATGATTATCGCCGAGTATATAAGTAGAATCGGGCGACTAGCACACGCCCCTATATGCCAAAATTCTCAACAACGTTTACTTTCGAACTAATATGGTTGGCAAAGATATACATCACATCAACCCCTAGCTAAGGGTTGAATAGTATCACTAATGTTCTTCTAAACGGATGGCTTTGTTATTAAATGATATACGAAGTTTGAAACACCATGAAATAAAAGAAAAAACTATAGACATATCGATGATAATATCTTCCCTTGTTTCTAAAACATTTCCTTTGTCTTCTATCCATTCCGATAGATAAACCTATTCTTATCTTTTGCCTTTTCTGTTGAAGATTATATGCTTGTAATCAAGAAAAAGAATTGATGCCTTTAGCTTAGTTAGAAGAGCGTTCGACTAGGAACCAAAAAGTTCCTGGTTCGATACCGGTCTTCGCCAACTCAGCGAATGAGTAGCACAGGGATCTCGGTGGTAAAGTTAGGAGCTGATGGTAAGCGTGGCGCTCCACTTCAGACCAATTTGCAATTGATTTCAGGACAATTACCAACCAATCTTAATATACGTTTCTCAGGGGCAATTTTTACTAGAAAAACCTGCTACTGATATTGAGAAAGATTAAAAATAGAAGTGTTAATTTGACATACATATAATACCAAGATACTCCAACATTCAGTGATCATATTGTGATTCATTAAAATATTGATTATATTCATTAATTCAGGAATTTTAAAAGTTTATTTTAGAATCGGATTTTATTTTCCTAACAATCTAATACAAAGAAAAAAAACTGTAAAATTCCTTGATTTGTTTTTTGTTATGTCTGCAGGATATGGTTGGCCTATATTTCTTGAGACAGATGTAATAAAACGTGATACAAAATAGAGAAAAACAAAATATTATTCTATACATTACCAGATAATCACAAGTAACATAACTACTTATAAGCGCAATAGCTCTTGGCAGAAGAACATTCTCTTTATCTTATTTATTTATTTCATTTATTTATTCATCTATTTTTATTCTTTATTTTTCATTTTATTTCATTTTTTGGGATCTGAACATTATTAGTTGGCTTGTATCGTACGACTGAGAGACAGACAATCGAAAGTAATATAAGAATAGTGATTCTTTCGACTAAAATGCTGGTGCCGGTATATAGTCACACTTTTTCTTTCACCCTAACGCTCATTGGAAAACTGTGAATCCATTTATTGCACCGCCATAGTTATTAGTAAATAGAGCAAACTGGGTTCTATAGCCTTGGAACTGACAGCCAGACTAGGAGAATAAAAACATTGAATTCAAACCAGCTCAGATATAGGCCTTTCGTCACCTCCTTCATGTGGTGGAAGGGTTGGGTAAATACTTTAAAAAAATGTCCAACTTAATAATCTGACCGAATATAATCTTCACAATCTTTTGCTAGCTTATGTTTGAATTTCTTTCTTTCTGTCTTAGTTTTTTTTTCTGTACCCCTTGGACTCTAAGGAAACACATAGAGAACAAAAAGCTAATTAGGAACTACAAAAAGATGATGCGTGTTGTCTTGAATAAATCTTGAAAGCCGCACCCAACAAAAAAGCAGCTGTACGGCCATTTACCTCCTATCACACAAATCATCCAAGTAGCAGCTATGCCTTTTTCTATGCGTATATTGACATCGCTTTCTGTAGGTGATATTTTCGTACTTAGGTTTGTGAACTAATCTAATAATTTGGGTTTATCTTCATCCAGTGTAGAAATGTCTCCATCTTGTTTGAAATACATCAATTCCATTTTATCTGAATTCACATTGAGGCCAACAACTCTTGCTGCCTTGTCTAGATTATCCAGCAAGGATTCGGCTTGTACAGGTGTATTTGTGAGAAGCACTAGATCATATCCGTAGTCCGCATCTCTAATAGTTTCTGCGAGATATCGTCTGCTTCTTACCATTTTAATGTAAAAAAATGTTGCCTTCATTAGACAAAGTAATGTTTAATGAATGTCATCAGCAGCAGCATCACGTCGCGCTAGTAGTGGACCTCTGCACAACATTCGGTATCCGCGCAGAGCTAGTCGATTTAAGTCTCTGCTACACAACTCACACTATCATGCTCATGTGCTGGTTTTCATATGAGAACGTCACTTATGAGCTCGTTCTTATTTCTCCAGCAGTGTTCATCATGTCTTGCTCGTCTCACTCGCATAGTTTGTGAGATATTGGATGTAGACTAGGATGTTATATATAGAAATAGTGCGAATGTATCTGCGTGTAGGACTCTAGTAACAATGTTAATTAAATCTGTGTCACATTCAGGTAAACTGAGCATTGCTTTCGTGTCTTTTTAGAGTATCATGATAGTTGTAATTAATCATGGCCCGGAGGCACATGTCTTTTGATACAGGAAATAATTCATTTTCCATTTGATTACTGGAAAGAAGATGAACATTTCAATCTGATATTTTGAGATATTTAATTGAGATTTGTAGAATTCTTAATTAGTTGGGGGAAATGATAATTTTGCAAAAGTAATTAACCAGGTTTTAATAATTTTGGGAAAAATATACATAGCAATCAGTCAGTGAAACCCACCCTTGTACCTGTGGTCGTTGAATACCCCGACTGCACCTCTTAAGAGGGATAAGACATCCCTTTCGATGGCTGTGGGTGGTGAATCGTGAGGCTTAAGGACGGAATCTTGGTGGTTACGCAGTGCATGGCATGCATCATTAGTAAAAGTAATAATTGTTAGATTATTCTGGTCTATAGGGTGTGCTTAAGGACACGTGGTTTAAACCTCATCCAATCAACATCCCGAATACATGGCTGGTTAACTACTTAATCGCTGATACTGAGAGACATCCATTTGCAATCATTGACGAAGGACCTACAAGACTGAGGAGCACCAAGGGACAACCAAAGGATTATTTACTAAGGATCGCGCTCTGCTTAACACCAAGCATCTCCGCTGGAGAGCGCTATTGCTTGAAGCCGAAGGGATAGCCACAAAACCGTAACAATAATACTAGCAAAATTTCAGTATGGGCAAGGGTACCGATAGGAGAAATCTTTTTATTTTTTCGGTATTTTCATTCTATTTTAATTCAAAACATGAATTTTGCCGAGTTTCGCCAATCAGTTGATTTGAAATAATCCTCTTATTTAGATTATTAACAAAAATCAAGTTTACTAATCATATTAAATCAGACAGGTTTTCCGAATTTTTTATATATATATATTTTACAAACGATTGTTCGCATTTATTTACAGCAGACTAAGGTAGAATATTCGGCTAGGAGCCTCACGGTTCCTGGCCCTCACCAGCTCAGCGTATGAGTAGCTCAGGGATTTGTGTAGTAAAGTGATGAGCCGATGGTAGGTGTACCACTCGACCTATGACGCCCTGAAAACAATCTCCTTGGTCTAGCGTTAGTGAAAAGTGGATAGACTCCCTCGCTGTCCGGATGATACCGACTTCAGGACACCGTCATGAAATACGACCTAAAATATCAAAGTACTTATCCATAAATACAAGTTTTATCAGTGCGATAATAAATTGTTTGAGAAATGTACAGAATATGAAATGATTACTTATCTTTGGAAAACAGCAATTGTAATACCACTAAAAAGTTTTGATATATTCAAAAAATAATCACCAACCAGTTTGTATGACGTATTTACTGTAAGGGCTTTGAAAAAATGATTAGAAATCCCTTGTTCATTTTAATACTGAAAGATATAAAGTGTACTCAACAGTTTTGTTAATGGTAAATCAATACTATCTAATAATTTGGAAAGCATTGCTTTTACAAATCAATATGTAATGAAAGACGGTGGTAATGCGGATATTATATATCTGAATTTTAACAAGATATTTGACACGATATCTGATTATCGATTTATGAGTAAACATTTAAAATAGCAATCTGATTACCCCAAAATTATGCTGCTTTCCAATTTTTTTCAAAATTTCACCATGAAAATTGCAACACAATAGCATCAATCATCCTTATTTTATAATCCTTTAAAATCATTGAGAATTTCTGAAAATACATGCTTTGAGCTTTTTCACTTTTTGAGCCTTACATTTTGAAATTGGGTTTCTTAAAAGCCTTGCTACAGTTATTTTTATTTCCGTCTTAAAATGTTTTAAAATCAGTTAGAATCAATTGTCTTAATTTAAATAACTTTGAAAATTTAAGCCAAAAATTTCCTTTTAAAGTTAAAACACACACACACACACACACACACACACACACACATACATATTTTTGAAAGGATTTAAATTTTAAGAAGCTTTCACTCCAAGACCATGTTTAAAGCACTCCAGATAATGTTGGAGGAACAGCACAAATCTGTAGTCAGAAAAGAAACAACATAGTGGATCACATATGGAGGGAAAAGAGGTTCTCAGCCCTTGTGGAATTTCAGAAAAATTGATAGGGAAGAACATTGACGAAATATATTTTTTGACAAATATGAAAGTAAAAATTGGCGACAATTATTCGGAAATACAGTATATGTCGTCCGATCTTCCTCATGGATCAGTACTAGTGTATTTGTTGTTTTGAATATACATGAAAGATTCACCTAATGATATAAAATCAGAATTATAACTACTAGCAAAATAAAAAACGCCCGCGGGGCTATGTAAAAATAGATTTTGAACCATATTGCCTTAAGGGTGGGAGTTAAAAATTCAATGTCAGCGAGTTTGTATCCTAAGTAAGTAAAATCATCAAATTCATAAAGGATTAAAAAATAAAACAATTTGAAATGTAAACTTTAAATATGTATTAAAATAAAACAAACTATATATAGATATATGATACCAGTCATGTATTTATTAAAATTTGTTTTAAAAAACAATTAGGACTGTCTAATGCTGCATGTTCAATTTTGAGTGTATTTATTCTGTTATGACGATTTTGGGTACGTGGCGTAAGCAGTGACGTAGTTTTTGTTACAGACAAAAACCGGAAGCGAATCTCCATTATTAATAGATTTGACGATGTTAAACTACTTCTTAGACCATTGTCAAAGGAAATAACACAAATGAATCGAAATAAATTGTGATCTCGGGAATATATTTGGAAATCAAAGTTTTAACATAGACAAATGTAGATTTTAGCATATTGGATTAAAAAAACAATAAAGTTGAATATGAATTAAAAAACGTGAAAAACAGAAAGGTAAATGAAGAATACGATCTAGGGATTGACTTTGATGATTCTTTGAAAGTTGACTAATATATTTTGTGTATTATATCGAGGAAAAATAAAATAATTGTTTTGATGTTTTGATGTTTAGAGTTTTTATCTCAAGGGAGGCAATTGTTGTTTAAAGATATACAACACCCTAGGCTCCATTGACTAGACGTGGAAATCTGTAATGTTGAGGTTGGGGAATTACAAAGAAGAATAACAAAAGTAATTTAAGATATATAGTTACTGGGAGAGAGAAGAGAAATTAGAATTAAGTGCCTTCCTAGAAAGAAGAATGAGAAGTGATCTAATTGAAACTATCATTATAATAAATGGAATTTCTAATTATAATCGTTACTTTTTGGATGTTTCTCCTCGAACTGGAAATCTACTGTTAAGGCAGGTTTCACAAAATTTGTTTGGATGTTTTGGCTTATACAGTAATTTTTGGAATAAATTGCCAAATCAGATCAAAACAGAAATAGTTTACAACATTTTCAAATATAATTCAGATGGTTTCAGAAAAAAATGGTAAGAAACATTTACGAAAGCCTTTTTGTTGAACTATCTGATGAATTAATTTTGGAAAAATTGATCTTCAGATAGATATTGTACTAACAGCGTATATGTTCTGTGCAATATTTTTTCTTTGTTAAAAATTGTTGCGAGAAGATAAAAAAAAATGAAGATGCCTTCGGAGGTATAACAAACAAATGAATAAGACGATGAAAATAACCGTTTAAAAATTCCAATATTTAACCGTTGGGTTCAATGAAAAACATTCAACTTAAAAACAAGGCTTCAGAAAAGGAAACATAGATCATTATAGAAGAAATACGAGGTGTTTTAAAAATATGTTAACATTTCTATCCACCACGGTTCCGTCTTTAAGCATCACGGATCGCTACCCATGGCTAGTAGATGATCACATTAGGATGGCCTTACCCTCCCAGCAAAGCTACAGTTGATGTATTCTACAGCCCCAGCTCACATGGCTATGTCTATATATATATTTACCAACCCCTCCGCACGAGCAGGATGTGACACAAGGTCAATTTCTTAGGTGGAGTTTAACAGGTTTAAATTCAGAGTTTTCCTTCTCCTAGACTGGTTACCTAGCCAAGGTTAAAGAGCCCAGTTTGCCCTACTATTTACCCATAGCTGGAGGGGGAGTAGGATTCATACCTTTCCCAAGGGTATTAGCGCAAAGTGAAATGCAATTACCACATCCAGGATTTGAACCTGGGGCGACGAGTCCATTTCCCATGACTTTAAACATTACACCATGCGCTTCCTACTATGGCTATGTCTATTTATAGGTTGCAACAATACTAATATAAATGATAGATTATTGCCCCTTCTTATTTTCTCTTAAAACTTACCTTAGTAAATCTTAAGAGTAAAAACTTGTTCGTTGTAGATTATTGGGTATGATTTAGTTTTGGTTTCTTGGTTTAAGGACATATATCCCTTTTGTGTGTTGTTTAATGCCAAATCTTGTGGTTTATGTAAATAATTTTCATTAACTTCATGTGTAGTAATAAATACTGCTGGTTGACCCTCAGCCATCCCCTTCTAGCACATTACGAAAGAAATTAGGTGGGTGCTTGCTATGAGAGCAATTTAAAAAATACAGTCATGTCAGTCAGGTTGCTAGGGCTTGGCATAACCAGCCGATTGATCATATGGGGCCTCTTCGATTTACGACATATCAAGACTTGTTGGGTTATTTAATGTCTAATCAAGTCATTATTGATAAACAAAGCACTCAGGCTGCTTACAGTACCCACTTTTACTTACTTGCTCACGCAGATATCTATTGAACAGGCTCATCGCAGTTTAACTTCGGGGATCTAGCGGGAACCGACGATTTCAGTTAGTTTTGAGGCTAAAATATCTGTTTTCCTATCCAACAAAACCGTGACATGACAGCAATGACTTTTAATCTAGCAATATATTGGACTGCTTAGAAATTATGAAGAATGATAGTTTTGTTGTGATTCAAATGCGAATGGGAATCTTTAAATTATTTTGAAATAGAAGCACGTATAACATTTTTTTATTGCTGTTGAAACGGAAATCCAACTGGATCAGCGGTTGTCTATTAGTCCTATAAAGTTCCTTATTATTTAAATCCACAAAAGTGACTGAATGTTTATTATCATCTTAGTTCCATATCTGAAAAAATAAAATGCTACTTTTTTTATTGGTCGACTTTTTCAACAACAATCTGGTCCATTTGTAAAAAAATAAAATTTAAAGCAAATTTTTCTATTTTTGTTTTTCCAAATAATAAAGATCCATTTCTAATCTATTCGAATCCATTCCCCCCCAAAAAATGAATAGATAAAGAAGATGGACCAAAGAATAAGGACATTTTATTACGAGACTTTTCTCAGGGCATGAGGATGTATAATTGTATGTTTTTTTCTAAACAATTTTCTTAAATCGAGAAAATGCTCAAATGAGAAATACGAGCCTGTAGAATAGTAACTGATGTAAAAGAAATTGTAATCTCATGTTGGTTTCATTTGCTAAAAGTTGGGTTTCGAGTAGAATTTGGCGAAGAAAAATCAATAAATACCGATTATTCAGTAGAGCAGAGGAGCAGATGTTGGGAGAGGAAGGTGAACAAAAATCTACGATTATTAAATAATAAATAAAAAAATTAGTCATAAATTGCTCTTAGCATATGGAGTGTTTCACACCCACACCCAGACACCCACGCCTACACCTATGCACAAAAGCCCACACATCTCTCTCTCTTTCCCCCTCTCTCTCCTTCTCTCTCTCTCTCTCTCTCTCTATATATATATATATATATATATATATATATATATATATATATATATATATATATATATAGTGTTAAATCAAAAGATGATTCTCTTTCAAAAAAAAAAAAAGCAACACAAATAGGTTCCTACTAAAAATTTATGAAAAGAAAAAAACAGCAGAAAAACGAAGCAAACCAGCGATGATGAAAGGAGCAGTAATGTAAAAGAATGAAAAGAAAATCTGTGGTCTTAAAAGAACAAATTCCTAACGGCGGGTTATTTGAAGAATGTAAGAACAGGCAACAGACTTTTTAAGCCAGCCAGAAAAAAAGGTAATTTAGATTAGATTATAAAACACCACGCACAGACACACAAACATATATATATATATATATACATATATATGTACACGTACACACACAACACACACACACACACACACACACATATATATATATATATATATATATATAATTATATATATATATATATATAATAGTATATTGATATTACGAGCTAGCCTGGTAGTGAACCAACCTTCTGCAGTATTATAAGCGGAGTATACAATATCAGCTTATATTATATATATATATATATATATATATATATATATATATATATATATATATATATATATCATCCAAAAGTCCAGAGAACAAATCTTCCTTACGACACAAGAGTTTTATTTTTAAAAAACCGGTCACAGTTTGAGAGCTCAATGTGTACTCTTAAAGATAGAGTCACAGAGCAAATATATAAGTAAAGAAATCAGAAAAATGCCAATTTTCTAAGTCTTTTGTTATTTCTTTACTTATATATATATATATATATATATATATATATATATATATATATATATATATATATATATATATATATATGTGTGTGCGTATATATATATATATATATATAAGTTCGGATAGCGTGGGCATGAAGTGACCTGTGCTTGGTTACAGAGAGTTGCTTACCTATGCGATCTTTAAACAACTTGGTTTGAAAATCGCTTGGTGATAAACGGTCTGCATGAATTTACGCCCACGCTACTATAATTCTGATATACATGCTCTATCAACGATATATTTACTTATAAATATATCACACTATATTATCAAAATTATTAAATTAGTATATATATATATATATATATATATATATATATATATATATAGTCTCTGACTATGCCTGCTGAGGTCCCGGTTTCGATTCCTGTCGGTGGGTCGTTAGTATACATCGCTGATGAGACTTAATAAAGTCGAAACAGTCTGTACGGTGTTCTGCATAGCGAGCCATCCTTTGCCGGGATTCACTTGTCAAGATTATTTTCTATAATTATCGAATTTTAGGCGATACATGCATTATAATTGCCTTCAAGTAAAATATAAATGATATATATATATATATATATATATATATATGTGTGTGTGTGTGTGTCTGTGTGTGTCTGTGTGTGTCTGTGTGTGTATGTATGTCTGTGTTAGAAACTGAATATGAGTTAGAAATAAAAAAATGAGTATGATTTAATGATATTTAGTCAAATGTTCCGACACCGAGTGCTTCCATAAATGGATCCACACTATTGAAACATATTGAAATACATATTTAATTAGTATGTCTCTCTAATATTCTACTGTGTCATAAATTTTATGTGTTGCTTTTGTTTTCTGTACAAACGAGCAATACGAGGAGGAAATATACATTAGATTTTCTGTTTTAAAAGAACTTGGCTTGAAATTTAAAATTTCCGTACATCTTGGCAATTTTTAAGGGAAATGTCTACGTTTTTAATGAAATATTTACTTAGATTACAGAAGAGGGGAGTGTAATTGGGTTATTGTAGTAAAATTCAATATTTTTAATAAATATAAATATGTACATGTGTATAATAGATTTATATAATTAAATTCAGGTAATTTAATTTTAACATTAATTTTATGTAATAGTTGATTGTAAAGAAGTGTTGTGTGTATTCATGTTTGACGTAAATGAAAATTGGAAGAATAGTCAAATCGGAGTTAAATCCTTCAATATTGGATGTTAAAATCTTTTTAATTGGCTTTTGCTAAGAATGAGGATATTTTAAAGAAACCTGGTTTGGTGAGTGCTTTGAATAGCAGCTTGGGCTATTCTACTATTCTATTCTGGAAATGGACAAGTCTATTTCCAGCATTTTGATTGTCTGGTGATTTTGGTGTGTATATCTGTATCCATATATACTGAACACTTGACCATGTCCTTTCAATTACTACAGAGTGTATTCGGTTACTCTCTGTTTTGTTTGTCTGGTGACTGGACGCTAGTCACAGCCTTCTAATGAAGGTGAGTATTATGTTTACTCTACAGACACGTGATGTCCCTTGGCCAACCAGAACCAGGTTTACTGATGATTTTACGAGGCAAATGTCTCTATTTTCATTCTGAATCTATGATCAATCTAATCAACATCTTTTAGCATGAAACGTAATTATTTAAATGTATGTGTATGCATCAATAAAAAGGTGTGTGTGTCCATTTAAATAGGTGTTCACATGTGTATGTGTACATCTATTTAAATACTTGTCTGCATGTGTATGTGTGTGTATATCCACTTAGATGCATGTGTATGTGTGCATTCATTTAAATGTCTGTGCATGTGTGTGTGTGTGTGTGTGTGTGTGTGTGTGTGTTTTATACCTTGTTAATTGATATACAGGGTGACTCCCCCCCCAAAAAAAACAGGCCCCACATAGACTTTCTTTGGAAGCCAGGTTTGTTATTTTGGGTCACGTGAATGCTAAACCTTTCTTTCTCTATGTATGAATAAGTGCATATTCACTGTTATATTCCTTTTTTCGTTCTCTTTACAAACACAGTCATTTTTCTACATCAATAAATTCATCTAAGAAATTGCATGTAATATTTACCCTTTCATGATACACATAGAAACACACTTGTTTGTATGTTGTTTCATTCACACCTTTATTTATATTATATTTGTTTCTTGTAAATGTTCAGAAATTAGTGGAGAACCAAAGAAAAAAGTGTCTGTGTCTGTGTATATGTTTGCATCCATTTAAATATTTAGGAGTATGTTTATACAATCTCACAAGCATAGGTCATCCAGGGCAAGGTCATCCAGAGCAAGGATCGAACATGCTTTTCAGTAGTAACGGATCAGTGAGACAAGACAAATGTCTCTCTTTTGCTTCTGAATCTGATATTAATCTTCCATTTTAGGAAGCAAATATTAATCTTCAGAAAATCTTTTGAATGAAAGCCAAGGTGACCACTTGCCAAGAGAAACTCTTTTGGCCATTTGCACATATTTGTCATATCTAGAAATCTTCAATGTCTTTCTAGTAAAGATATCATAACATCAAACATATTTGGCTTATGGCGAGAGATTTTGTGAGTGTAACAAAACCGATGGGAAACGGATATCACACAGATATCATGTAGATATCACACGGATATTGTTCAGATGATACAGGTGACCAAAAGGCACACAGTTATTGATGCTGTGTTGGAAATATCAAAGGTTTTACTAAATGTTGCATTTTTTTTTATTTTATAGAAAAAAACATCATATCCAAGTTAAGAATATTCTTATGCGTTCGTGTTTCTATAAAGAAATTAATTCTTTTTTCCGTGTTAAATATTCTAATTTAATTACCAGATATCTAACCCTGCATGTGCTTCTCACATCAAGGACACGCTCAAGTAATGTTTCGTGCGTTCTCCATCATCCTCTCAAATACACTAGTGTTCACTCAGATAGTAAATGTGCTCTTGAATTTTTCAAATGTGTATAACGTCAAACAAATTGCTGAAACTCAAAAACTAAGAATAGATTTTTTTTCTATTGTGAACTAGCTCAAAGACACGTCTATGCTGGGTAAGAGGCCATAAAGCTAACGGTTATCTTGTTAAATTAAAAATCAATACCGTAAGAAAAATAGATTTACTGATAATTAATTTTCATATAACTTGAAAATATTAAAAATTCAAAAAGCTGAGTAAATGATAATACTAGTAGCACAATTCGAATGACCGGTCTATAATATATTTATATATATATGTATATATAGAGTTAGACTATTTTTCTAAGCTCCCGGAAATAGACTATAAAGCTAAATCTCTAAGTTTTTTGTTATTTCTTTACTTACTTATATATATATATATATATATATATATATATATATATATATATATACTAGCTAAAGTACCCGGTCCATGACCGGACTAAAATGAAATTTGGATCACCAGGGAGTGAGAGAGAAAGTGGAAGACAGTAGTTAGAGAGGGGTAAGAGGAAAATAATTCTTGAAACTAAAATCATTGAGAATTTGTATATTTCAGGATTTGTATTTTCTGTTTTATAGTTTAAAATTATTTCATATTATTATACAACAAATTGAAAGTATTCGTTTGTATATTTGTTTGTTATTGTTTTAAATTAATTGCATGTTGAGTTTAAAAAGAAGCTGAGAATCGAAAATTTAAATTCTTCGTATTGCAATATCTATTTTTGCTAAAACCTAAGATAGTATTATAGGGACCACCAATTGATCAGTTTAGGCCATCTTGAATAAAACGGAAATATTTTGTTATTATTTATAATTAATTGATTTTTCATAGAATTTAAAAAAACTCTTATCGTAACGTTAATTTTCAGTTGATTTAACAGTGCAAAAATGAAAATATTGTTTTTTAATCATAATTTTCATTATTTCCGTAAGCTGAAAAAAAGTTAAAAAATCATCAGGAGTTTATTTAATGTTTTTTCTTTCAAATGGAAAAAATTTTTTCAAGAAAATATTAATTTTTCTGCAAGTTTCATAGTGTTAAATATAGTGGGGGGGGGTAAATTTCACAGGGTAAAATTGGTGGTACCTAGTATTTTAAAAACATTGTTTAAAAACGTTTTGGTGGACCTGATTATCTGGACTCCCCCCCCCATCTATTTTTTTCCTTCAGTTGATTATTATCGATTACACACCAATCTATCAGATTGAAAAAAAAAATCTTAAAAGTTCTTTATTATTTGAGTATTCACGGGTGCTCATTTCCTCGTATAAGTTTATAGTAAATTGATCCCCCATATCGGAACCGCTTGAACGGAACCCAAATTATTTATTTATTTTCCCATTAAACTAACACCCACCTAACCCTAACCCCTACCCCCACTCCCCTAGTTAAAATTAAGTTTTATTACAAAATTTATATTAATTACAAAACATCAATTTTCATAAAAGTTCAAATGTCACCTATGAAATCTCTATTTAAACATGCCAATTTTTCAGAACTGAAAAGTTGCACTATAAACTCAGCGATGTTTATTGACTTCACAATAAAGAGTAAAATCATAAAACTTAAAATTTAATTTGTAAGGCAAATTCTGAGGAATATTTTAAATTGTATTTTGAATAATAATTTAAATGTTGGTTGTTAGTTGTTTTGTTTTATCAACTTTTCGGGTAATTTACTAACGAATCATGTCATTTTGATAAACAAAGCGCTTACAATTTTTCGTACTTACATATAATTTTTTAAAAAATGTTCCAAAAACTGGATATTGTCAGATAAACTTGAAATAAATTTCGTCTTACAAATAATTGACTACTTATCTCCAGTCGGGCCTTCGACTAAAGATAAAACACCGGATTTTGTCCGTATTAGTAACCTTTGTTTTTTGTTTTTTTTTATCGTGGTTTGAGAAAATAATTAGTTAACGAACCAAAAGAAAAACAGTTTCTAAGGAAATTCGTCAATCTTATTGTTATTTTTAACCCTTTAAAACTCTAACAATAAAAATTAATAAATAAATTAAAGAATTAAGTCATTTTATTCGAATGAAAATCTTAGTTTAATTTATACAAATATGTAACCGTACTTACGACGTAAACTGATTTTCATGATACTGTTATTTACGATTAAAATAATTTTTTTAATAATGTAACCGTAAAGCGTGCATTTTGATTTTCTACAATTTTTATGCATTACAAAAATTAAAATTAAAATGAGTGTACTGTACAATTTAAGAATATGGACAAACTCGCTGTAAAAAATAATTTAATCTATAAAAACACATACAAATTACATATTCAGAAAGACTAAGAGGTTCCGAGTATTATCGCCTATACGTAGTATTTTTTTTTAACTCGCTGTAAAAAAAAAAATTAATCTATAAAAACACATACAAATTACATATTCAGAAAGACTATTTCATCTTATTACTAAAGATATAAAATATTTTAAAGATTAAAATCCTAAATAGGTAAGAGATTCCGATCTGACTGTTATAGACTGCACTGCTTGTATCGCAATAATCATAGGCAGCGTGGCTATCCGAAGCCATTTTTTAATTTTTTAACTCGCTGTAAAAAATGATTCAATTGATAAAAACTCACACAAATTACATATTTGAAAGAGTATTTTCTTATCTTTCTAACGATATAAAAATTAAAGACTGGACCATAAATAGGCCATAAATTCGGATCTGAACGGCTTAGACTGCAAAATTAATTCATTAAAATCAAAACTTCGCTGCTGTTATCGCTTTAACAATAAGCAGGCAGAGACAATATTTTATTATCAGGAGGGGCTGATATACGGACAGTTCCGCAAATTGGGTGATTTTGGATTAATCGATTAAATCCCTTAATCAGTAAAAATCAATAACCAAATTTGGAGTTTTTCTTAGTTAGAACGATATCAATGTGTATGCAAGATTTTGAATCTGAGGGACCTCCCGTTTTTTTGTTATACGTCGACACGTACATACCAAAATCTCTGTTTTATATATTAGATATATGATTGAAAAGAGATAAAAAAAAACAAATGTTCTATCTCTTATCAATCATACTGTCGGATTTATTTTCATTTATTATACATATATATATATATATATATATATATATAATATATATAGAGAGAGAGAGAGAGAGAGAGAGAGAGAGATAAAATGGTATGAAAACACACAATACTGTTAGAATGAAAATATTTTATATCATTTTCATAGCTAATATTAAACAATATTTCGATTCATAAAAAATCATCATCAGAGCTTGGCTGCATAGAATAGGATGAAAACATATGGACCTCTGATCGCTCTGATAAAATAAAGCGATATTCTTCCTGCTGCAGCCGTATCAGTACTGCTGTATGGCTGCACCACTTTGACTTTAACAGAGAGAGAGTGAGAGAGAGAGAGAGAGAGAGAGAGAGAGAGAGAGAGAATTCCAGATGTCAATACAAGTGGATGATGATTATTATTCTGAAACTGCAATGTAGGAACCAGTAAGGATCGAACTCATTAGGAAACTGTGTTCGTCTACAAAACAACTTTTCCAACTATATCCCTAAGATAGTAGCCGCGTTTTTTTTTGTTTTTTTTTTGGGGGGGGGGCGGCTTGGGGGGGGCGAATTAAGAAGATATGAAACATGTTAAATCGGTTCAGACACGGTATCAGCTTGACAGCGAGGGAGTCTATCTCCTTTTCACTAGCGCAATACCACTGAAATTGATTTTGTGTTTTGGTGGAGCGCCACATCTACCATCAACTCACCGTTTTACTGTATAGATACTAGCTCTGATACTAGTGCACTGAGTTGGCGAGGACCGGTCTCAAAACCGCAAATGTGTGATTTCACGGCGGATGCTCTACCCATTGAACTAAACCGTGGAACTATAATTCCTGCCCTTATACAAACCAAATATCTACCACTTGGAAGTGAATTTCTTTTTTCATGATTCCAAGGTAATAAAAGACAATCATGATTCTCCCTTGGCGATTCCATTTGCCAACTGCAATTACGAAGAACAAAGGAGCACCGATTCTTGATCGTCTTCTGGCACAGAAGAATTGGTTCACTTCCGCTTACGAACGAAGATGCCGATTCTTTCAAGTGAGTTGACATTCATATCAACTCTTAGAAAAGTTGGCTGCCTCAGGTTGGATTCCCAGCAAGATATTGGCGTAGATTTTATTCTTCCAGTTGACCTGCTTAATACATTGGCAGTTCTCTCTATCTACGTTAGCACACAAAATATACATACATACATACTTATATATACATATATATATGTGTGTGTATGTGTGTGTGTGTGCTTGTGTGTGTTTAAAAATGCGTACGAGTGAAAAATAAGAAAATCAGGATGAATTACTGATATCAGGTAAAATGTTCCAACATTGAGTGTTTCCATTAATGGATTCACAGTATCCTAACATTGGAAAATAAATATGTATTTTGTATGTCTTTATCTTGGGCAGGGTGACAAATATCATGTGTTGGTTTGGTTTCCGTTCAAACGAGTAATACGAAGAGGAAGTATACATGAGTGTGTCTGTTTTAGAAGAACGTGATTTGAAATTTGAAAAAAATGAGAATGTCTACGTTGTTAATGAAATATTTACTTAAATTACATAACCATTGTAGTGAATATAAATGTTTGTATTTGGAAATATAGTTGTGTATAATAGATTTTTAATAATTGAATTTAGCCCATTTAAGTTTTAGAATGAATTGTGTAAAATATTTGAGTGTTAGAATTATTTGTGTTTTCGCGTTTCATGTAAATCAATATTGGAAGCGTTTCAAAAGCGGTAAGTCAGTCGATCGAACGTCCGCCTAGGAACCATAATGTTCCGGGTCCGATACCGGTACTGGCCAATTCAGCGTCTGAGTAGCATCGTGATCTCTGTGGTAAAGTGAGGATATGATGGTACGTGTGGCGCTCCACCTCATGCGCCACACCTACCATCATCTCCTTGGTCTAGCACTATTAAAAAGGGGGATAGACTATCTCGTTATCTAGCTGATACCGACTTTAGGCCACTCATACAACAATCTTATATATACATACCCACACACACACACACACACAAACACACACACACACACACACACACACACATATATATATATATATATATATATATATATATATATATATAAACACAAACAAATAAAAATAGGTGATCAAAATTACTCCACTCACATACATATATCAATTAGCCTAAAAATAAACCTATAACTTTTCAAATTAAGTGTTTAATGTTTGCTTTTTCATAGAATCTGCACCCTCGATAGAAAATATATTCCATCGATAAAGAAATGGTTGCTGATGATGCAGTCATTTTTCAATATTTGTGTTTAATTTTTACGAGTCCATAAAATATAATCCATTGATAAAAAATTGGTTTGGTGATTAAATCATTTTCAAACATTAGTGTTTAGATTTTGCAGGTCAATAAAATATATTCCATCTACAGAAAATCGGTTTGGTTAGAATGATATCACTTTACGATATAAGTGTTTAGTTTTTGCTTGTGTAAAAATATATAGTTTATCCATAGAAAATTGGTTTGCTGAGAATGAAGTCACTTTCCAATATTAGTGTTTAGATTTTGTTTGTCCAAATATGTACTCCATCGTGGTTTAATTGTTAGCTGTCACTGATAGATTTATTATTCCTGAATAGTTAGATTTATTCTAGCTATATTTCCCAGAATTGCAACCTTGTGTCTGTTAAGTTTCTGACCGCCATACTTGGCCAGTTGAAAAGGACTTGAAGTAAGTAAGTCCTGAGCTAGAGAATCCTTTGGTAAGTGAATGTCCTGAGTTATGGAATCCTACGTAGTGTCAAAGGTCCAGTGATATAATCCTGTGTTCCGTCGTCCACGAAGGTTCAAAGCAATGTGAGTAGCTAAGATCAGAACAGCCGATATAAATAACAATATCAGCAGCAGAGTATTGCCAGTGATTGGCCAAGAGTATGGATCACATGATTAACGCCGAGTCTATAAGTAGAAGTGGGCTTTTACCACACGCCTTATATGCCAAAGAATCTCAACAGTGTCACAGTCTTCTTGTGACAATCGGATTAAATAAAGGCCTTTTTCGATATTACTGTTTATCTTTTGCTTGTCTATAAAATATGTACCTTGGATTTGTATATTTTCGAAGAAGTTGCATTAATGTCTCTTAAATGAACGACAATTGACTGGTCAGTCCTATTTAGCCAAATATGGTAATGGGTGGTGGCATTGGGGAACAAGAAGTTGCTATTTCTATCGAGGTAAATGTAAAGGATTTTCGTTTCTGTCTTTTTTCGTCACATTTATGAACGATAAATCAGAAGCCGTTGAAGAAAATGGAAAAAAGAAGTTTTCTTTTAGCGAGAAATTGAACTCGGTTTCGTGTGGAAAGCGTTGCAATTAGAAGTGAAAAGGCAATCTCTTGGTTTTCAATAGGAAAATTAAATTCAACCTTCTTTGTGTGCGACGTATGAGACGGTAGATAAATAAATTATGGTCGAGGAAATTGCACCGACCACATGGGTGGCGGACGGTAGAATTGTAAGCGTTTTACTTAGATTAATGGCAAAGTTTCGCGCCGAAAACTGAATCATGCTGAGAGAGGAAGAAAGAGAAGAGAGAGAGAGAGAGAGAGAGAGAGAGAGGGGGGAGGCAGAGAGAAAGAGAGAGGAGGAAATAAGTAAAAAAAAGCCATCTTAAACAGACGGTGATCATCTTACTTACAATCAGTGAAATCCTACTTCTAATCATCTGGTCGAATACGTTTGACTGTATATTTACTATTATTCCCGCACTTTTTATGGGACGGTGTATCTCAATCGGTAGAGAATCCACCTAGGAACTAAAAGGTCCAGCTTTGATAGAGGCTTTCACCAACTCAGCGCAAGGGCAGCACCTCTTTGATAAGTGCATCCTAACGTCTTAGAGGATCTCGTAGATAAAGACATGTACTTAAAAAAAATAAACCTATAGAGGAATATCACAGTCATGCCCATAATAACAAGAGAACTAGAAAAGCACAAGAAAGAAAAATGAAAACGATCTAGGCATAATTTTAAGAACACAGATAAGAATTCTTGTGAATATGAAGACTTTAACACTGCCTGTGATAAAAAAGAAAAAGTGTTCATTTCTCAGTAAGATCAAAAACACATAAATGCATGAAGGCGATGTTACCAATTGTAATTCGCGCCCTTGGAACGGTTCCCAAAGGTTAGTAAAAAGACTGGGGGGATTTGAAATCAAAGGAAGAATCCAATTCGAATGTTGGCAGGTCTTATCTAAGGTAAACAAAAAAATGTCCAAAGCTATGATATCTCAAAGAGAAACCACGACCTAGAATTAACTAACAAAAAGAAATAACTTTTCATCTTGTACATTTTGCTGTTTCATTGGATTACAATGTGAAAGAAAGTAAGATCACAGCTGAATTCTGGGATCTTAACAAAGAGCTGAAAATCCCGCAGAAGATAAAGGGTGCCGCTGATAACAATTCTAGTTGGAACCATCCCCAATTTCTGATTGGAAATCAGAAATCGAATTGAAATTATTCTGCTGACAGCATTGTTAAGATCAGCTAGAATACTCAGAAGAGCACCGGAGACCTGATGAGACTTGCTCTCACTCGGGAATGTTTTCACACTTCATTTCCAATGAATCCATCTATTCTATTGAGTGAGACGCCGATATTTCCACTTTAACTCACTGGAGTTTATACTTGCACTCTCTCAAATGAAATGGTTTACTATTACAAGTATGTTTTTGCACTCAAGCGACTGAAAGCTTTTTATTAGCTCGAGTGTTTTCTTTCACTTAAATTGATCAAGAGGGTTCACACATACAACTGTCAAACCTAGATGCCTACAATTAAATAGCCACTCAACTACGTCACCTTTTCTCAGTCGAGTGAAATGGTTCACTTATTGCAGTGTGTTCCTTTTAAATTTAAATCCCTACCCATTCCTACCATGGACTCTCCAATTCTCTCGAGTAAGGCTTTACTTACCCATGTAAATATATTCTCTCAGTCGACTAAACAATTGCACTCACTCGAGTGTATTCTTGCACTCACTTGAATGAGATCTTGTACTCAGTTGAGTATGGAATTCATTCAGTAGACTGTATTCTTGCACACACTCGAGTGTGATGTCGTACTCACTCAAGGTCAGGTCACACAAGTGTATTCTTGCACTAGCTCGAGTTTGATCTTGTACTCACACGGGTGATATGGTTTTCTCATTCGAATGAAAGAGTTAACATATTCCAGTGCATTCTATCTTTGTGCATATTTGGCCCTCTTATCCCTAAAATGGTGACAGATTTTGGAGAAGGAAAGCTCGAAAATTATCGAGCTGGACCATCAGTTATGGAATTGGAACCGATGCTGATACTGTGCAGTTTAAATCTCAATTATAATAACTATAATAAATAAATATATATATATATACCCTCAGGGTGCAAGTATTTAAGTTTTAATGTAATAAAATATTAGATTAGATTAGAAAGGCTAATGAAACTAAATAAGAATGCAGATAAAAGGATTTGAAACAGAGGCGGGTATAAACGAAAAATAGAACAACTGAAACTGAATCCTCCATCACTCTCACCTTTCATTGCTAAATTTTTCCAATTTGACTACTTAGTTAAAATAGGAAGTAAAGAATACGATTACGGTTATTTCTTCTTGTTAATGGATTTCTCTTAAGAATTATCCCCGAGATTTCTACTCATATGCATTAAGATAAAATCAAACAACTGGAAATCAACAATACTAAGCACATATTTATTAAAATCCAATTTTTTAATATCAATATGCAAATTAGCCTCCCCGTTCACACTGTAAACTGCTATTTTGTTGTATATATAAATACAATTGCATGTTATTAGTATGTAGATATGATCAACAGTATTAATAATGTAAAACAATTTTATTAATAATTGATGTTTAAATAAAAAAAACAATCATGGAGAATATGACGTAAATAACTAAGGGAATTGTGACTTGAGTATTAATATAGTTTCGGTTACAGACAGAAAAACACCCAATCTCCATTATAATAAGAGAGTTTGCAGTTCCAGCAGATCACAGGGTGAAGCTAAAGAAAAATGAAAAAATGGACAAATATCTGGACCTTGCCAGAGAACTGAAAAATTTATGGAATATGAAAGTGAAAGTGATACCAATTGTAGTTGTAGTTGGTGCACTTGGAACAGTCCCAAGAGGATTAGAAAAGGGTTTGGAAAGTTTGGAAATCAGAGGAAAGATTGAAACCATTCAAAACACTGCACTGCTGCAATCTGCCACAATACTCAGAAGAGTCCTGGAGACCTGAAGAGACTTGCTGTCACTCAGACTCCAGTGAAAAACCATCAGCTAATACTGATGTGGAAACTCAAAAGGAGTAAATAATAATAATAATGCCTAGTGTTGATATACAAGGAGAAGAGAAATTGTCATCTCATGGATTTTGCTGTACCGGCGGATCCCACATTGAAAATGAACTGGCCATAGAACTGAGAAAAACTGTTTAACATGAAGGTAAAGGTTGTACCAATTGTAATTGTTGCCCAGGTAACGGTTCCCAGAGTTTTGGAAAAGAATCTGTAGGAATTAGAAATAAGAGGAATATCGAGACCATATGCTAACAACAGCATTATCAAAATGGGCTAATATATTCAGGGAAGTCTTGAAGCCTCGAGGAGACTTGACACTCCAGAAAAAGCTGGTGCGAAAAGTGGATTGATGGTAATAATAATAATAATAATAATAATAATAATAATAATAATAATAATAATGATGATGATGATGCAAACCATCCCAATGATAATACATAGCTAGGCACAACTGGTTAGAATTATCAAAAAAATTAAATTTTCTAAATTTGCATAAGCCAGAATCTGCTCTTGAAAATGAAACGCATAAAATTTCATGGGACTTGGAGGTAAAGACGGGTCGCATTATCCTAGCCAGAAAACCAGTCGTAGTCTTGATTAACAAAAGAAATTGAACTTGTCAGCTGGTAGATGTAGTTCCAGCAGATCACAGGGTGAAGACGAAAGTAAACGAAAAGATAGTCAAATACCTGGACCTAGAGAATTGTCAAAACTGTGGAATATGAGGGTTAAAGTGATACCAATAGTAGTTTGGGCACTTGGAACGGCCCCCACCAGCTTAGAAAAAAGACTACTGGAACTGGAAATCAAAGGAAGAATTGAGACCATCCAGACAACAGCATTGTTGAAATCAGCTGAAATACTCAGGAAAGTCCTGGAGACCTGAAGAGACTTGATTTCACTCAAACTCCAGTATAAAACCATCAGTTAACGCTGGTGTGAAAAAGTAATTATAATATATTTTGTGACAAAATTTTATTCGAGTAGTTGCTATTAAGAAAATCACTTAATTAATGTTTGGTGGCAGTAGGTGCAAATTGATTGATTCAAATGACTTAACCTTTTTTCAATTATTTTTTTATTACCTCTTACTATTTTTCATGCAAAAAGAGAATTTTAATTTCTTATTTAGAAAAAAAAAGAAGAAATCTTAATGATTCTATCAAAATTAGACTTCACACACTGTCTGTCTATTTTAAATTGCTTCTTTGATTCGGACTCGTTAAAAAGAACGAACGAGAATTAATTAATCAAGTGGATAATGGCAGGTCAATTTATTTATTACTTAAGTGGTAGGCTGATGATATACGTTTCTGTATTCTCTGGTTCTTCAGAAACGAGTCATATTCCTGGGACTCAAGTGGTAGTCTGCCATCTGAAGAATTCTTCAGGCACACCATATGTGCAGAACCAAGTTCTCGTGATATTGTAGAAGGGGGGGAGGAATATATGGGGCGAAATAGACCTTAGAATCAACAAGCTCCCGCCAAGGGGGACCAAAAACAAGCGAGTTCTCAGTCTTCTCACAAGTCAGACCCTCTGTTGGTCAACACATTCTTCGTCTATCAGTTGGAAAATCCGTCGTCGTAGTCGAAATAATCTTTAGCAGTTCAAAATCACATTTCCTATTTTGTTTCGTTTCTATTCGACTAAAATCCATTTCTTTACTGAAAAGCGCTTCGTCGTCGACTGCTTCTGCTGCTGCTGACTGCTGACTGCCCAGCGCTTGACTCACTTGTTATTTTATGGGCATATTAGCCAAACATCCGGGCACGTCAGTCAAACCTCGCGTCCTTCTAGTTCCTACATCGCATCTGTTTTTGCATGCAGGAGGACGCGGTTCGATCCCAGCAGGCAAGACAAAGTCTTGCTCCCTTTCCTTTCTCGTTTTCCGTCACAGATATCACATTCAGTTTTGGCCTTTTCTGATGGCATTAGAGCCATCTTCACTCATCCAGTATATCTACCAAGTTTATTTGACTTATCAATCTATCTATCTTTGATTATACAAATTTATCCACCAGAAAGGATAGAAATGTTAAAAGAAGAGAGTTGAAGTATGATATTCTTCAAATGAGATATGCACAGGTGTTAATTCTTCAGATGATTGTTCATTTACAACAAACTAAGTTGCATTCTAATTATCTATTGGTTTGTATTCTTTGTTGTCATTTACAAACAACCATTTATATATATATATATATATATGTATTACTGCAACTTAATTAACAATATGGAAGAAATGTCTTCATTCTTTATAATTCATGCCATTCAAATACTGACATTGAACACAATGATGTTTCGTCTAAGCAAATATACACTGTCAGTGTATATTTGCTTAGACTTATGAATGAATTAACGTATAAAATACAACGTATTAAGTTGTTTTCCTCAGAGTTTGTTTTTTATTAAAAGTATTAATCCCAGTTGAGAAATTAAAAATATACATATAGTATATATTTTTAATTTCTCAACTATATACTATATATTATATAGAATATCCATTGGACTTTATTTTATATTCCAATAACACCTGTCCGGTAGACTATGGTACAAATTTATGCCCCTGAATTCACAGTCTAACTAAATTTTTACCATAGTCTACCGGATAGACGTTAGTGGAATATGCCAATGTAATGTATATGTTTTTAATTTCTCAACTGGGATTAATAATTTTAATAAAAACCAAACTCTGAGGAAAACAACTTAATACGTTGTATGTTATACGTTAATTCATTCATAAGTTTGGGTTTTTTGGGGTTTTTTTTTAATTAAAGGACAACAACACTGTCAGTGTATATTCGCTTAGACGAAAACGTCACTGTGTTCAATATCGATATTTTAATGGCATGGATAGATGTGTTACAGTGAAATTTCAAAGATTTCAAAAATTTCAAAATTTACAGAAATTTCAAAATAACCGTAATTCTGAATTCACAGATTGGTTAGATTCCTCCGATTGGTCAGATCGGTTCGATGAAGCCGGCGGTGAACCTGGAATTCAGAGCGTTCCAGATTGGGTTTTTCAATTAATCTTGTATACTGGAACCTAGAATGTTTCGGCATACTACTACATACACATTAGTAGTTGGCAGTAGAGTGCTAAGAATTTGTATTACATCTCCGTAAGTATTCCCGACCGCTTTAAATAGCAGTAAACAAATAGTCATGGAACAGTTCATTTACTCACAGAAAATGTACGATAGGCTAGTCCACAAGGAGTATGCAGACGTGTCTACAAGATGGCGATTTTTCCGGGTGTTATGGTTAACTTTAGGTTAAATAAAAGACGTCTGAAAAAATACCCAAATCACTTTATTTGTTACAACAACGAACACAGATAAAGAAGTCTCAAGAGAGGAGACAAATACAGAGATAAATAAGTCTCACAGGAGCGGACCAGGAGAACAGGGAACCATTTCAGATGCCCAGATACATAGACAGAGAATAGACGAACTAATCCAACATAGTAGCGGATAAGTACAATAATATGATTAGTTTGTGAACAGAAGTTTGGGGCTATATAACGTATGGACCCGCGAATATTTTAAACAATAATATTTGGGTCAATGTTACCTTATCCGATATGAATGTGGAGAAGTACAATTGTAAGAGCTATCAAAGCAATCCGAATATCTCGAACTAAAAAACAAAAAAGAAACAAAACAAAACAAAAAATCTGGAGAAAGATTTAAAAGGAAAAATAAAATGAAAGAATAAACATGCAGTAGATAATGAAAAAAAACCGAGGAAATGCGGAAGGAAAGGATAAAAAAAAAGAATAAAGAAAAAAAGAATGAAATAAAAATGAAAGACAAAAAAGAGAAATATAAAAAAAGGAAGGAAGAAACGAATTAGTGAAAAAAGGAAGGAAAGAAAACATGAAATAGAAAAATATATATGAATATAGATAAAAGGATATGAAAACAACACAATATGCTGTTAAAGTCAAAATATTTTATATCCTATTCATAGCTAATATTGAACAATATTTCGATTTATAAAAATCATCTTCAGAGCTTGTTTATACTCCGGATTTATCAATAGCGGAGACGAAAATAATATGAATTCAAAACGAAAACATTGATGTTGCAAAAGAGTTATGCGGTAGTTTCAAATATAAGCACATCCGCCCACGCGTTTCTCGGTCAGCAAAAAATGTAGGAAAAAAAGAAAACCAAAAAAATACAAAGAAAATCTTTTGGTATAAAATGTTCTGTAGTTCTTTGGGTAAATGTGTAGGCGGATATATATATATATATATATATATATATATATATATATAGAGAGAGAGAGAGAGAGAGAGAGAGAGAGTTGAATTACATGAATGTATACCGTTCCCAAGGGTTTGGTGTCCCATCGCCATATAGTTGTTAGTAAGCTTGTCTCGCAGATCCATTACTACAGAATAGCGATTTCGATCTTCACTAGATGCGCCATACTTTCAACCTTGTGTGACATCCTACTTGTTGCAAACGTGTTGGGTAAAAAGGCGTCCCATCCTGGTGTAAGTATTAGCCAGCTAGTCTCGCAGATCCATTACTACTGAATCGCGAGTTCGACCCTTGCTGGATGATATGTACTTGCAACTTTGTGTCGTATCCACGAGTCGGGTAAATGCCTACGTATAATTTCAAAATAACTACTATGCAATCTCATTAGATATAATCAAGTTTCGTGAGATGGATTTTAAGGCATGTCAACTCGCGTTGGGTTATTTTATGCCGGGGACGGTTTTTTTAATTCATTCTTGATGAGTATTGAATTTTCTTACATCTCAATGTTTTTTAAACTTTATTCTTTAAAAACAATTTCTAAAATTCATTTTGCCTATTTAACCCATATTTGAGACCCTAAGAGGTATACCACTCCGGATTAGGGTGACCTTGGGAGTAATAGCGATGAAGGGGTGCTCAACACTTACAAGAGCTCCAAAATTGGAACTTCACCATTAGATGCACTTTAACGTTACAGCCAGGAAACTAAGAACCTCAACCACCATCTTCTAGAACATATGTAATACAAAGGGTTGAGTTTGTGCCATAAGGGCAATAGGGTTGGGACAATCATATAAGTGCTAGGGCTTGACGTGACCAGCTGATTCATCCGCCTGTCCAGCCTAAGTAAGGACCAAAATGATGAGTTGCTTGTCATACACTGGTCAGACACCAGGATTCTGTCCTTAAGTATCACCAGTTGCCACCCACAGCCAGCAGGTGGTCCCATTTGGGGGGGGGGTATTACCCCTCTGCAGAGATGCAGTCGGCGTATTCTACAGCCTCAACCGACAGGGCAGGCTACGTGCATGATTATCGCTATTGTTTGGTTAAAAGTTGAAAATGGCCACTTCTTTTGAAAGGAAACATTCAGTTACAGAATCAAAATCAAAAACCTTCAGCAACAATATTTGTACTCATAAGAAAAAAGAAAATATTTATCTTTCAAAATTTAACTTTCCAAAGTTATAATTAAAGCAGAGCGTTATTATGAATAATAAAATTGAAATGTTGCAAGTTTGGTAAATAATTAAAGAAATGTTACATTTGTGATTCTGAAATATGAGCATTTGAAAGAAATTAACTGAATTCTTGTCATGGTTTTAGGCTTCGGCATAATCTGTAAGTGGCAGTTTCCTTTTTATCTTTCTCTCATTTTCGTCTCCAATTCTGTGTGCATGTAGGTTTGTGTGGATCTGTATTAAAGATATCTGTATATGGATATGCAAGTATTTGTGCCTGTTAACTAGAATTGATGAATATATATTATATATATATATATATATATATATATATATATATATATATATATATATATATATAACGTGAACTCGTTTCGAAATGCAGGCATTTGAACAAATTTTTACTGTGCCACTTACCACCTGATCGTAATTGATCCCTTAATTTTTGCACTCCTTTTATTTATGAATAAAAAAAGAAAAGAAAGGAAAGATTAATCTAAACACCGCGTGCATTAAAACCAAAGCAGGTTTGTTTTATTATCATTTTTTTAAAACACAGATTTAACGTCATAACATTACATCACGTGAACACGATCCACGTCACATAAACGTTAAACAAGCCACAGTTTAAAAAACAATTTTTAGCATTATATCATCACATCGCATGAAAAAGCATCACGTTTATATAAACGCTAGAAAAGTACTGGTTTTTAAGAGTCAAGTTTCATCGTGATTGGATCGCTGACGTTGGTACCAACTGGTTATACAGACAGATAGAAGTTGCTATTTATATTGAGATAGAGTGTGGGAGAAATGCATTCTTATAGTACATATGAGAATGATTTTTATTATAAGAATGCATTGAAAATTATTTTTACTATAAGAATGCGTTGCAAATGATTTCACAAAAAGAATACATTGTAAATGATTCCACTATAGGAATGCATTGCAAATGATTTTGCCAAAAGGATATACTGCAAATGATTTTTCTATAAGAATTCATTGCAAATTATTTTACAATACGAATACAATGCAAATGATTTTACTACGATAATGCACTGAACATTGCTTATTAAAACTTTTAAAAACAAACTTTTTCAAACGTTTAAGAACCATATCCTTACAAGCCCTTTAGCATAAATATCAAGTTTAGGATATGAATCGATCTATAGTTGCTTGTGTAGTAATTATTTTTCGTTAATTTGTAAGCATCGTCTTTCACCTTAAGGAGGAGACGGTAATAGTCACATCCGACGCTTATAAAATTGCTTATATTGCCACTTTTGTATATATATATATATATATATATATATATATATATATATATATATATATATATATATATATATATATATATATATATATATATATATATATATATATATATAAGCTGGGTGGTATCAAGTGTTCCCTAATGAGTAGTCAACAAAAATTTAGAACTCAAACGTACATATAAAGATTTGCATATATATATTTACATAGAGTATTATAAATGAATGAATATATTAGTAACTTAGTTAACATATACATTTATATATTTAGGTACAATAATTCAGATATAAATTTAAATTTATTTCAGTATTTCTGCCTCTTTGAGTGTCTCTTTTAAAATTTTGAAGATTTCATATCTCGTCTTGTTGATATGAAATTTTCAAACATTTAAAAATCAGAGTGAAAAAGACAAAAAATACCGAAACAAATTTAAATTTATATATATATATATATTATATATATATATATATATATATATATATATATACATTTAAATATTGTACTATTGTACATATATATATATATTATATATATATATATATATACAATAGTACAATATTTAAATTGTATATATATATATATTTATATATATATAAAATGAGAGAGAGAGCGTGAGTGAGTGTGTGTGTGTGTGTGTGTGTGTGATATTCTTTTTTGTGTGTGTATGATAATTGTGTGTGTGTGTGTGTGTGTGTGTGTGTGTGTGTGTGAATAACTGCACGATTTTGACACTTGACATTAGCATCAATAAGGAGTTCTATGAGGAAAGACTGCTAAGCCAAGACTGAGCGTGGCGGTTAAACATGCGCAGGCGCAGGCGCAGACGCACACAACAAACCTATCTGTTACCAATTTCTGCACGAGAAGTTTCCCCGAGTCAGCGGCGCTATAGAGTCCTTACTTTTGGTACCACCCTCGTATCAATATATTTATCAAACGATATATATATATATATCGATACTTTTTTAACATCTACTATTTTCGATTTTTCCTATACAGCTTGGAACAAAAGTCACGACTACACAGAGAGAGAGAGAGAGAGAGAGAGAGAGAGAGAGAGAGAGAGAGAGAGAGAGAGAGAAAGAGAGAAGAGAGAGAGAGAGATACGATCACAAAAAAATTGAATACATGCAAAATCATTGATTTTTCTCTCAATTTCAAAAAATCCTTAAAGAACAAAACAATTAATTACCAAAGTTATTTTAGTTTCTTTGTTCCACCCTGGAAAAATTCCAAGCAGTTCAATTATTTCATTTTTCTCTTTCATTTTTCTATTATTCAAATAATATCCTCTCTTTAGTTAGAAAATGTAAATGTGTAGGTTGATGCAAAAGTTCACAGCATTCAACTTTGGCTGCTTAAAAGAACATTTGAATTTGAAGGAGGCGTTTATGGGGATATGGACACGGCGAATAGAATTTAAAATCTAGACGAGACTGTTCGCATTTTACAGGGTGCTAATAGCCATGGAAACGATATGTATCCAAATATTCTCCTTCCAGCAATGGGTAAATATCAGGGAAGACTGGGATCCTTAATCGTGGTAAGACAACAGATATAGGAGAAGGAAAATACTTAAAAATTGACCTTGTGTGGCATCCTGCTTTTGGCGAAGGAGTTCGGTAAAAATACGCACACACACATACACACACAAACATACACACTTATATTTACACACACACACACACACACACACACACACACACATAGTACATAGGCAAATTCAAAATATGAACATTTCTTAGCGTTCTATTATAGTTAATAGCTTCTGTTTAAAAAGATAGTGACGCCCTCAAAGTATTCAAAACATTTTAAAAGGATAGCATTTATTGGTAACAATTCCATAAAGTATACTAAAACTTTATTTGAATTAAGAATTTCAAAAGTTTCTCAACAATATCGTGTATATATATATATATATATATATATATATAATATATATATATTATATATATATATATATATATGGGAGAATATGTGGTTAATCGAAGCCGTACCTAATTTTGAAAATTAATTGATTAATAATTAATGAACTAGGCAGGCATACCTATTCAAATGTAAGGCTAAACAAATCGAGAAAAATCCTTAGCCTTTAGCCTTCCATTTGAATAGGTATGTCCGCCTAATTCATTAATTATTCTCCCAAAGATTGTCGGCTAAAAAAGCCATATCAAAACACATTGTTTGTTTGTTTACTTCTCAATATATATATATATATATATATATATATATATATATATATATATATATATATATATATATATATAATAAGCATTGTTCATTCATAGAATCAGACTTTAAGAATTGTGATGTTTTGAACAAATCCTGGATGCACTGCCCTCCGAATCAGCAGTTATCTGACTTCTTACTTATATCGCACAAACAATCCAAGTAAGATACACAAGACATGCTGGACACTGCTGGAGAAGTAAGGACAAACTCATCAGTGACGTTCTCCGGTGGACCCTTACACAGGGACACAGCAGTATTTTCCGACTAGCAAGAATATTCATCAACTCTGTTCCGACACCGGATACCGTGCTGGGGAATTATCAGTCGGTCGGAGAAGCCGCTCACCAATCAATTGGCTGGTCACATCAAGCCCTAGCACTAAGATTGTTCCGATCGCATTGCTCTTATACGAAACACCCACCTCTTTTATCGTATATGTGCTGCTTCATCTCCATTAGTCCCAAGTTCACTCTCATCCGGAATGGTAGTACGTTTTAGGGTCCCATCTGTGGGTCAAATGGAAAAAATGAGTTTAAAAATATTTTTAAATTGAGTTTAAAAAGGAATACACATCAACAATTAATTAAGAACAACGTCTTCGGCATAAAATAACCCAACAAGGGTTAACATGCTGTAAAATCCAACCAAAAATGAATCCATCAATGTATTAAATAATTTTAAAAATGGGTTTAAAATATGTTTGAAAATAGATGAAAAAAAAAAGAATTTTAACACCCAACAATCAAAAGCATTTTCAGCAGAAGATAACCCATGGGTTGACCTGCCGTAAAATTCAATCCGCTCATCTGCGAATCAAAAAGGAATTTTAAAATGTGTTTCAAAACAGTTAAAAAGAAAACATTTAAACACCCAACGGAATGTATAAATCCAAAACATCTTCGGCATAAAATAACCCATGGGTTGACATGCCTTAAAATCCAACCAACTCATCTGCATATCAAAAATGAGTTTTAAAATGAGTTTTAACATATTTAAAAATAATAATTTGAACACCCAACAAGAATGAATAAATTAAAAACATATTCGGGATAAAATAACTCATGCGTTGATATGCCGTAAAATCCAACCAACAAACCAATCTATTAAACTTTCAGTAAGTTTGCGAGGGAAAACTTTACTTTATTGCCTATTGGATTGAGAATAGATTGCTCCAATAAAGTTTAGCATCTGCTGATTTGTATTAAAGGCAAACAATTGAAGAATCGTTCTCTGACTTAAACATTGATTGACAAGATCACAGTGTTTAAACATTGAGAGGACAAACTTGCAGATCATGACTGTTTTAATGTCTTCGAAATTCTGATTAATTCTTTTTCAAGCGTTTCCACGCAACTACTAATAAGAAAGACAAAAGACGAACGATAAGAAAGAATGCTCAGTGATGAAGAAGAGATTGGGGGGAGAGAGAGAAAAAGGGTTTAGAGTAAGACAATTTACTACGCAATATAATAAGATGATCGATGTGTCTGCCTCTCTATATCTATATGCCCAGACGGTGCTGTGGAGCAATATAACATCGCAACTTCGTGCAAAACCAAAGATGAACCGAAGACAAGGAGAAATGCCAGAATTTACCAATTTAAACAAGGAGACCGTTTGAAAGGATTGCAGTAGATTTTCCAAGTTGTCTGGAAGACTTAGTTGAAATAGAATTGTTAATATTTGAAGATATTTTAATGTAAATTCAGTAATTATATATTATAAAGTGAGATGTCAGTGTTAATATCTCATATTTGCTTATATACCCATCGCACTATATATATATATATATATATATATATATATATATATATATATATATATATATATGCGTGTGTGTGCGTGTGTGCGTATGTTGTGTGTGAGAAAGGTAGATAAACACGGGATGTTGTACAAAATGGATGCGTATTTTAGGTGATTGTATATATATATATATATATATGTGTGTATATATATATATATATATATATATATTTGGATGTTTATTGCAGGTGATTGTATATATATATATATATAATATATATATATATATATATATATATATTCTCCGATAAATTTGGTATGAGCTCTCTAATTGGTAATTTGAATTAACTCTCACTACTAAGCATATAAGCACTGATCATTTCGCCGGAACTTTGATCTCTCAGTGACTGTAAATTACATAAACAAACCTATGTACTTAATAGTTTGAAAACGCCAGTCCCCGCTACAGCTGTCAGTGGACGTGGGGATAAGATATCGGGCTACTATACGGTCAGTCTGAGTTCGACCCTAGCCAAAAGATAGTTGTGTCTAGCCACACTGAAGAGGCGCGAAACGCCGAAACACGTGTCTGTAGATGACTTATTAATATATATATATATATATATATATATATATTATATATATATATATAGAGAGAGAGAGAGAGAGAGAGAGAGAGATAATGATCAAAAGGAATTTTAAGTTGGGGTATTGAAACTGCGTAACTGTGTGCATAGGTTTGTTGCTTTGTTTAATATGTAAATATGTTAATGTGTCGGCGCGGATATAATTACTGTATGCGTATGCCTGTGAATTAAGACACAGACAGACATATACACGAATATGCATGCGTTGCTGCATTCACACACACCCCACACACATATATATTATATATATATATATATATTATATATATATATATATATATATATATATATATGCGCACAAATGTTTTTTTTATGTGAGATATGCATGTGTATTAGAGAGAGAGAGAGAGAGAGAGAGAGAGAGAGAGAGAGAGAGAGAGAGAGAGAGAGTGTGTGTGTGTATGTGCGTGCGTGTGTGTGTTGTCATGCACATATTTATTCTACTGCATTCCAGGTTTGAGATCATCTCGTGGTTGTATGTACGTAGTGATATGTACCTTATGGAAGTTTGGAGAATGTTAGGAGTTTTACCGAATAAAATCTCTCATGTGCATATCGGGATGGTTATAACTAATTGCTCAGGATGTCATTATCATTGCATTATTGTGAAAATTAATTTAAAATTTAAATTAAAGTATCGTAATATTATAAGACTCGAAATAACATGATATTTTCTATGATGTTTTATACAATACAACTATTTTTATGCAATATTTTATTCTTCAATGTTAATTCTATCGCGTATTGTGGCGGTTATATTACATGGTATTAAGTTGATACCTGCATTAGTAAGATGAATGTGATGTATATATATATATATATATATATATATATATATATATATATATATATATAATATACCAAACTTATTGGTAAATCCTCGCGGTGAGAAAAAAAACAGCAAATAGTTTGATTGTAAAAATATACTACCAAACATCTACCAGGTAGAAAAATAAATTTGTAAAAAAGAAAGACCAATATAATCGTACCAACAAAAAATCTATTGGTACAATACTTTGGCCAAAAGAAAAAGCAATCTATATGCATATATAGATAAGATATATATATTCATACAAAACCGCCAGGAGACTAAAGCTAATAAGTAAAAAGTGCTCAATACCTAAGTAGAGCAAATAATAAAGATAAAACTAATGAGTCAGACGAACCTACTAAAGTTTCGCTTAATGCTCTTCAGAGCTAAGATCTTAGCCATGAAGAGCATTAAGCGAAACTTTTAGTAGGTTCGTCTAACTCATTAGGTTTATCTTTATATATATATATATATATATATATATAATATATATGAAGCAGCCTGCCTGGTCTAGTCACACTGATGAGCCGTGAAACAGTGAAACAGCAAAACAGGACTGTAACTTAATGACTATATATATATATATATATAGTGAAAATGAAGATTGGAGAGATCTTGCATAGCTCTTTATTATTCATCTATTATTGTTATTATTATAGTTGTTTTCTTATCTCTATTATTTCTTCTATCTTCTCTGCTGGTCGCATCCCTTTGGTCTATTTTTGTTGGGCTGTCTTAGGTCATTTCGCGTTGGGGACATATCGAGTTTTCGATCTTCATCTTCATCATTAGTTTTTGGTTAACAAACACGGAGACTGGATATTTTTGATACTTTTTATTTTCCGATATTCCCAACTTCAACCATGTGTTGGAAAAATCACCATTATGTATCCATTTGTTACGACACCTAAGAATCCTCTGATACGTTCTCACGGGTTTTGTTGTCATAAGACTAAACCAATCCATAAGAGACCTGTCAATATCACTACCTGTCTATGACGCTTACATGAACCCCTGTAGGATTTCTTACATTTTAAACCGTTTTTAAAATCGTACACTTCCTGACACAATGCATAGGATACCTATCCATTATATAACAGCTAGAGGAAGTTCTAGTGAAAATTCCGACAATGAAAAAGAATTACTTGTATTAGGTTGTTACAAAAATAATGCCCGATTGAAGTGCTCGTTTTGAAATGTAATTTTAACATAGAATTTGTTGTTTATTTCAGTTGAATTTTTGCATATATAATAATTAATGTGTGCTCAAAAATAAAATTTAATTTATTTTAGATAGAAAATATTTTTGAAAAATAGGGGCCTTCAAAGACGAACATGCCTAAACATGACCTTCGCCTTCTTATGTTGCATGAGTTCAAGCTTGGGCACAATGCCCCAAAACTGCTGCCAATATCAACAAAGCATGGGAGATGAATCCACAAGTGAGCGGACTGTACGAAGGTGGTTCCAGAACTTCCGCAGAGGAGATGAGAGTCTTTGAAATAAAGAAGGTAGAGGACGGACATACAGTCTTGACAATGAACAATTGCAGGCAGTTGTTGAGCAAAATCCACGACAAAGTGCCAGAGAAATGTCTCGGACACTTGGTGTCAGCATTGCCACAGTTTCCCGCCATTTACAGAGTATTGGAAAGGTGAAAAAGCTCGATGAATAGGTTCTTCATGAACTCAATGAGCACAAAAAACTTAGTGTTTTGAAGTGTGCTCGATGCTCAGTTTGCGTAACACCAATGACCCCTTTCTTGACCGAATAGTAACTTGTGACGAAAAGTGGATCCTTTACGACAATGGTTGTCGTAAAGGATCCACTTTCCATCTGAAAATAAATAACATTTTATTTTTAAGCACACATTAATTATTATATATGCAAAAGTTCATCTGAAATAACAACAAATTCTATGTTAAAATGACATTTCAAAACCGAGCACTTCAATCGCCCATTATTTTTGTAACAACCTAATACTAACACATATTTCCCACCGTTTAGTACGATGGAGTCCCAGGACATTTTTCACTGGTCCATGAAGTATTTTGCTCAAAAAGAGCAGAGGCAACTGTTCGCACTGCATTCCCTTTCCACAGTTCTTTTCAACCTATTTCACTGAATTTCAACCATACGTTTTTGAAAATGCCTCGTACATTATACACTTTGTTTGTAACCGATTTTGTGAAATCATTTTTTACCTGCATTTTGTTTTCGATTCGAACTAACATAAATAGATTGTTCAAACAAAGGAAGGAAGAGATCTTTAATGATATCAAGAAAATAATAAATTTAAAAAAAAAGAGAATAATTAATGGCCAAAATTGTGAACTTGTGAAGAGGAAAAAATATAAAAACTCAAAAATAGATTCTAAAACAATAACAAAAAAGAGATAGTTTTTTTTGTTTGTGTGAGTGTGTCTGTCTTTTTTTAATGTTTTTCTTTGTTATTGTTGTCTTCTTGTTTGAAATGGACATTTTATTAGCAAACATATTCAAGATAATGAGACCTGTGAGCAAATAGCAATTGATTTCTTTTTGTTTATTTCGTCGACTAAAATTGATTTTCTTTTAGAAAACGGAATCAAATCTTTAACAGAAGAGTGCACTTGGCGTACAGAAGTACTTATACGTTAAATTTAATATATAAACTTGTGTATATTCGTTTGCGTTTGCATTCTTAGTCTGTTTTCATTGATTGGAGTTTGATTGATCATTTATTTAAAGGCATGTCAAACCGTCCAAGTTTTTATATAAAGAGGTTAGGGAATCAGGTTCATTGAACTTTATAGTTATTGTTAGGGATAAAAAAAAGGTTGGATAAAATCCAACAAAATGTGATAAAAATAGAGGAATAACAGATATAAAAAAAAAACTACTCATTGTAAAATTTCGTCTCGGTGTTTTAACGAGGCTGATCAGAAATTTATTTGAGAATTGCTGTGTTTTGTATATATTGAAAAAGGTGTAGGGAACGCGGGTGAATGGAAGGGGGGGGAAATGTCAACAAGGATACGGTGAATCGTGATCTCAAACGAGGACAAAGGGGAAATATTAATTGAAAAAAATTGTTTTTTTTTCTATCTTATTTGCTTGTTTTTAATAGCATGACACAACGTCTAAAGGTTGTTTTTAATGTATACAGGTTTGGGAATAGCGTTCATTGTATGTTCATTTTTTAATATTTTTAATGTTTCTTAAGATGTAAGGCTTTATTTTAATGGCATGTCAACTAGTACATGTTTAATGCATAGAGGTTAGGGAATTACATTCATGTAAGTACATAGCTACATTTTCTGTAGTTGTTTTTTTTTTAATAGATTGATTGATTCTCATGTCATGTCATCAAGCTTAGCATTGTTTGTGCATAGAGGTTAGGGAATCGTGTTCATTGTGTTTCATATTTACATCTTTGTGCAACTTGTTTCTTAGGATGGAAATGATTGGTTTTAGCAGCATGTCAACTTGACCAGGTTTTTTTGCATAGAGGTTAGAGAATTGCGTTCATTGTACGTTCATATTTACATTTTGTGTAGGTTGTTTTTAAGATGGATTGATTGATTGTAAAGGCATGTTAACACGTCTCCGATTTTTTAATACATTCAAGTATGGGAATCTCATTCATTGCATGTTTCATGTTTACATTTTTGTTAGTTGTTTTTTTAAAACATGTACGATTGACTTTAAAGAAACATCAACAACGTCTCCAATTTTTAATGCACACAGGTTTGCGAATCGTGTACATTGCAATGTCTAAACTTCAGCCACATTTTTCCTAAAAGAAACGGCCAGCAGTTTTGTACAAGCATATCGATTCTTTAAAAAACGTGTTGTTGTGGGTTTAAGGGTTCAAATAAGAACAAAACGACGGGTAACAAATGTAGGAAATGTATTGACAAAAGAGTAGACATTACAGTACAGACAAGTGGGAATTACGTCCGACAAATAGAGATATGAGCTGACTCGCATTGGCTTACTCTCAAGCCATAATTGTCCCTGTTACTTATAGTAACCGTCGGCGCATTCCATTAGTCTATAGGGTATATTACCTATAACACGTGTTTAAAAGTTTCTATGAAAATATTTATTAACCAGAAATCTTCCCTGGATTACCTAAATTGGAAAACTAGTTGCCAATAATAAGAACAATAAATAACCCAAAGTTTGCTTCACAGTTCGATTATTCACAATCGACTTCAAATAAATATTGCTATGAAATATCAACTGATTGTATGGAAGTTCCCAATATAACTCTTCAATCAGATTTAATTCGATTCCTTTGAAGAGATAAGATCAATAATTGAATTATCAACTCAATCAATCATATTTTTATATTATCGGTCAAATGATCTACAATAAACACACGGTAATAAAGCTCTATGAAAATATAATTATTTATATTAGAAATTTCTGACAGTTAATGTAATTATCAATGATATATTTGATTATACACTCGGAAGTTATTAAGCAAATAACATAAAGTTCAAAAATCAAATTTGTTTGGAAAAAGACAATTGTAAACAATTCAAATTAGTCAACAATCCTGAAGTTAAATTTTTACGTCGTATCAAATAATGTTTATTAAGTATTGGTTAAGAATTGACGTCTGAAATTTATTGGACAAAATCAAAAATAATAAATTCCAATCAATAAAAAGAAGGAAAATCATCAAAGATTGATCAAACCTAATCTTAGTAATATCAAATTACAAATTACAAATAATAGAAGAACGAATTTACTATATAATATCTATTAATAAGGAGATCGCTTCGGTTTTTTCTGTAACAAAAAACGACGTTGTCAACGATTACGTCACACTACCTAAAAACGCATAACGAGAATAAATAATTCAAAAAATTGCATGCAATGAAGACAGTGCCTATGGGTTTTAAAAAGTTTTATAATACATACCCAGTTTATCTTTATATATAGTTTGTTTTATTCAATAATATTTAAAGTTATCAGGAACTAAAGTTCCATTTCCAATTTTTAATATTTTTAACTTCTTTAATAAATTTATTTCTATTTTTACTCCTTTAATTAAAATTGATGATTTACTATTACTTATGATAACAAACTCTCTGATATTAAATTTTCAACTCCATCCCCTCATGACATATTTTTTTACGCGTCGCCCAGAGGTTTTTTTTTAATTTCCTATGTGTTAATTACAAACGAAATTTGATACTTAAGGAACAAAATAAAGATAAATAAAAGATTATTCTATCTGAATATATTGCGCCGCAAAAGAAAATACGCGAGACGCTGTAAAACACAGTGTGGCAACTGACCATTCTATGATTTTTAAGTCTGAAACCAAGAAGCACGGTACCCCTAAATTTTTATCAATGGAGGTTGCCATTTTCATTCTCAGTAGCTGATATCGGTGCTGTTGGGCCAAATATGAGTGAGTCGGCAGGACACAAGCTGAGAGATTTATATATACAGACATAAACAACATACTAATAATGAGATGTATACTTATTTTTGAGATACTTATACATTTTTAAATATATTAAACATGACTTCTTCTCTTTCATTCGCGTACTCTTCTTATTCTTTATAATTGAATTAAAACCAATATTTTATTATTTCTTTCTGAGCTGTAATAAATATATGAATATTAAATTCAAAATAGATGGTGAAATTTTTGAAAAAACAAGCTAAAGAAATTAATCTAAATCTTTACTTTAATAAAAACAAGATAAAAAAAAAATTTAATTTTTAAAAATAATATTTAAATTCAAAAAAAAAAAAGATTAAAAAATAAAAAACAGGAACAAATTAAGATGATTATGATGTTTAGATTTTAAAAAAAATACATATTTTTTTATTTTTTATTAATAAAAAATTTTAAAAAAATTTAATAATATTTTATTTTGTAAAAAAATTAATTAAAAGATTAATAAAAAATAAAAAATTGTAATAATATTAAAAAAAATAATTAAAATAAAAAAAAGAAGCATCAATTACTATTTATCTTCTGTGTTGATATTTTCTTTATAATTTTACTTCACGGGTTATTTCCGACATGGGTAAACTTTAATTGATTTAATAGGTCTGCATAGTAGCAAGTTCCACAAAAGAACAGTAGCTTATGGAGTTCGTCTTAGCTTCTCCACAGCGTCCAGCAGGGTATGTTTTGTGAGCTTTAATTTTGATGGCTGTGTGATAAAGGGACAGGTGACACCGATTAGAACGTAGTTATCATGTGGGTGCATGATTTCCACGAATTGTGTTAAGACCTCATACACTCCATCTAGCTCATTATCTAAGGCATTTCGTCGGATCCCAAGGGTTCAGCCGTACAGTAGCACTGGCACAACTACAGCTTGAAAAATTGTCGCTTTTATTATCAGTGAGAATCAGATTTCAATATAAATTGAATGATCCTGTCTATAGCAGACCAACCTCCTTATGCGTACATTAACATGCTTCTGTGTATGATATACCTAACCTAGATACGAGAACTGCTCCAGCAATTTTGGATGCTTACCGGTCGAGTTGGAGAATCTCTTCTCCCTTTTTAATCAACTTAAAGTTATTTTAAATATACATTACAATGTGGGGCGCGTCGTGTAATGTCTATCATCGTAGGAAATGGATTCGCCGAATGAATTTCTTCAATGACGACTACTTTTGCTTCGCACATAGCAGCTAATGGACACTTTAACCTAGACTCCGCTAAAATGACATTGTATGACAGCCTGTTCTGCTATCTGGTAACAGGTTATTATTGTGTACATTAAAAAATACAACTTCCATCTCATCAATATGTCGTACCTTTATTTTATCGCCTATTAAATATTTTTAACATTTGTTAATTCGTAGCTATGCTTTGATTCTGCTCTAGACGTACCTACGTTTATGGGGTTTCGGTTCAAAATGTCCTTCGCTTTTGGATATTTATCAGAGAAGCCTATTAAAAATGAATTAAATAACATTAGTATAGCGTGTGGTTGTCGATTAATGAATATATTAATAAATTGAAATATACTAGTTCATTTCAATTTAAAAAAGAGAGTAATTTATCTAAACTTACGTTTACTAATTTAAATGAAAACAATTCTTGTAAAAAGAATTAGAAAGTTTTCTTCACGCGCAATAGTATATATATAATATATATATATAAGTATATATAAATATTATATATATATATATATATATATGTATGTAGAATTAAACAAAGACAAAAACTCCAATCTAGAAGCTTTATACATAAAACAATACAAACCACCCTTAAACAAAATTAATTTCCAATGCAGTACACCACATTTAAAAATACTGGAACATATCACCCTGATGATGGCACTTCGAAGCCGAGAGTAACTCGGACCTGAACTTTGGTGGACTTATCCACGATTCCACCCAAAATTAAAAAGTTGGCCAAAAAACTCGAAAAGATCAAAAATAAATTGTTAAACAAGGATTGGTTTATTCTACATGTAATAAAATGATGAAAAAAATGCTGCCAACACACACACACACTACACACACACACACATATATATGTATATATATATATATATAATTATTATAATAATATATATATTATTAAGAATAGTCTCTTTTTGTTTGTTTAAATTTTGAAACATTTATTTTTAGAGCGAGCTTCCTGCCTGCTCATTTCCAATGGTAGACTGTATTCGTTTAATTCCTTTCTTTTACGTATTAAAATGTACAATAAAATGCTACGAATCAAATACTTAACAATTGTCCGTATTACAATTTTTTTTTAAATCTTTTTTGGGGGTGGGGGGTATAATAGTATTTTTTTTGTTGCTGCTTTTCGAAAACTTTGTACGTAAACAAATTAAATTCAAATTCTTTAATTACTTCTTGATAATTATCAGGTTAATTTATTTCCTTTTCCGACCTTGATAGGAGTACAAAAGAATGTATACAAAAAGCTAATAACTTAAAATTACCTTATTTGTTGGTGGAATATTTCGCGATTAATTTAATAATGTTTATTTCATGAATAGTTTCTTTCAAAAAAAAGGTTTGAGTTATACTGATTAAAATGATATATTTTATTCTAAAATAAAAGTATTAATAATAATCAAAAAGTTGATTATTATTAACCTGTTAAATGTTTCGTTTAATTTATTATTAATTTAATTCGCTTGAAAATAATATACAACGCACAAGCCACAATACACTTCATTTAGAGAGATATTTTAATTTTCTTTCTAAACCCAAATAATATTTCTAAGACTGTACTGTGAAAAAATACGCTGCGGGAATTTGAATCAACTGCTTGATATAGCAGCAGTACAAAGATTATTTAATTTTACAGCAAGCAATCATGCCACGATTATCGCAATATCGTGATTTTTGTTTACTTATTAATTATATCTCTTAATCATAAAACATAAAACCAAATTTCGGGTATTTCTTAGTTAAAAGATATCAAGGGTATGCTGGATTTCGATAATATCTCTTTTCTGAGTAATAGTCGATAACGTACAATACCAACATTATTTTATATATATAGAAATATTGCATGTCTGTTATAATAGTTAAAATAATACTTACAACTTGCAAAATGAAGTTGAAGAGTACGTTAAATGAAGAGTTTTTTTTTACAGAATAACATTTGTCTGATGTTTGGACAATTCCAAAGAACTTAAAAATGAAGTCAGTAAACAATATATAACAAAGTGAACTATCTAAATGACCGCACCATGACGACACTTTATTCATAAGAGTCCAGTCTGAAATCTTGCTGTTACTCACACTCTGTGAAAACCGAGCAGTTCTTATTTCATCAGATGATTGGACTCCCGTCGAATCGACGTATAGTGTCATAACAAGAACATCCACACAATGATTTGTTTATAGTGGTAATGCTTGTGTTGGACCCATCACCCCCCCCCAAATAAACTTTCGCACAGTCGATAGGAAAGAATTGGTGCTCAAGGTTGCACAAACCAATCAACGACCGACCTCAGGATTTTGAATTAGAGTTATCCTCTTCTAGACTGTTACCTAGCAAGCCGAAGCCAGTCTGCCTAAACTTATCTAACCACTAGCGAGGGAGAATATATGGATTCAATACCTTTCCCAAGGGTATTAGCGCTATTGTGAAATGCCAACAGCTTCGTCTAGGAATCTGAACTCGAATCACGAGTAACCGCTTTCCACGAACTCTAACCACTCCCACGCGCACTCATATATAGATGAACGAAAATATATCAATTTATTCATTCGATGAAATCCAAAGACTTAGACCAAGAGTTTTTCAAAACCGGTGTGTCCGCGGTACACTTAGTGAAAACCAGTGAAGCTTCCATGGTGTACCGTGAGTGTTGAAGGACGGTTGATCATCCCTCTTATATTTTTAATTCTATTACTTATATATTTTTTGTTTTATTTAAATTTTTTATTATTATCTATAATTTTTTGGCTGAGGCAATACAATGCGTATATCGTAATAAAAATTTGAATAATTATAAGAAAAATAACCATGAAACAAGTGAATTGGCAAATGATTTGCGATGCTAAAAAACATCGTACAGCTGTTTCAACTTTATATACGCCATTGTAATTGCCTCAAGCAAAAAGTATAAATAATAAATATAATACTTTATCCAATAATGCTTCTAAAAAAACAAACATTCAACAATCTTTATTCCTTTACCGGGCGGGATTCTAGTTGTTGTTATTCATTCATCGCGCGACTCATATGGTGAGGCGTGCTATTATCATTGACAGTTAATTCGCAGGTATTGTACGATGCGGACTGTACGATGTTCAGCATCGCATAAACATTGCCAAAATTCCACTTGTCATGGTTATTTTCTATAATTATCAAAATTTTATACGATTTAACGCATGTTAATGCCTTCAAGCAAAATATAAATAATAATAAAATATTAAATTAAAACATATTAGTATAGAATAAAATATAAAGTATCCGTCCTCAACCTCACGTACCCCATTGGAAGATTCACGGTATCACTGGGTACCGCGGAACACACCGGTTGAAAAACTCTGGATCTAAGTCTTTGGATTTCACGAGTGTCATACTTTCGTTCTATCTAATATGGAGGCGCGTGTGGCTGAGGTGGTTAAGTCCGTGGAAAACGGACCATCGTGCGATTCGAGGTTCAATTCCTAGACGAAGCTGTTGGCATTTCAACATAGCGCTAATACCGCTTGGGAAAGGTATGAATCCATATATTCTCCCTCCAGCTATGGGTTAGATAGTAGGGGAAGACTGGGCCCTTCACCTTGTAGGTAACCAGTCTAGAAGAGGGATAAACTCTGAATCAAAATTCCTGAGGTCGGTCGTTGAATTGGTTTGTGCAACCCTTGATGCAGCAATTCTTTCCTATCGATGTGCGAAAAGTATGGATGGTCCAACACAACAATTCACACTATAAACAAATCATTGTGGATGTGTCTTGTATGAACACTCATACGCCGAATCGCGGAACGTCCATCTCTATGAATAAAGAACGCTCGGTTTCCAGAAGTTTGAGTAACAGCAAATTCGACTGGACTCTTATGAATAACTAGCTGGCGTCATGGTGCGGTCAGTTTAGATAGTTCCACTTGTTTATAATTGTTCTGCTCATTTTTTAAGATTCTTTGGAATTGTTCCAAAACATCAGACTGTTATTCGTGTAAAAAAAAACTCCTTCATTTAACGTCTCTTCAACTCTTTTGCAAGTTGTAAGTATATTTTAACTATTATAACAACATGCAATATATTCTATATATATAAAATAATGTTTGGTATGTACGTATCGACTTATAACTCAGAAAAGAGATATTATTCGAAATCCAGCATACACCTTGATATCTTTTAACTAAGAAATACCCGAAATTTGGTTATTGGTTTTACTGATTAAGAGATTAATTATAATTAAACAAAATCAAACGATTTGCGATATCGTGGCATTGAATTGCTGCGCTAAATAAATAAATCTTTTGATGCGCTATATCAGCAGTTGATTCAAAAATCCCGCAGCGTATTTCCAGTACAGTCTTAGAAATAATTATTTGGTTAGAAAAAAAAATAAAATATCTCTCTAAAACATGTAATGTGTATGTGGCTTGATCGATTGTATTATTTTTTCACAGCGAATTAAATAATAATAATAATAAACGAAAACAATTTAAACAGTTAATAATAATTCAACTGTTATTTTAATACTTTTATTTTAGAATAAAATATTTCCTTTTTAATCAGTATAACTCAAACCTTTTTTTGAAAGAACTATTCATGAAATAAAAACATTATTAATTAATACTGCGAAATATCCACCAACAAATAGGTATATTGTTTAGTTAGCTTTTGTTACATTCCTTTGTTACTTTCAGAGTCGGAAAGAAATCAATTACCTGATAAACTTATCCAAGAAAATTAGAATTGAAATTTAAATTATGTCGTACGTACAAAAGTTTCGAAAAAGCAAACAAAAAATACTATTATACCCCCACCTCCCAAAAAAGATTAAAAAAAATTGTAAACGGACAATGTAAGTATTTTGATTCGGTGCATTTTATTGTTACAATTTTAATACGTAAAAAAGAAGGAATTAAACGAAATACAAAAAATTCTACATTGAAATGAGCAAGCAAGAAAGCTCGCCTAAAAAAAAAATTGTTTCAAAAATGTAACAACAAAAAGAGCTATTCTTAAAATAATATAGTATATTATTATAATATATAAATATATATTTAATATAAGTATAATGTGTGTGTGTGTGTGTGTGTGTGTGTGTTTGGCAGCTTTTTCATTATACTGTAGAATTAAACAATCCTGCTTGTAAATCAATTTATTTTTGATCTTTTCGAGTTTTCTGGCCACTTTTTAATGTTGGGTGGAAATTCACGTGATAAGTCCATCCAAAGTTCAAGGTCCGAGTACTGTTCGCACTTTCGAAGTGCCATCATCAGGGGTGATAATGTTCCAGTTTTTAAAATGTGTACTGCATTGGAAATTAATTTTGTTTAAGGATGGTTTGTATGTTTTAATGTATAAAGCTTCTAGTATTTGGAATTTGTCTTTTGTTTAATTCTACACTACAATATATATATATATATATATATATATATATATATATATAATATATATATATATATATTATATAGCGCGCGTGAAAGAATAACTTTCTAATTCTTTCTACAAGAATTGTTCTAATCATTTAAATAGTAAAAACGTAAGTTAGATAAATTACTCTCTTTTAAAATGAATGATACTTTATATTTCAATTATTAAATATTCATTAATGAACAACACACGCATATACTAAATGTTATTAAATTCTATTTTATAGGCTTCTCTGATAATAATTCCAAAGCGAAGACAATTTGAACCGAACCCCATAAACGTAGGTACGTCTAGAGCAGAATCAAAGCAATAGCTAACCGAATTGAATGTAAACATATTTAATAGGCGATAAAATAAAAAAGGTACGACATATTGATTGAGATGAATGTAAGATTTTTAATGTACCACATAATCAACCCTTTAACCGAAGATAGCACGAACAGGCTGTCGTACAATGTCAATTTTAAGCGGAGGTCCTAGGTTAAGTGTCATTAGCGCTATGTGCGAAGCAATAGCTTCGTCATGGAAAGAATTCATTCGGCGAATCCATTTCCTACGATGATAGACATTACACGACGCGCCTCCACATTGTAATGTATATATAAATAACTTTAAGTGATTTAAAAAGGGAGAAGGCATCTCCACACTCGACGGTAAGCATCCAAAATTGCTGGAGCAGTTCTCGTATCTAGTAGTAATATCTCATACACAGAAAGCAATGTTAATGTACGCATAAGGAGGGTATGGTCTGCTATAGACAGATCTCAATTAATTGAATCTGATCTCTGATAATTTAAGCGACAATTCTTAAGCTGTAGTTGTGCCAGTGCTACTTGTACGGCTGCACCCCTTGGACTCCGACAAAATGCCTAGATAATGAGCTAGATGGGAGCTGCATGAGGTCTAAAACAATTCGTGGAAACTGCACCCCACATGAAACTAGTTCTACGTGCACCTGTCCCTTATACACACGCCATCAAAATAACACAAACAATACCTGCTGGACTCTGCTGGAGAAGCAAGAACGAACTCAAAAGCTACGTTCTTTTGTGGAAACTTGCACATGGCCAGACTATTTAAATCAATTAAATTACCATGTCGGAAATTGACCCGCTGAAGTAAATAAAGAAATATCAACATCAAAGATATAGATTATTGGCTTTATTAAGAAGAAGGGTTACTATATTAAAATGTAAAGGATTCAAAAAAGTATCATATTATTTGTTATTTGTCATATATAAACAAAGTGTCACTGCGACACTCATTTGGAACACCTATCGCTAGAGAATGAAAATGGCCAACCTCCATTTGATAAAAATAGGGGGTACCGTGCTTCTTGGATTCAAGAACTTAAAATCATAGAATGGTCAGTGCCACACTGTGTATTACAAGCGTCTCGTATTTTTCTTAGGCGCATATATTACAGATAAGTAATAATCTTTTTATTTATCTTTATTTTGTTCCTTAATGTATCAAATTTCGTTTGTAATTAAACACACTAGGAAAATTAAAAAAAAAAACCTCTGGGCGACGTAAAATAAATATTGCCTGAGGGGATGGGAGTTGAAAATTTAAATATCAGAGTTTGTATCATAAGTAAAGTAAAATCATCAATTTTATTAAAGGAGTAAAAATGAAATAAATTTATTAAAGAAGTTAAAAATATTAAAAAATTGAAATGGAACTTAGTTCTGATAACTTAAATATATATTAGAATAAAACAAACTATATATAGATAGATAATACCTGGTATGTATTTATTAAAACTTATTTAAAAAACCCAATGAGCACTGTCTATCATTGCATGCTCAAATTTTGAATGTATTTATTCTACGTTATGGCGTTTTAGGTAGTGTGACGTAATCAGTGACGTCGTTTTTGTTACAGACAAAAACCGGAAGCGAATCTCCATTATTAATAGATATTATATAGTAAATTCGTTCTTCTATTATTTACATTATGTACATTTGATATTACAAGATAGGGTTTGATCAATCTTTGATGATTTTCCTTCCTTTTTATTGAAGTAGAATGTTATTATTTGATTTTGTCCAATAAATTCAGACGTCAATTCTTTTAACAATAACTTTAATAAACAGTATTGATACAGACGTAAAATTTAACTCAGGATTGTTGACTAATTTGATTGTTTACAATTGATCTTTTTTTCAAACAAATTTGAATTATTGAACTTTATGTTATTCTTAATAACTTCCGAGTGTATAATCAAATATATCATTGATAAATAACTGTCAGAAATTTCTAATATGAATAATTATTTTTCATAGAGCTTTATTACCGTGTGTTTATTGTAGATCATTTGACCGATAATATAAAAATACATTGATTGAGTTGATAATTCAATTATTGATCTTATCTCTTCAAAGGAATCGAATTAAATCTGATTGAAGAGTTATATTGGGAACTTCCATACAATCAGTTGATATTCATAGCAATATTTATTGAAGTCGATTGATGAATAATCGAACTGTGAAGCAAAACTTTGGGTTATTTATTGTTCTTATTATTGGCAACTAGTTTCCAATTTAGGTAATCCGCAGGGAAGATTTCTGTTAATAAATATTTTCATAGAAACTTTTTTTAAACACGTGTTTATAGGTAATATACCCTATAGACTAATGGAATGCCGACGGTTACTATAAGTAACAGGGACAATTATGGCTTGAGAGTAAGCCAATGCGAGTCAGCTCATATCTCTATTTGTCGGACGCAATTCCACTTCTCTGTACTGTAATTGTCTACTCTTTTCTAATACATTTTACTACATTTGTTACCCGTCGTTTTGTTCTTATTTGAACCCTTAAAACCCCACAACAACAATTTTTTAAAGAATCGATATGCTTGTACAAAACTGCTGGCGTTTCTTTTGGAAAAATGTGGCTGAAGTTTAGACATTGCAATGTACACGATTCGCAAACCTGTGTGCATTAAATTGAGACGTGTTGATGTTTCTTTAAAGTCAATCAGTACATGTTTTTAAAAAACAACTATACAAAATGTAAACATGACATGCAATGAACGAGATTCCTAACTTGAATGTATTAAAAAATCGGAGACGTGTTAACATGCCTTTACAATCAATCCATCTTAAAAACAACCTACACAAAAATGTAAATATGAACGTACAATGAACGCAATTCTCTAACCTCTATGCATAAAAAACCTGGTCAAGTTGACATGCTGCTAAAACCAATCATTCCATCCTAAGAACAAGTGCACAAAGATGTAAATATGAACACACATGAACACGATTCCCTAACCTCTATGCACAAACAATGCTAAGCTTGATGACATGACATGAGAATCAATCAATCTATTAAAAAAAAACAACTACAGAAAATGTAGCTATGTACTTACAATGAATGTAATTCCCTAACCTCTATGCATTAAACATGTACTAGTTGACATGCCATTAAAATAAAGCCTTACATCTTAAGAACCATTAAAAATATTAAAAAATGAACATACAATGAACGCTATTCCCGAATCTGTATACATAAAAACAACCTTAGACGTTGTGTCATGCTATTAAAAACAAGCAAAAATAAGATAGAACAAAACAATTTTTTTCAATTAATATTTCCCCTTTGTCCTCGCTTTGAGATCACGATTCACCGTATCCTTGTTGACATTTCCCCTTCCACCCTTCCATTCACCCCGCGTTCCTACACCTTTTCAATATATACAAAAACACAGCAATTCTCAATAAATTTCTGACTCAGCCTCGTTAAACACCGAGACGAAATTTTACAATGGAGTAGTTTTTTTTTATATATCTGTTATTCTCTATTTTAATCACATTTTGTTGGATTTTATCCAACCTTTTTTTTATCCCTAACAATAACTATAAAGTTCAATGAACCTGATTCCCTAACCTCTTTATATAAAAACTTGGACGGTTTGACATGCCTTTAAATAAATGATCAATCAAACTCCAATCAATGAAAACAGACTAAGAATGCAAACGCAAACGAATATACACAAGTTTATATATAAATTTAACGTATAAGTACTTCTGTACGCCAAGTGCACTCTTCTGTTAAAGATTTGATTCCGTTTTCTAAAAGAAAATCAATTTTAGTCGACGAAATAAACAAAAAGAAATCAATTGCTATTTGCTCACAGGTCTCATTATCTTGAATATGTTTTGCTAATAAAATGTCCATTTTCAAACAAGAAGACAACAATAACAAAGAAAACATTAAAAAGACAGACACACTCACACAAACAAAAACTTAATCTCTTTTTTTTATTGTTTTAGAATCTATTTTTGAGTTTATATTTTTTTCCTCTTCACAAGTCACAATTTTGGCCATTAATTATTCTCTTTTTTTTAAAATTTATTATTTTCTTGATATCATTAAAGATCTCTTCCTTCCTTTGTTTGAACAATCTATTTATGTTAGTTCGAATCGAAAACAAAACTGCAGGTAAAGAAATGATTTCACAAAATCGGTTACAAACAAAGTGTATAAATGTACGAGGCATTTTCAAAAACGTATGGTTGAAATTCAGTGAAATAGGTTGAAAAGAACTGTGGAAAGGGAATGCAGTGCGAACAGTTGCCTCTGCTCTTTTTGAGCAAAATACTTCATGGACCAGTGAAAAATGTCCTGGGACTCCATCGTACTAAACGGTGGGAAATATGTGTTAGTATTAGGTTGTTACAAAAATGGCCGATTGAAGTGCTCGGTTTTGAAATGTCATTTTAACATAGAATTTGTTGTTTATTTCAGATGAACTTTTGCATATATAATAATTAATGTGTGCTTAAAAATAAAATGTTATTTATTTTCAGATGGAAAGTGATCCTTTACGACAACCATTGTCGTAAAGGATCCACTTTTCGTCACAAGTTACTATTCGGTCAAGAAAGGGGTCATTCGTGTTACGCAAACTGAGCATCGAGCACACTTCAAAACACTAAGTTTTTTGTGCTCATTGAGTTCATGAAAACCTATTCATCGAGCTTTTTCACCTTTCCAATACTCTGTAAATGGCGGGAAACTGTGGCAATGCTGACACCAAGTGTCCGAGACATTCTCTGGCACTTTGTCGTGGATTTTGCTCAACAACTGCCTGCAATTGTTCATTGTCAAGACTGTATGTCCGTCCTCTACCTTCTTTATTTCAAGACTCTCATCTCCTCTGCGGAAGTTCTGAACCACCTTCGTACAGTCCGCTCACTTGTGGATTCATCTCCCCATGCTTTGTTGATATTGGCAGCAGTTTTGGGGGCATTGTGACCAAGCTTGAACTCATGCAACATAAGAAGGCGAAGGTCATGTTTAGGCATGTTCGTCTTTGAAGCCCCTATTTTTCAAAAATATTTTCTATCTAAAAATAAATTAAATTTTATTTTTGAGCACACATTAATTATTATATATGCAAAAATTCAACTGAAATAAACAACAAATTCTATGTTAAAATTACATTTCAAAACCGAGCACTTCAATCGGGCATTATTTTTGTAACAACCTAATACAAGTAATTCTTTTTCATTGTCGGAATTTTCACTAGAACTTCCTCTAGCTGTTATATAATGGATAGGTATCCTATGCATTGTGTCAGGAAGTGTACGATTTTAAAAAACGGTTTAAATGTAAGAAATCCTACAGGGGTTCATGTAAGCGTCATAGACAGGTAGTGATATTGACAGGTCTCTTATGGATTGGTTTAGTCTTATGACAACAAAACCCGTGAGAACATATCAGAGGATTCTTAGGTG